>JBCEWE010000570.1:202500-272500 GCA_039877035.1 Silurus lanzhouensis
CAGTTTCTTGGTAAAGGAGCTACATTTATGCTCTTCACTCACGTCTATGAGTCAGTGGATTAAAGCCGAGGCCCCGGGGCCAAAAGTCCGAATTGTCAGATTCTACCATTTGCCACATCTGAGCTGCAAAAGTACAACTGGACATCAGTACACTCAGGATAGATGGCAGAGGTTTGGTGATGTTTCTAAATGGATTTGTTATCAATCCTTATGTTTATTGGCATTCAAACTTGCAATAAGTTATAGCTGGATAAATGTATTGCATGTAATACTGTACATATGGTTATTTCCCATTCCAAATTACTGTGGCTTTTGAGTCTTAGTTTCGGAGAAGAAAGCTCCCAACAAAAAGGGTGTGGCTTCTGTGGTTTCAGTTTTAGTTAAGGTGTGGCTTTACAATTTTTAAATCCCAGTTAAGGGGGTGTGGCTTCTGACTCTTTCGTTTCTGTTTAAAAAAAGGTGTGGATTCATTGTCTGTTATTCTCAGTAAAGGGGTGTGGCTTCAAAGTCTCTGGGTCAGTGAAAAGGTGTGGCTTTATTTTTATCCTCAGTGAAGGGGGTGTGGCTTCTGGGTCTAGTTTGTGTTAAAAAAAAAAGTTGTGGCTTTATTGTGTGTTATTCTCAGTGAAGGGGGTGTGGCTTCTGGGTCTAGTTTGTGTAAAAAAAAAAAAGTTGTGGCTTTATTGTGTGTTATTCTCAGTGAAGGGGGTGTGGCTTCTGGGTCTAGTTTGTGTAAAATAAAAGTTGTGGCTTTATTGTGTGTTATTCTCAGTGAAGGGGGTGTGGCTTCTGGGTCTAGTTTGTGTAAAATAAAAGTTGTGGCTTTATTGTGTGTTATTCTCAGTGAAGGGGGTGTGGCTTCTGGGTCTAGTTTGTGTAAAAAAAAAAAGTTGTGGCTTTATTGTGTGTTATTTACAGTAAAGGAGGTGTGGCTTCTAGTTCTTTAGTTTTAGCAAAAAATGTGTGTGGCTTTATTGTCTGTTATCCTCTGATATTCTATATTGAAGGGGGTGTGGCTTCCAGGTCTCTTGGTCAGTAAGAAAAGGGTGTGGCTTCTGTGTCTCTAGTTTCTATAAAGAAGATGTGGTTTCATTGCTATTGTTAGTGAATGAAGTGTGGCTTCTGACGTTCTGACGTCTCTACATTCAGTAAAGTAGACGTGGCTTTACCATCTATTAGTAGTGATTAAGGGGGTGTGGCTTCTGGGTTTCAAGTTTTAGTGAAGAAGACATGGCTTTACCATCCATTAGTCCAGGGGTGGCCAACCAGTCAGAGACCGAGAGCCACATTTTTGACTGTGTTACCGCAAAGAGCCACATCATACACATGGGCACACATGAACATCACCCATCCCTTCCTCTTACACACACACACACACACACACACACACACACACACACACACACACACACACACACACACACACACACACACCTCTGCTCAGCTAGATTTATTGTAAATGTCACACACCAACATAATGACAGAAATTGACTCCTACAGTTCTAAGACCACAGGACAGTCATTTTCAACAATGAAGATTGTGTGCACTGTCTCACACACACAAACTCTCAGTTTAACCAAGTCCACAAACAAAAATGTAATAATTTACAATACCGTTTTTCTTTTACTATGCATGTTACTTAGTGGGACTTTTGGCATCCTTGCCTTGAACAATCCCCTTCAAATCTGCCTCGTATTCCGTTGTTGCCACTCGAAGCAATTCTTTCACATGGGTGTCAGTCAGAACAGAAGGATGCTTTGATTTCACGTGTTTCAGGGTAGAAAACAAGGACTTTGTGTTTTTTTATGTGCGTGTTCACTTCGCTTGGGTCCAATACGGTATTTTCGTCAAATGCGCATGCGCGTGAGATGAATATAGCGCAGGGGTGGGCAATTAATTTTTACAAGGGGCCACATGAGAAACCTGAATTGTGTCAGAGGGCCACACCAACGATAATATTTTAGGGATGCACCGAAATGAAAATTCAATTCAAAAGTCAATGAAATCCATAATTTTTTGTGTTATGCCTTTTGCCTTGGCACCATCACTGGAAAACTTTCCTGCCTTTTCAAAAACGTCCTCAACAGACGGAGTGCGCATGCTCGGATTGACTACTTTTCTGCGCCGCGTTCTTCTCATATTTAGAATGGCAATCGGGATGTTTGGATTTCAGGTGATAAATTAAACCCGACTTGGAGAAACTCTTTGCAGATACACCCCCTCTTGAAATTTCAGCATTGCATGTTTAGCAAATCGCTATCCGCACACCGCAGACATGTTGCTCTCATCCAGATAACCGTGTGCTGCTGCGCTTTTTTACTGCGTCATTACAATTGTGTTTCGTCTGATATACCGCAAAGTTTCCCAGTAGGGGCAAGCTCATTTAAGTCTTAAAATACCGTATTGAACTCAAGCGAAGCGAACACGAGCCGCATGAAACCAGCCAAAGAGCCTCATGCGGCTCGCGAGCCGCGGGTTGGCCACCCCTGCATTAGTCACAGTAAAGAGGGTGTGGCTTTCTTAGCTTTAGTTTTAGTTAAAGAAGGTGTGGCTATACAGTCGATTAGTATCAGTGAAGGGGGTGTGGCTTCTGGATTTCTCGGTTCTATTAAAAAGGTGTTGCTTTATTGTCTGTGATTCACAGTGAAGGGGGTGTGGCTTTGAAATAGCTAGTTTCTGTAAAAAAAGGTGTGGCTTCATTGTGTTATTCTCAGTTAAAGGGGTGTGTCTTCTGGACCCTAGGTTCAGTAAAAAGGGGTGTTGCTTCTGGGTTTCTATGCTCAGTGAAAAGGGTGTGGCTTAATTGTGGGTTATTCTTAATGAAAGGGGTGTGGCTTCTGGGTTTTAGTAAAGAAGGCGTGACTTTACTGTCTATTAGTTCAAGTGAAGGGGGTGCAGCTTCTGTGGTTCTTCTTTCAATATACAAGAGACAGAGATAATTTTTTCCATTTTTATTTTTTATTGTATATTCTATTGTATTCGATTTCACTGTAATTATATCCTACTGTCTTACATTGCTAATAACATTTATTTCCTCTATTGTATTTTTATTTTTATTTTTATCTTTTTTTTATATTATTTTTTAGGTCACGGACTAGTCATAAACAGCTTTTCACTGCAAGTTGTACTGTGTATGGTCATGTATGCAAAAAATAATAATAAAGCACATACACACTGTGTTATTATCACTAGTGCACAGCGCCCCAGCACATGGTCTTCCCTTGTGTTAAATGCTCTTTTGCTTACCGTGAGTTTTGATCATGTCCCGCAAGGCCGCCGAGCGAGCATTGTTCTTCAAAAGCACCTTTTACTGTCGTCATTTTGCTCACAGCAAGGACATCACACACTCTCCGGCTGGAAACGCCTGCGTAGTTTCACTGTGGAGGACAAAACGCATGTCAGTTCGAATAAAAACGCCAGGCTACGTTGTTACGGACGAGCTGTGATGCCAAACTGATTCCCAGGAAACTTCTAATCCCTTTTAATCCATTACATAAACACACTTGACAAATTATACTTTGGATTAATCTGGTGTTCCAGCACAAGCTATACGTCTTTATAAATAAAAATAATTTAAAAAATCCTGTTAATCAAATCAAATCAAATCCTGTGGAAGGGGGAAATAAAAAAATTTCAATGTTAAAATAGGGGATTCCTGTAAAAAAAAGGTTGGGAACCACTGGCATAGAATATCTATGGATGACCTACCATTTAAATTTCCCTTCACTTTAACTAGGAGAGCCAAACCTGTTCCAGCATGACAATACCCTTGTGCACAAAGTGGAAGATCTCCTGCTATAGAGCTCTGACCTTAACCTTAATGAACACCTTTCAGATAAATTGGAACCCAGATTGCCCCCACGCCACAAGCACACTAGTGGAACTAGTATCTAGTGGAACATCTTCCCAGAATAGTGGAGCTTATTATAAGAGTAAATGGGAACTAAATGTGGAATGGGATGTGTTTAACAAGGACATATGCATTTATGGGTAGGTGCCCACAAACCTTAGTCCTTATAGCGCATATAATTAGTAATGATATTTAGTCAAATAAAAAATACGCAAACCAAATATCAACGCATATCAAACGTATATCAAAAATATACAAAAATCTTTTTAATATTTAAAACATACTATTTTTTTTACATTTTCTCAATAAACACACAGTCATTGGTGTTGAATTCCGGATTCTGATTGGACGAAAGGTGTTGATTAATTTCTCTAACAAGCCTAATAATATTACGAAAATTATTAGTGCAGGAAAGAAAAATGATGTGTTATTAAAGATGATCTCATCTTTAATGTGCACGCATGGCTTGTGGCGTGTGTGTGTGTGTGTGTGTGTGTGTGTGTGTGTGTGTGTGTGTGTGTGTGTGTGTGTGCGTGTGCGTGTGTTGGATAGCTAGTTGTGCATTAGGAGCGAATGTCCAAAGCAAGAGTGACAGTTTGTGAACTCGCCTGAGGGGCATCACTGGACAGCATGCCGGTTTTGTGTGTGTGGGTGAATGTGTGTGTGTGGGAGTTATATGTCACAGCTTATGGCAAAGCAAAGTGCTGTGAGATCCAGGGAATCAGCAGCACTGAGGGCCTCCAGGCCTGCTTACTGCAGCACGACCATCAGAGAGCCAATGCCTGGAGGTGGGCACACAGCTGGCCATCACAGGGCTCATCAATGCCAAACCAGTGACTTATATTTATAGATTAATGAAAGAAATCCTCAAAGGAACCTGGGCATTTGTGGTCAGAATGGGCGTGGCTTATTTATTAGTCTGTCCCAATTAAGGAGGTTTTAAAATCTGTCACAGGTATGGCCTGTGTGTGTGTGTGTGTGTGTGTGTGTGTGTGTGTGTGTGTGTGTGTGTGTGTGTGTGTGTGTCAATCTCAGTATCTGTGTGTGCAGTTTTAATTAATGGCCTCTTTGACTTATAAAGGAGGTGTAGCATCTTTATCTGTTACTCCCAGTGAAGGAAGTGTGGCTTCTGTGCCTTAATTTTAGTGAAGGTGTGGCCTCTTTGTTCGCTTCAGTGAAGGGGGTGTGGCATCTTTGTCTTTTAGTACATGTAAAGAGGGTGTGGCTTTTGTGTCTTTCATTTTAAGGAAGGAGCTGTGGCCTTTTTGTTAGTTCCTGTAAAGGAGGTGTGGCATCTTTAGTTTGAATTACAAAGGCATTGTCTGTTAGTCCCACTTTTGTGGCATGGGTTTCATTAAAGAAGATGTGAACTCTGTAAAATAAGGCATGGCTTTCTCTGGCTTTATTTCCAGTGAAGGAGATGTGGCCTCTCGGCATCTCTCACAAAGAGAGAATCAGAGAGAGACTTTGCAAAGAGTCTCTATTTTTCTTCAGGTTTTTTAATACAATAAAGAGTCACTGTAAAAAAAATGTGTGTGTGTGTGTGTGTGTGTGAGCATCCTGTTTACACACTGACCTCATTAGGACTAAGGAAATCATGAGTGAATGCACTGCTACCTAATTATGATCTCGTTGATCTTACCATGTCACAGTAATCTTATTGAAAATATGTGCAAAGTTGTGTAGCGGTGTGTAAGTGTATCAGTCTATGCAGTATGTGTTGTGTGAGTGAAGTTGCTTTAGTGTATTTGTGTTGGGAAAATATTAGAATCAAATTCAGAATCTGGGGTTTGGGATTAGTCTTCTTCTTCTTCTTCTTCTTTCGGCTGCTCCCATTAGGGGTCGCCACAGCGGATCATCCGTCTCCATACCACCCTGTCCTCTACATCTGCCTCTCCCACACCAACCACCTGCATGTCTTCCCTCACCACATCCATGAACCTCCTTCTTGGCCTTCCTCTTTTCCTCCTACCTGGTGGCTCCATCCTCAGCATTCTTCTACCAATATAATTCATGTCCCTCCTCTGCACATGTCCAAACCATCTCAATCTCGCCTCCCTCACCTTGTCACCAAAACATCCTACATGCGCTGTCCCTCTAATAAACTCATTTCTAATCTTATCCATCCTCGTCACTCCCAACGAAAACCTCAACATCTTCAGCTCTGCTACCTCCAGCTCCACCTCCTGTCTTTTACTCAATGCCACTGTCTCTAAACCATACAACATCGCAGGTCTCACCACAGTCCTATAAACCTTCCCTTTCAATTTTGCAGATACCCTACTATCACAAATCACTCCTGTCACTCTTCTCCACCCACTCCACCCTGCCTGCACTCTTTTCTTCACTTCTCTAACACACTCTCCATTACTTTGCACTGTTGACCCCAGGTACCTGAATTCCTCCACCTTCTGAAGCTCTTCTCCCTGCAACCGGACCACTCCACTGCCCTCCCTCTCATTCACACACATGTATTCTGTCTTACTCCTACTGAGTTTCATTCCCCTTCTCTCCAGCGCATATCTCCACCTCTCCAGGCTCTTCTCAACCTGCTCTCTACTCTCACAACAAATCACAATATCATCCGCAAACATCATAGTCCAGGGAGACTCCTGTCTGACCTCGTCCGTCAACCTGTCCATCACCACTGCAAACAGGAAAGGGCTCAGGGCCGATCCTTGATGCAGTCCAACCTTCACTCTAAACCAGTCTGTCGTACCTACTGCACACTTCACTGCCGTCACACTGTCCTCATACATGTCCTGCACCACCCTCACATACTTCTCTGACACACCTGACTTCCTCATACAATACCACAACTCCTCTCTTGGCACCCTGTCGTACGCCTTCTCTAAATCCACAAATACACAATGCAATTCCTTCTGTCCTTCTCTATACTTCTCCATCAACATTCTCAAAGCAAATAAGGCATCTGTGGTGCTCTTCCTCGGCATGAAACCATACTGTTGCTCACAGATGGTCACCTCTTCTCTCAGCCTGGCTTCCACTACTCTTTCCCATAACTTCATGGTGTGACTGATCAACTTAATACCCCTGTAGTTACTGCAGGTCTGCACATCTCCTTTATGCTTAAAGATCGGTACCAGCACACTTCTTCTCCATTCCTCAGGCATCTTCTCACCTTCCAAAATCCTGTTAAACAATCTGGTCAAAAACTCCACTGCCATCTCTCCTAAACATCTCCACGCTTCTACCGGTATGTCATCTGGTCCAACCGACTTTCCACTCTTCATCCTCTTAATCGCTGCTCTTACTTCCTCCTTACTAATCCTATCTACATCCTGCTTCACCAATCCACATCATCAACCTTCTCTCTCTCTGATTTCCTCATTCATCAGCTGCTCAAATACTCCTCCACCTTCTCACACCTCTCCTCACTAGTCACACATTTCCCTCTCCTTTACTCTAACTTGCAGTACATCTTTCCAGCTCGTCCTCTGCCTGCCAATCGTACAAGGTTTGGATTAGTATTAGCCATTTTTACAGAAATACCCAGGTGAAATACAGGTGCAACACACCAACGTTTGTGTGTGTGTGTGTTTGTGTGTGTGTGTGTGTGTGTGTGTGTGTGTGTGTGTGTGTGTGTGTGTGTGTTTAAATGTTGATGTTCCTGCAGCCTGGGCTGAGAGCCGCACGCTCCCTAACAGATGTGCGCTCTAAATTTTGCTTTGGCACCAAAAAAAGTGACCAGAACTGGTATTTTATATGGTGTTGTAATTAGGACGTATGATGATGTATCTGTGTGTGTGTGTGTGTGTGTGTGTGTGTGTGTGTGTGTGTGTGTGTGTGTGGGTGGGTGTGGGTGGGTGCGGTGGGTGTGTGTGTCAGGCCGAATAACCAATATGTGTATCTGACTATGAAAAAACACTAAGATGTGGGGTAACCAGGATTCTTGCTGTGCATTTTGTGTGTGTGTGTGTGTGTGTGTGTGTGTGTCTGTCTGATAGTGTTAAGAGAGTCCCCCAGTGCAGGCCCCATTACTCTCGGCTCAGGTGATTTATGACACGTCCCCGTGCCGAATGCAAATGAACTGCACCATAGAGAGGGAGAATAGCTCCTGACTCTTCTCTGCGCGCACGCACACACACACACACACACACACACACACACACACACACACACACACACACACACACACACACACACACACACAGAGGTATAGAACTTAACCCTAACTTTAAGCACAGTAATTCTTTCCTATGGCCCATGTGTAATTGGTTATGAAATGATCACATATAACACACCATGAACTATAGATAAGGATTACGTGTGTCATAAGGCATAACCACACACACACACACACACACACAAATGTATTTATTTAATCTGCATTAGTCATTGGAAATTATATTGGAATTATATGCTTTAGATTTTATTTCAGACATCTAGTCAAGTCAAGTCAAGTCAAGTTTATTTCTATAGCGCTTTTCACAACAGACATTGTCTCAAAGCAGCTTTACAGAAATCAACAGTTAAGGTGAATGGTGTGAATTTATCCCTGATGAGCAGCCGTGGCGACTGTGGCATGGAAAAACTCCCTTAGATGTTATGAGGTAGAAACCTTGAGAGGAACCAGACTCAAAAGGGGAACCCATCCTCATTTGGGTGACATCAAGAGTTTGATCATAAATCTTTCAACAGTACAAAACAATGGAGAGTGAGAACTAACATGATTACTGGAGTATAAGATTATAAGTGATGTTCTTTCTATAGTCTTATACAGTCTATATGGATAGTAGCTCCTAGTTTTATGAGCTCAGCATTTGTGATCATCACAGATCCAGCATCAGCTTCTCCATGCCAGAGCCTTTAAACACTCCAGGAGGTCCAATGTCAAAACTTCACACATGTAGTGGGATCCAGATGGGACTGGTACGTTTAAAGATGGTTCGGGATGTTTGCGAGTTTGGCATCTACTTCTTCAAAGGTCCGTAATCATCACGAGGTGGGAGGTGACTGGAGCTGGAGGAACCTCAGAGTGTCTCAGGATGGGGAGAGAAAGAGAAGCAGTGGAGAGGAATTAGCGTAGCTGCTGTTCATGATATTAACAGCACAAGTTGATAATGTGCAGGTGATCAGATGTTCTGGAGCACAAGGTTATGATATGTGATGTGTGTTATGTGTAGGCTTTGCTAAAAAGATATGTTTTCAATCTGCACTTAAACTGGGAGAGTGTGTCTGAGCCCCGAACACTGTCAGGAAGACTGTTCCAGAGTTTAGGAGCTAAATGTAAAAATGCTCTACCCCCTTTAGTGGACTTTGCTATTCTAGGACCTACTAGAAGTCCAGAGTTTTGTGATCTCAGGGAGCGTGGCGGATTGTAGCATGTTAAAAGACTAGATAGGTACGTGGGAGCCGAACCATTTAGTGCTTTATAAGTAAGAACACCTTTGAGATGAATGTGAACACTGACTGCACCCCAGGCCTCCTTACCTCACCTACATCAGTACCTGACTTTACTTACACCCTTGTGGTTGAATGAATCTCCACAAGCACATTCCAAAATGTAGTGAAACAGCTTTCCAGAAGAGTGGGGGTTATTGTTGGGAGGTGGCTGCTCAGTGTTGTTAAGACTATGAGTTACTAATCAGAATGTCAGGGGTTCAAACCCCAGTATTTCCAAACTGCAACTTTTGGGCCCTTGAGCAAGTTTTACTGAGTAACAACGATATTAGCAACTTTCACTCACTACTCAACTACATTAATGATTCGACATATATACTTTTTTACTCCATTATATTTTAATGGACACTGAGTGCTACCAATTACATTTTGCACCTCTGCTGAAGATGTCATCACGGTTCAACACTCCCCTCCCGCATCTGCTGCCTGAATTTTTAGCACCGCAGGCCTCATTTTCAGTCCAAAAAAAACCTTGAATAAATTACAAAACTTTAAAGCCAGGTTTTGTGGGAATTTTCATAATACTATTGCCCCTCTCTGAGACTGAAAGGTGCATCAAATCAGTCAACTCTGAATATTTGGTTTTACTTTATCTAAAATTGTTTACTTCAATCAGGGGCAGGCAGTGAGGGTCAACAAAGCCTTCTCTGCTGGCCTAAACACTATCAGAAGCACTGACCTACATTTACAACCTAAGTTCTAATATTTGTTCCATGAAATTGTATTAATTTATTCACAACAGTTTATTCTCTTCATTTCGTAGCGTTTCTCTCGGCTGCACTGCTTCCAGTATGTGCATGTGGATGTTAGATTTTTTTTTTGTCTAATCAGATTTCAGCCTCTATGTGCTGTCATGTCAATCTAATCTGCCCAGAGCCTTCAAAGTCAATACTGCAGGCCTTTTTTTTTACTATAGTCTTTTCAATAAATAGCCATAAATAGTTTTTTTAACCAATCAGATTTCATATTTTCCTCACAGGGCAGCTAGCTGGCCCAGAATAGCGTCAGCATTTTTCCGTCCTCTGATTGGTTGGTCAGAAGGAAACTGTTACAGCCAAGTTCGAGTGTCAAAACACGTGTGTGGCCCTGCACACAGTAATACAAAATAGACTTTTTTATGACTATGGAGGAAGAGAAATGTATTTGGTCTCGGACATAATTAAAAAATACATTTTGAAGAAAAGCTAGACATCATGAGGAGGTCGGCCAACCCCGAAGCTAGCTAGCGTGTCTCAGCCCGGGAAAGGGTTTGTTCACCACTTCCAGACCAGTGAATACGAGCGGTACCACTGGATTACAGCCTCTGAGGAGCGGTGCAAATTATGAGTCTGTATCTCTGGTGAGTAGGTTGTATTTCATTTAAATGTTTTATGTTTTTGGCATGTTATTAGACAAATAGTGATTCTGAACTGCTTCAGATGATGTAGGTGGCACAGTTGCAGTTGTATTGTAGATGTTTGGAGTTGCCTTAACTGGGTTTCTTGCTTTAGTAAAATGACAGGGAAAGTCCCCACTGAAGGCCCAGGTACCAAATGCATTGCCCGCCACTGACTTCAATTTTATTTGTCCATTGAATACTAATGATTCTTCTACTTTGTGACTGTAAATTTATTTGTCAGTTGATGATTCCTTTTGTCATTTCTTTTGACAGACTTGCACAATCTTTGTTTCATTCTGGCATGTTGAAGAGGCTGTTGTGTTGACGGTTAATGCAGGGTTGAGGTGAATCTGATTTGTATTTCAGGTGATTGAATCTCACAAATGAACTGTTTTTGTCATGTTTACTAACATGTGTCCTGGTGTTGAGGACAAGTGCATCTTTAAGCCTACGTTCAATATGATTCTAAGACTCACTTACTGTTCAAATCAGATTCTCTAAGACTTTGACTCGAGTCATATAGGAATTGGTGACTTGTAATTGAGTAGATTTTGCTGTAAGGTATCTGGACTTTTACTCAAGTGTGAATTGTAGGTACTCTTTACACTTCTGGGGATATGCGAAGAAAGAATTTCACTCATTTACCTTTATAAGAGCAAATAAAAACTCAACAAAGAATGGGATGTTCATAAAGCACATAAAAACCTTATAAATAACAATGAATAGGAGAAAGAGAACAAATATATAATTTGGGTTGCACAAACGTTTTTGCACGAGCCTTTACAGGACTTCCAAAGCATCCACAGGATGTCATTGTCGAACAGCATCGATCAAGAGACGGGTACAAACGAATTTCCAAAACATTAGCTGTACCACAGACACATACCACAGAACACAGTGAGGTGGAGAAAATGGGAAGCCAGAGTGACATTTAGCGAGAACAGGACGTCCCTGCGACACTGATAAAAGCGGAAAAGAAGGGAATGGATCAGGGAGGCGGTGAAGAGGCTTACGCTAAACACAATATCTAGCAAGCATTATTTTCTAGTTTACAATCAACAACGCTCTGTTTTCACCTTCAGTCACTGCCAGTGGTGGACGAAATACACAAACCATGCACTTGAGTTGAAGTAGATACACACTAAGTAAAATGTAACTCTTTAATTTAAAAGTGTCCCTTTAAATTTTTACTTGAGTAAAATTACAAAATTATTGGCCTTCAAATGTACCTACGTATCAAAATAACTATGATATTTTTTATAGCTATAATGTTCCTATTATCATTTTTATCACAAGATTATTTGAATCATGAACTCAGTTTATGTAAAAAGACTCTAATCTAGATAAAACCTTCCAAACTACTTCTAAAAAGAATCGTGCAATAAGACCAAGGGCGTTGTGTCAGGAGTTTCTTTCCATTATTTATTACTCTTCAAAATTTTATGAGGTGGTATCAAAAGGTTTCAAAACGAGCTCAGTTTACAAAAAAAGTATTTAATTCATTTACGTTTTCACACTGTCACCTTCAAAACAGTCCCCTTGCACAGCAATACAGCCCTCCCAGCGTTAATGCCACTTCTGGAAGTCAGCTTTTCTGGATCTCCTCAATGGTGTCAAAACTGTGAACTTTGAGCCGGATCTTCATCTTCAGGTCCCCAGGAGCCAAATCTGGCAAGTAGGGTGGGTGCAGAAGCGAGATCATGTGGCTGTTCTCCGACGATCATCAGGCACAAGTTGCCAATGATTTTGACATTTTTGAGGTTTGAGTTAGGTGAAGTTCTTTCTGATCTCTTGTCATATTCCAGTGATATTCCACTTGAAGCACACGTGCCACTCAAAACACCTCAAACGAATAATAGCACCAGTTATCACCATTAATCTCCCAAAATTTTGACACCACCTTGTATGCTTGCTGTTGAACTGATGCTGATCTGATGTTCATGATAAGCAGATACAACCAAGCAACAATCAAAGCAAGTTAAAAGCAGAGCGTGTGCTTTACTCTGATTAGTGGCTTTCTGCGTTTTTGACGAGTTTGACGAGATATTTGATTTTGAAATGTAGTGAAGATGAAGTTGAAATAAAACTTAAAATGAAAATACTTCAGTAAAGTAAAGATGTACAAAAAAGCTACTTAAGGCGAGCAACATTACATTTACTTCGTTACTGTCCACCGCTGGCCACCGCTCATGGTTACCCACTGGGAAACCATGAACAATCGACTGTTCTTTTTCTTAAATGTTGTAAATGTGACTTGCTCTTGTTGGTTTCTTCTCTACAACATTAGCAGGATTCGGCCATCTTTGCCACAAGAGGCTGGTCAGGTGCTTGTTCAGGTTCTTGTAATTTTGAGCAAATGATCCAAAAAGCAACTGTTTTCATCCTGAACAAGTTCTTCCACACCACCCTACTGCTGGCTTCCGGTAGCTGCCATACATCAGATTCCAAACACTGATGCTTGCTTATGTGGCACACCGTAGGGGTGGGTAGGTAATTGAATGTACTAGTTCACCAGAAGTTTTACCCAAGAGTGTTAACATTGTAGCAGGCTAGATTTGATGCATGACTACGCCACTCTGGAATTAAGGCCCAAGGAACCACTTAAGGACACAAGTTTGTTGTCACAATGATAAGCCTTCCAGAGAAGAGTAAAAGGAGACAAAAACAGCAGCCTGACTCGAAGTTGACTGTCGAAATCAAGACAATGATAAAACAAAGAAAATACTATTACCACTGGCAATCAGCTGATTAAGAAAAAAAAAATTGAAATCTCCTGCCCTACATGCAAAAAACACGAAGAACGGTGGTGTCCGGAAGTAGCGCTTTTTCATTCATAAAAAAAAAAAAAAAAAAAAAAACGCACAATGGTAAAGCTACAATTTGCCTTCAAAATTTATTATAGAAAAAGTCAGCTTCCTACCTGCAAACCCTTTGTAACTTAAGCCAAGATAGGATTCCCACGGCATTGGGGAAAAAGCTAATTACAAAAAAAATAAAACAAAGCTAGCTTATATCCTTGGCTACAATGATTACGCACCCAAAAAGACCCCTAAATTGACAACAGGAACTTCTGTAACTGGAAAGGGCGCATATCAATGGACCTTCCTGCACTTCCTCTCCGGGCATTTAAATACTACAACCAATAAGACATCAAATTAAACACTTGTTAAACAATCCAGTGCCAACATGCAGGGAGGCGCTATTCTACTCCATCACAATTACAAAGCCCCCTCTTATCTCAAAGCTCTTATCACTACTTGCACACTCCTATGAATCTTCTAGCACTGTTTGACCTATCCCACCTTCTCTGGGGTAGGTATACATCAAGACTCTTTTCTGTTTTGGTGCCGAGGTGGTGAAATGAACTTCCCTTAAATGTCTGAAGAGCTGAGACACTGGCTTTCTTTAAATGATGGTATCTAAAGTTTGCAACCTAGTGTTGATTTGTACATTGATAGAACCTTGAAGGCACTTTGTACATTGCTTCGGATAAGGGTGTGTGCTAAATGGCATAAATGTAAATGCAGCCAAATGTAGTGCTAATCACTCCCTGCAAGGGGCTATAACCTCGATATTCTTCACATGCCTGGGATATGGGGTGGAGTGGCTAGCATTGTTTACCCAAAAATATAAAAATAAAGAGTCAGACGAATTCTCTATAAACCATAATTATAATGTGCTATGGTCTGGTGACACCAAGGTAGAACTTTTTTGTGCATGATTCTGAAAGATATCAAATATTGTCCACTCCACCACATTGCTACGCTTCACTATAGTTCAATTCATTTGAATTCATTTGAATTTGTAGAGCGCTTTTAACAATAGACACTGTGTCAAAGCAGCTTTAAAGAGACAAAGCTTTATAAAAGAATGTGTAAAAAAAAACTTTCTTTCTTCTAATTTTATCCCTAATGAGCGAGCTAGTGACAAGTGTGGCAAGGAAAAAACTCGCTGAGATAGCTTGAAAAAGAAACCTTGATAAGAACCAGACCTCAAAAATGAACCCGTCTTGATCTGAGTGGCACCGAATGTCCATTCATGACAGCTCCATCATTGTTGAGGTGTGTAGTGATGGGTGCTTAAACGCAACCTGTGGTCCTGATCTATTGTAGTAGACTGTTAATGTTAATTACAGTCCAAATTCTTCCTTAAAATTCTTGAGTTGCTCAATAAAGTAAAACCACTGTATAGCCGCCCTGATGCTGGTTTACAAAGCCAAAAATAGAACAGAAACCCCACACTTATCGCACTCTGAACCTAACACAAATTATGAAGTCTTGACACATGTATTTGGCCAAACTAACAAAGTCTTGATGCACATGTGGACACAAATCATGATGTCTTGAAGCATATTTGGACACTAATTGCGAAGTATTGAAACACAGACTTGATCTATTTGGTCAAATTGATCCCTAACTGCAGAATACTGACACAGTTCCATCTTTATAACACTTGCATTTATGTACACTTACTAACATTCACTCACATTCTGACACAATTCACAAAGTCATGACAGACATTTAGAAAAAGTTCTTGACAAACTCTTATCTTGACACACATTCAGACACAAATTACAGTGTCTTGATGCACATTTGGACACAAATCATGGAATCTTGATCCACATTTGGACACAAATCATGGAGTCTTGCTGCACATTTCTACACAAATCATGAAATCTTGATGCACATTTCTACACAAATCATGGAGTCTTGATGAACATTTGGACACAAATCATGAAGTCGTGATGCAAATTTGGACACAAATCATGGAGTCTTGAATCACTATAGAACTTCTGAGTTTTGAACTGGAGTAAACTTTGCACTTGAATCCTAAATTCTGTTACACTTTTTGCTTTTATTTAATTAACCTTTCACAACATAAACAATGCTTCCTACTTAAGTCAGAATGCTTTTTGGTATTCTGGAAAGTACTAATGTAAATGTTTGGTGCCCTGGAGTCTCAGCCATGCTGTATTCCCATCTCACATTCAATATTCCCAGAATAGGCTTGGGATCCACAGGAAAATCTACACTTAATGATAAGGATGAATATTAATGTTACATATAGCTAAAATTCCTCTTACTCTTTGCGCAAGAATGTTGGGCATCTATAAAACAACTACCAGCTGGATTTCTGAATGCAGAATTAAAAGAAATGTGAGCTTGGAATTGCTGAGATTCAGGAAAAAAATCCTGAGGGAAATATTGCCTATTATAATAAGCTCCACTCTTCTGGGAAGATGTTTTACTAGATTTTGTTGTATGCTTGTGGAGATTTGTGCTCATTAATTACAAGGGTGTTAGTAAAGTCAGGTACTGATGTAAGTGACTTTTGGAGGTCTGGAGTGCAATTGGTTTTCCAATTCATCCCAAAATTGTTCAGAGATTTTCATATAAGCCTGAATCTGATTTCATTTTATATATATTATTACATCAAAGAGACTTTGTGATGTAATACATGTCAAGCTATTGATAGACATTAGGATTACTTCAGGATTTGTCCCTTTTTGACCAGAATTATCCTAATTTAAGATCACATCCTTCTCCATCACAGAAAATGTTTTTTTGTACTCTGGTGAAGAATTGAAGGCAGTTTGAAGTGGGTTGATATTTTCAATTTCTCTTTTCATCCTCTTCTGCCAACTGCACCTGTTTGGGATTTGAATGATTTGAAATTGGTCTTAGCAGAATCACAAATAGTTTAGACCCCCAGATTAATAAAGCCCAAAGCTGTATGTGCATTTTTATGTAGATAATGGATAGTTTACTTATAGCTAAGAATCGTGGCCTTTTCTGCCATGTGTAAACTCAGTAGGTCTCCTTGATCAGTTTTATGGAGATCAGTTATCTCGTTAAATTGTAAATGCAGTGAAATTTGAAAATAGGTGTTTAATGCAGATCATCTCTACAGATGGCAAATGTGTGAACATGCCGAGACTTGAAGATTGTTAAGAGTAAAAAACTGCACAAGCTGAGAAAAGAAAGGAAGTATCGATGGCTGGATGGATGGATGGATGGATGGATGGATGGATGGATGGGTGGGTGGGTGGATGGATGGATGGATGGATGGATGGATAAATGGAAAGACATACTTGAAGATGTTTTTGACCAATAGACAAAAAGTTGAATGGAGAGACTGAAAGATGGAAAGACTACTGTATAGGGATAGATTTTATAGATTGATAGATTTGGACAAATGAATGGAAGAGTGGTAGACACAGGGTCAAGTGGCTGCATGGATGAATGAGTAGATTAGATAGATAGATAGATAGATAGATAGATAGATAGATAGATAGATAGATAGATAGATAGATAGATAGATAGATAGATAGATAGATAGATAGATGATCTGTCTGTCTGACATCATACAGGTCTTGGATTATAATAGATACATAATAAGTTATTTAAATATTCAAAATGCTCACATAGACCAATAGAGATTTGTGTGATATTAATCACAACACAAGCAATGTCTGCACACACCCCGGAATAACAATAGGGCATTTTTTTAAAGCACTGATATTCCCGAGTGTGATAAATGGGCTTGCTGTTGTCGAGGAAATCTGAGGAGTTCAGCACATTCACGAAGCTGTAGAACTGTGGGAAGTTTTTGGTAAACTCAAACTAATGCAAAATCTGGCTGAAGTGCATTCAAAGCCATTTTAAAATCCTAAGTATACATAAAGCTGTGAGTGCATCTGTCAGGATTATAGGCCTGAACTACATTACCCATCAGCCACTGCACAGCATCTGAACCCAGCATTTACTATCTCACATGACCACATGTCTGCATGTCCACATCTGAATTAGGTTTAGGCTTAATTAGCACTTCTCACCATTCACACCAGTCTTCTTATGCTACGTCTACACTAATTTAGATATATTTAAAAATGGCATTTTTGTAAAAAAAAAAAAAACAATCCCTGTCCACACTTTCGTATTTCAAAATTTGCTCATTCAGACTAAACTGTCTGAAAATGCTTTTGTCCCTGTACTGCTCATGAGCAAACTGTAAGACGATTCGACCTGCATCATTTCTGTCTGCCATTAATTTTACCTTCCAGCGCTTTGAAACGTCGCGTCAATGACTAAAAATGCGTCATCATTTTTGAAAGCCTCCATTTTCATGGTCCACACTGCGATGCTAAAAATTCTGTCCAATTTGGAGGGCCTTTTCAAAAAGCTACGTTTTGACTGGAAATGTTGCCTCAGACTTGACGGAAGGTCAAAATGGAGAGAAAACAAAAAAAAAACGTGTTTGTGGACATGGCCTTGGTCTCACAATCATCGTATTGTTGTTGGTCCACAGATCCACAGTTCTTGGTTCTTTGTACACAAATTTCTCAATTAGCTGGAATTTACTGTTGATATGATTTGGAATTATACACGTCTGTGAGGCTTAAACCTGCTCAGGGTTAGGCTTATTTTCAAGTAAACAGGATTAGATCATGGCTTTATAATTGATATGGGAAGCATGTGTCAGCAATGTCCTCCCCATTTTCACAAGAGCGACCTGTTGCAGAAGGAGAGAAATATTACAGAAAGCTTTCAGAAATGTCTGAAGATGGATAGATTGGATCGTTCAGTGCAGCAAGACAGTTTACTTACTATCATTTTTCTTGTGAGTGAATCATTTACGTGATTCATTTGTTGGACCCTCATATTAAAAGTTCGACTTGCCAATTACGGTAGTAAGAAAACTACCATTTTGTTGAATGTTCTTTTATTTCAAGTTTACTTGTTCCCAAGTTCTAGTGGGTCCTGTGAAGGATCTGACATTAAGAACGTAATTTGTTAAAAACATCCAATGAAAAAATTTAACATGGGGAATACTTTTGCATTTTATTTGTCAGCAAATTTCTGCCAGTTTTTTCTCATTTTTGGACATTTCAAGGTGTTCCCTGGTGTTTTAATAAAAAATTCTTTATAACCTTTAAACAATAAATGTTTCTCTGCAGCTGTAAAAACCTGTTTTTGTAAATATTTGGGCTGTAATATTAACATGATTTGATTGGTTCATCAATCACATGATTGTCATTGTCAGTTAATTCACGATTAATCACAACTTATTCACACATTTTTATCTGTTATAAATCAATCTCAAATGAATACTTTTCAAGTTTTTAATACTCTAATCAACATGGGCATTGACAAATATGGATGCTTTATGTAAATGTTTGTTCATTTTTAGAAACCAAACTCTACATAGCACATGAAGACAAAATATTCTTGTAAATGTTTTAAGTAATTATAGTGTTTTAAATGATGTAAATCATTAGGACACAAAACGGAACCTTTGCTATGTTTCCACACGGACGGTTAATGAGGTGATACCGGAGAAACTGTACCTCTTCTAGCTTTCATACGGATTACAATAATCAGAATATTTGTTTTCAATGTGAATTGGTTTATTTTAATGTAGACATTTCCAGCTTTCTATAAATTGTTTTTTTATTGGTTTTTTTTTTTTTACATACATTTATTTTGAGTGTTCCAATACTTTTGAGGGGAACTGAGTGGGAGTGGATAAAATGTCATAACTCTTTGGGCAATTCTTTGTAATTAAGAATGTCGTGAATAATTGTATTTTTATAAAAAATTAAAAGACAAAAAATGAATCTGGAAAAAGGAGGATGACCGATGTGTGTTTGTAAAAGAAAGAGAAAGACAAGAGCAAGAAGGGTTCACAAGAAATCCCAGAATATTATTTGTGTGTAATATATATATATATATATATATATATATATATATATATTATATATATATATATATATATATATATATATATATTGTGTGTGTGTGTGTGTGTGTGTGTGTGTGTATGTATACATGTTTGTTTTTTGGTTTTTTTTTCCTTCCGCCTTTTCCAAGTCCGCCTTGTGGTACCGCGACACTCCTGAAAGACCTTGAGACGCTGCAGAACCGGTGTATAAATAAATATGAGAGCCACATATTTATTTCTTTATATATTACAGACACATTCATGCTAAGTTTTCCCCATTTCTGCCACAAAATTATCACTTTAGCATGTAGCAATGGAAAATAATACATTTGATGATTCTGTATAAGTGCAAAGGCACATCATTATTTATTAGAGGTTAAATATTGGCAAAAGGTAACACACACACACACACACACACACACACACACACACACACACACACACACACACACACACACACACACACACAATATGCAAAACGAAGGATATTGATTTGAAGAAACAATGGTTCATCCCAAAGGTGATCCATAGGGTTGAGGTCGGAGCTCTATAGCAGAGATCTTCCACTCCAACCCATGTAAAGCAAATCCTCATGGAGCTGGATTTGTGCACAGGAGCATTATCCTGCTGGAACAGTGTCAGATCTAATAATTTAAGTGAAGGGAAAATTTAAATGGAAAGTATCCAGATACGTCATAAAATGAGTCCAACTTTTGGTAACAGTTAAATAAATAACATAAGAAATTAAAAGAGAAACGCAATTGTGTAGTGACCTGGTGAAAACAAAACAAAACAAATCAAAAACAAATTCTATTATATAAAATTTTGTATGTGCAAAAAAAAGTAAAGGTCTATCTTCTTCTTCTTCTTTTGGCTTCTTCCATTAAAGGTCGCCACAGCAGATCATCCATCTCCATACCCCCCTGTTCTCTACATCTGCCTCCTTCAACCCAACTACCTGCATGTCTTCCCTCACCACCTCCATAAACCTCCTCCTTGGCCTACCTATTTTCCTTTTTCCTGGCGGCCCCAGCATTCCCCTAACGATATACCCCATGTCCAAACCATCTTAATCTCGCCTCCCTCACCTTGTCTCCAAAACGTCCTACATGTGCTGTCCCTCTAATAAACTCGTTTCTAATCCTGCGCATCGTTGTCACTCCCAACGAAAACCTCAACCTCTTCAGCTCTGCTACCTCCAGCTCCACCTCCTGTCTTTTACTCAATGCCACTGTCTCTAAACCATACAACATCGCAGGTCTCACCACAGTCCTATAAACTTTCCCTTTCCCTCTCGCAGATACTCTTCTATCACAAATCACTCCTGCTATCACTCTTCTCCACCCACTCCACCCTGCCTGCACTCTTTTCTTCACTTCTCTAACACCATTTAACCATTTGTGAACTTCAAGCTGCGTCGCAAAGCGTCTCGTTCCCTCTGGGAACTAGGGTTACATACGTAACCTTGAGACGTACTTTGCACTGTTGACCCCAGGTACCTGAACTCCTCCACCTCATCCACCTCTTCTCCCTGCAACCGCACCACTCCACTGCCCTCCCTTTCATTCACACACATGTACTCTGTCTTACTCCTTCTGACTCATTCCCCTTCTCTCCAGCGAGTACCTCCACCTCTCCAGGCTCTTCTTGACCTGCTCCCTACTCTCTCCACAGATCAATATCATCCGCAAACATCATTGTTCATGGAGACTCCTGTCTGACCTCGTCCGTCAACCTGTCCATCACCACTGCAAACCGGAAAGGGCTCAGAGCCGATCCTTGATGCAGTTCAACCATCACCTTGAACCAGTCTGTCGTTCCTACTGCACTTCACTGCTGTCACACTGTCCTCATACATGTCCTGCACCACCCTCACATACTTCTCTAACACACCTGACTTCCTCATACAATACCACAACTCCTCTCTCTCCACCCTGTCGTACGCTTTCTTTAAATCCACAAACACACAATGCAACTCCTTCTGAGCTTCTCTACACTTCTCCATCAACATTCTCAAATCAAATAATGCGTCTGTGGTGCTCTTCCTCAGCATAAAACCATACTGTTGCTCACAGATGGTCACCTCTTCTTTCAGCCTGGCTTCCACTACTCAAGTGAAGGTCTATCTGACCCAGAAAAAAACCCTATTTCATATATTGCACTTATAATATTTATTACAACTACAAATTGATATTTCTAAATTTCTAAATTTATATTATTATTTTACACTTTACTCTGATATGCACTGTTGTTTCCTGGGCAATGTATTCATGTATTATGTATTCATTCAATTTATTTATTCAAAAATGTAATTATTCTTTCCTTCCATCATTCATTCATTCATTCATTCATTCATTCATTCGTTCATTAATTCCGTTTCTCAATATGTGTTCTTTTAAGAGAACTTCTTGAAGCTGAACAAGTTTTTTATTGCTGTTTTCACAACCGAGTGGAAACTGTGTTGTCTTGAATGCAGCAATATACCTACTTGTAATTTTTTCTTATCATGGAGCAACAGCATAATACTTAAGCACATGCAGATACAGCTCAAGAGCCACACTTATTGTTCACACCAATCATCAGAATGAAGATACATGTGATTGTGATCTCTGTGAGCGTTACTTGATGAGCTGGTGTGAGTAATTTAGAAAGTGCAGATTTCCTAGGATTTAACAGCACACTTGGAGTTTAGGTGTAAAAAAAAAATAACAATCTGTGAGCTAAGGTTTGCAGGCTGGAACCCCAGAATTAACTTTCTGTCTGTCTGTCTGTCTGTCTGTCTGTCTATCTATCTATCTATCTATCTATCTATCTATCTATCTATCTATCTATCTATCTATCTATCTATCTATCTATCTATCTATCTATCTATCTAATAATACAACCCCAATTCCAAAAACCTTGGGAAATCTCATAAACCCATATTTTAATTACAATAGAACATAGAAAACAAAAAAGCCACATCAAACAATGGCAATTTTTTATGAAGGCATTGTTTATTTGAGCAAGACAACACTAACTGCATATAGCATCTATAACAATGGCATGATTTCCTAGTTGAAGAGTCAGAGTGCTAAACTGGCCTCCCTGCAGTCTACACCTTTCACCTTTTAAATACATTTAACGCATCATAAAAAAACAAAAAAAAAAACAAAGGACACTCAGAACTATTAAGCAGCTAGAATCCTGACACAATCTGACACATATAGGACAACATTCCTCTCCTAAACTTTTAGCAACTGGTCTCAGTTTCCAGATGTATACAGACAGACTGCTATGTGATGCTACACAGTGGTAAACATAGCGCTGTTCCAGCTTTTAGAGCCAAGTTGCAGCCATCAAATTCTGAATTACCTTGTTTTCCCTCTTGAAATTTTATATATTTTCAGTTTGTTTGTTTTGTTTACTGTGAATATAATGTGTTTATGAAATTTTCAAATTATTGCCGTCTATTTTTTTATTTACATTTTACACAGTGTCCCAACTTTTTTTGGAATAGGGGTTGTAATAATAATTTCCCAAAGTGAACAGTTAAAGACTAGGAATAAAAAACGGATTTTTGGTGAATCTATTCCAATAATATCCCCAGATGCTGGTTCTTGGCTGGCAGGAGGGGAACCTGATGTGTCTTTCTGCTGATGTAGCTCGTCCACCTAAAGGTTGGAGGTTTTGTGCATTCTGAGATGCTTTTCTGCTTATCTCAATTGTACAGACTGATTATATGGGTTACTGTAGTAATATATATTCAGCCTAGTGAATCCAAACCAAGACTCTTTTCTTATATACAGAGTTTTGCACTTACACCATTTTGTGGGGAAACAAAAAACCTTTACAGACTGTTGTTTGGAACAGCCATTCCATGCTTAATTGACAAGGTTGACACTTTTTCTTTATTCAAATGTTTGACGTGAAGATTCCCACCATCTTGACTGTGCTGCTGCCACATGATTGGCTGATTAGGGGGAAATGGTAGAGCAGTGGATAAGATTTCGGACTTTTGATCCGAAGGTAATGGGTTCAAATCAAAGCCCCACCAAGCTGCCTCTTTTGGGCCCTTGAGAAAGGCTCTCAACCCTTATTTGCCTGTATAACTGGGATAATTGTAAGTTCACCACACCATCCAATTCTCAACCTGGTCCCACCAAATCTCAGGTTATAGGGAAGGCATGCTTCAAGACTTTTCTCAGGTCTGGTGGAACAAATCAAGGAGTGATGTGGTGGAAGAAATGTCCCATACAATTGACAGATGTTCTAAAAATGTTGTGCCTCCAGCTTTGTGGTAACAGTTTGAAGAAGAACCAAATATGGCAAGAAAGATCAGGTGTCTCAAAACTTGTATCCTTATATGTGTATATTCAACATTACCAAACACCATAAACGTAAACGGCTGGTGCATGTTCAAGCAGTAAAGAAATGTGTTTCAGCTTTGGAAAATTCATTCATATTGAGTGGAATATCAACGTTTTGGCATGTGAAGGGATTCCCAGGCTGCCTCGCCATCAGAAAGTGTGAGATTTGGGCAAAATGCTGAAATGTCTCGAGCTTTAATGAGGATAAAACGAGTCGAGGCGCAACAAAATATGCAGCGACTCGCTTCAAATCAGCTCGCTTTTTTATGTTGGGATACAGACAAGCGTTTTTGATAGCTCTGGAGCAGACATGTTCTGAGCTTCGGGTTTCTCTTGGGTTTTGCATCAAACACTGCTGGATTGTTGTAAGGTTAAACTGGGCTAAACCCACTGAAAGAATCTCTCAGCATAGCATAAAATAGCATCTTTTTTTCTTTCTTTGTTGGCTGGAGTGGTGACGGGGTGAGCGAGGCCTGGCAGGGGAAGCTATGAATACCATATTTGAGTCTTTGACTGAAATAGTTGTCTGTAAATCAGCAAATTAGCTATTTTAATAACTGCTGCATGTAAATGATCAAATTAACCATATATGCTAGCAAATGAGGTAATGTGCAAATTATTAGCTGTGTTTGATTGTAAGCGAGCTATTTTTATGCTAATTGTTGGGTGTAAATAATAGTTTTTAAATAATATACTTACTGGTAAGCAAGCTAATGTTATGTAAGTGGACGTGGGTAAAATATGTACTGTTAATAGAAACATTAGCTGTGTTTATTAGCAGTAAGGTTAGCTTTATCACGTCTACTGTACCTGCATCACTTTCTCACTTCGTGATTTTCTGTTGCATCACTCTTTTGTCATCTAGCTTTCAGCGAGTAACTTTCTTTCTTTCTTTCTTTCTTTCTTTCTTTCTTTCTTTCTTTCTTTCTTTCTTTCTTTCTTTCTTTCTTTCATCCTTAACTATTTGCCCCATATATTTTACTTTTCTTTTAAATGAAAAAGAAAGTGAGAGCCGCAATTAAGAGGATGAAGAGTGGAAAGTCGGTTGGACCAGATAACATACCGATAGAAGCATGGAGATGTTTAGGAGAGATGCAGTTTTTAACCAGGTTGTTCAACAAGATTTTGGAAGGTGAGAAGATGCCTGAGGAATGGAGAAGGACGTGCTGTTACCGATCTTTAAGAATAAGGGAGATTACAGGTGGATAAAGTTGATCAGTCACACCATGAAGTTATGGGAAGGAGTAGTGGAAGCCAGGCTGAGAGAAGATGTGACAATTTGTGAGCAACAGTATGGTTTTAAGCAGAGGAAGAGCACCATAGATGCAATATCTGATTTAAGAATGTTGATGGAGAAGTATAGAGAAGGTCAGAAGGAGTTGTGTGTTTGTGGAATTAGGGAAAGTGTATGGGTGAAGAGAGGAGTTGTGGAATTGTATGAGGAAGTCAGGTGTGGCTGAGAAATATGTGAGGGTGGTGCAGGACATGTGTGACAGCAGTAAAGTGTGCAGTAGGAACGATAGACTTTTTTAAGGTTGAGTTTATACTGCATCAAGGATCGGTTTTGAGCCCTTTCCTGTTTGCAGTAGTGACTGGTTGACAAACGAGGTCAGACAGGAGTCTCTGTGGACTATGATGTTTGTGGATGATATTGTGATTTGTGGTGAGAGTAGGGAGCAGCTGGAGAAGAGCCTAAAGAGGTGAATGTACATGCTGGTAAGGGAGGTGTGATTGTGATGGTTTGGACATTTGCAGAGGATGGATATGGGGTATATCAGTAGGAGAATGCTGAGAATGGAGCCTCGAGGAAGGAGGAAAAAAAGAGGTTTATGGACATGGTGAGGGAAGACATGCTGGTGGTTGGGGTGAAAGAGGCAGATGTAGAGGACAAGGGGGTATAGAGATGGATGATTTGCTGTGGCGACCCCTAATGGGAGCAGCTGAAAGAAGAAGAAGAAAATTATTTTAGGAAATCTTCTCTGATCTTTCTCACGTCATGCTCTCTCCACTGCATTACACAAAAAACGGCTCCAAAAAACTTAAACCCAGCCAAGCAAATCTTTTCAAACTGCTGCTCATGCTGTGTCACAGGGCAACCTAATGCACACACACATAAAGGACAGTGCTATACATCATCCTCCATGTACACTGTAGTTGACATGGAAGAGAGAGTATGTCATTCCTAGTAGCCAGGAAGCTCAGCCACAGATGATCCCAGTTACAGATGGCTACTTAACTGTCAGGATTCAATCCCCCCATCTCCAATCTATTTTCCATCTATAGTATAAACCCTGCTGTTCTACAAATGTCACACATGAGCAGTTTCTGTTCTACAAGTCTCTTTACTCTTTTAAAAAGAAAACTCAAGGTTGTAAGTTCAAATTCCACCACAGAATAGCTGCCAGTGTTGGGGCCCATGAGCAAGGCCCTTAATTCTCTGACTGATCAGTTGTATAAATAGAATAGCAAAGTCGACGACTCGAAGCAGAGGACTCATGAGAATGACTCAATTCTGCTTCCTGTGTAATGCACTGCATTGTGTCAATGGGAGTTGGACTAGAAAGATAAACTACTCAATTCTGTTTCCTGTACATAACCTACAGAGATTTTGCGATGCTTTGCTCATGCATGTCCACTAGAACATAAACGAATCACTCCTTGAGAGAACGTATTCTTCTGAGTCACATTAAAGACTCGTTCAAAATGAACATATCGAACGATTCCTTCATGAACGACCGTCACAAGCGTAAATTTTGATTTGACAGCATTTTGCTTTCAGCTAGGTCTGCAGCACTGGCGTCTGTCTTGTTCGTCTTCATCTTTCTTTCTTGTGAGTTTATTGCGTTTGTTCTCCGCCTGTCATTCAATCAGTGCAGTTTCCGGGGCCCAATTTTCACCCCTTGCATTATTTTTATTTACGGATAGGATTTAAAATAAAGTTAAGTCCAATACTTCAAACAAAACATACTTAAAATTACAGATTTTAAAGACGACTTTATAAATAAAGTAGAATTACACCAAATATTTAAGCACACAGTGGCAAGTAAATGTAATTAGTTACTTTCCACCTCTGGTAGTCTACAGGCCCCCCACTAAATTGGCCTTATGGTGGGCTTTTTACGACCTGTGGGTTCTCAGAACTTGAAAAGTTTTACCAACAGGCTAATGATGATTCAGCTTATTCATTATAACGTTTAACAGCCATTTATATTTGATGAGATTCCCCTCATCAAATATATATTTTAAGCTTGATATGTCTTATTAATAAAATCTAGAAAAGATCTTTGTACAGCCTGTAGTCTGCAAAAAAAAATAAAAATTCGATTTGAAACAAAAAAGCGAACAATTCCAGCGTCGACGCCCAGCGCTCGTTTTTTTCCACGCTGTCCTTGTCCTTCTCTTCCTCCTCTCGGGAGAGTGTGGGTTCTTCCACATCACCCCGTTGCCAGCGGGCACAGCCGGGCACAGCTGGAATCCAATCTCAGCTCTGACAAGCCCCGTGTCTCTCCATTCCTTTATGACAAGAAGCGTCCTGCATTTCCTCCCCAGGGTCAGATGAAAGGAGAGGACCGGGGAGAGAAATGTTCACACAAAAAGCTGGGTTTTTTATGAATTTATTTCTTTTTTTTTAAGATATATATATTTTGACAGCTGTCTTCACCATGCAGACTGAGGAGTTGTACATCTATCATGAAAGCCTGTAGAGTTGCCTTGGTGTTTTTTTCTTTCTTCCATCAGACTTTCCGAGTGATACATAAAGTTTACTCAGTCTTGACTTGTATTGTATTGTGGGAAAAAGCACTGAAACATGAAGATATCTGTGTGATTGTTAATTGTAGCCCATGCTGGAAGTTATCTGTGCTTGACATGGCAGCAATGAAAAAAATGATCTGGAATAGACAGGTGTGAGGTGTGGAAAACATCTGGTCCACAGGAGGAAGGGACGGGGCTGCGAGAGCTCTCAGTATGGCCAATATGGCCCAATTATCTTTCCCTTTCATCACATAATGTTTAAATCTGTGAAACTGTGAAACAAGTAAAAGAACACAGTGTGGAATAATGCGAGTTACAGAAACAAACCCAGCGGTGGAAATCATGTGGATAAAGTAGATGGTAAATTCGGATTCCTATTGGCCTGCATATTCAATTCAGCCGCGGAAAATAAAAAAAACTGTAGAAGCTGAATACCTCTGAAGTGATCTCGTAGATTGTTCTTCATCACCCAAACATCTTACTGAGGAAATAAATATCCTTCATAAGAACAGTCTGTGTTGCTTCAGTGGAGATCCAGAGACTTGTAGAATCTTTGCCAAAGTACACTGAAGGTATTCTGGCAGCTTGTGGTGGTTAAACGACTTACTAACACACTTTTTTTCCCCTTTAATTTTATCACCCGCCTGTATGCAGGTGAATAGATGAGCATATGGCCTGACATATGGATGAATGAAAAGTAATATAGGAACACTACGTTGCACTTTTTTGATTAGTGTCTTCATTCAACTTTGATGATGATGGATGGCACACTGGTTTCATAGTACCTGAGCCTGGGTAGATGCATGAAAACATAGATGTATAGATGGATGGATGGATGGATGGATGGATGGATGGAATAGAGAGTAAAATGAATGGATAGATGGGGAGGTCAAATGATTGTGCAGTTTATTTATACTAAATCATGCAGTATAGTATAGAGTTTATTCAGTGTGTAGATGTATGTATGACAATGGATGGCACACTGGTTTCATAGTACCTGAGCCTGGGTAGATGCATGGATAGATAAATGCATGGATGGATGGATAGACAGATAAATGCGATACCTGGTTATTAAGTCAAATACACGACACAAAAGAAATCTGAACAAGAAGTCTTTTTGCTCCCTCATAAATATAAAAAATGATACACAAATTTGAACGTGTATAACAACAACGTCCTACCTTAGTGAGGGGCTGAACAGCAGCCACCAGGTGTGGCATCAAAGCGTTTAACTTTTTTATCCAAATCTACATGAATGATCCGTTCACTGTTAACTACAGCAATGTCAGAGAGTCTTTCTCATTGTGTTTTTTTGATATTTTATATACAAAAATAGGCACGATCAAGGGCAGAACTTTGTTCAGGATGTGTGCTGTCCGTGAAGGCTTGGCTAACGATTCAGATATCAGCGGGGCTAACATCATTCTCCTCTTCTGGACGATTGACACTTGACTGCTCAATAAACCTGTTGTCTATCAGCAATATCTGTTTAGTTACAGATTTAGTTTAGTATTTTAAAGGCCAGTTTTAATTCTGATCTGTCTTCATTTTATTTACATTTACAGACACTGAAAAAGAGTGCACTGTCTCTTCCGCCCCCCACTCGCAAGCTGCCGCTATATATATATATATATATATATATATATATATATATATATATATATATATATATATGCACACTGACTACTGTATAGTTTTATTTATAATAATAATAAGCTCTGTTTTAGCTCTGTTTCGCTAAATTATACACTGTGAATTGTGTAATGATTAGGATTTTTAATGATTATCAGGTGTGGCTCTTGAATGGTTGTAGTGAAACCCCGCACCCACACAGGCCCTTTGTGGAAAAGTTAGGACACCCCTGCACTCCACCATTTAAAAGAAAGTTTGAAATTACGCAGCATACGTCAAAGAAGAAAGGAAAAGTCTTCTCCGTAAAGTCCGTAAAGAGCATGTCAGCAGTTTAGCAGCAAATATTAATATGGTTTTAGATTATACATGATAGACGACAGGGAAAATGAACAAACCTCAGACAAGATCAACAAAGAGAGATGAATGTATTGTAGACTGAGGTTTAGTCTGAGGTGGGTGAAGGTCCAGGCCACTGCTTCTATTTGGCATGACAATTGTGGTTCCTTCAAAAAAATATCCTTCGGTGCCAGTCCAAGACTTTTTCACAACGTCTTGATATTGGTTATGCAGTATTTATCCCTTCATCTCTCCTTTTCTTTTTTTCAGGGAAGTCAAATTGTCACAATGGTTTTTCAGTAGAACTCTGAGGACCAGCCTTTGACTGAGGCCAACTTAACAACACGATACACAATGTTTTAAATCTGCTAGGACCAAAGCTGAGAACACAGGATGCGATTAGAGAGAGAGAGAGCGTATCGGTACTGTGCTATTACATGTAATGGCTATGTACAAGACACTTAAATTACACATGCATTGTATGTCATGTAGAATCTAGCTTCAGAGTCATGCTGGGCCTTTCAAAGCCAAGCTGCATTCACCCGAGCGTGCTTCAGGCTGTGTAACTGCTTTGCCTTTATCTGCCCTTTAACCTTCTCGCTTAGGTAACACGCCTGTTCTTCATGGAGCATGGAAGATGCCGCAACTTCTGATTCCCCAGCTACAGGATGGGAATATAGAACTCTATGGACTATTATCTTTAGTACACTTTTCTGTCCCTGACCTTCAGAATGTAGAAGGTTGCAATCTGTTTGTTACCTGTACTTTAATATCTATGCATTTGTATGCAAGTTTTGAATACTTGGATGCGGTCACTGGAAGATTCACAAAAACCTCCATGGAACCATAGATTACTTGCAGCATTCCATGACCTACAGGACAAATGAAGCTACTTGCTTTTTCTGACAATCCTGAAATACTGCTCACAGGTCCAGGTGACCTGTATTGATTTCACAGAGTGAACTTGTTAGCAACTAGTAACACTGATACGATTGAGCTTCCAGCCAACCGACAAGAACGACACGAGGTGATGGATTGAAAACACATACAGTGGACTTCGATCGATAAAAGTTTAATCACGTATACGCAGCTGATGGAAAAAGTCGCCACGGCACCAAATTATGACGGGGTCAATTATTATCAACTAAATAATCAACTAATTATTTTTTTTAAACTAATCCTATTCAATATTATCAGCACCGATGGCAATTTTTATCATTATAAAAGCAAATAGGGACTACATGTGGTATAGTATTTTTTAAAAACACATACAAATGTAGCCACGTGTTTTTTTTTTTTACTTCCTATTTCACTTAATTAGTTAAAGCCAGGTTTACAAAGCAGCCTTTTTACGAGTTTTACCCGGACCCTCTAAAACCCATCTTACAATAACTTTGAGTTTACGCTTGACAATAAAAGTGAATTTGAGGTAATAAGGATATAATTTGTTAGCATTTCATTTACACTTCAGCATCACCTAAAAGAGACCCTCACCTGGTCCCTCAACACCGGCTCCACAACCAAAAAAAGTTCAGAAGTATCTTTACTTTGTGCAACAGCTGAGGAAACTCCAGCTCCCAAACACCCCCTGCCCTCACCACATTCTCACCAAAAGGGAAAGCATCCTAAGCATCGGCATCAGTGCCTGGTTCGGTAACGGCATTGTGTCAGATAGCGAGGATGGCTGAGATCATCGGGGTCTTTCTACTTTCATTACAGACATTTAGCCTACACGCTGCATCCGCACAGCTACCAGCATTGTGGATGACCTCAGACACCCCTCACACACACTGTTCACCCTCCTGCCGTCTGGAAAAAGGTATGGAAGCATTTGGGTCTTAAAGGTCAGACAGTGCAACAGTTTCTTCCCCCAAGCCATCAGAATTTCTCAATAACCAGAGACTGGCTTGACCCCAAACACACACACACACACACACACACACACACACACACAAAAAAAGAACACCGTTCTACACTGTCTGTTTACAATGATTGCACATTTCTTGCTTATATTACTGATGTAAAATTACAATCTTATTTATGTCCAAGAGAAACATGAATGTGTTTTTTGACAGGCTGTATACTGGAAAGACAATTTAGTGGACACCTGACTGTGAGATTTTTAAGTCTTCTTCCATGACTGGTTAGCTACATTAACCTCAAATGTTTGAATCTAAAAAAAAGCTTTTGGGAAGATGTTCCACTAGATTTTGGAGTGTGTTTGTGGGGATATTCTGTAACTTGTATTCAGCCACAAGGGTGTTAGTGAAGTCAGGTACTGATGTAGGTGAGGTGAGGAGGCCTGGGAGTGCAGTCAGCCATCCAAGTCATCCCAATGGTGTTCAATATTGTTGAGGGTCAGAGCTCTATAGCAGGAGATTGTCCACTCCATCCCATGTCTAGCATTTCCTCATGGTGCTGGCTTTGTCCACAAGGGCATTGTTGTGCTGGAACAGATTTGGGTTTCCAAGTACAAGTGAAACTTCACTCAGCTTCTTACTTTAGCAGCTCTATATGTTTAAAATGACAATAAAAATCCCTTTCGACCCTTCGATCGTCTGTGTTAATTTTAGGTCATCCCAAACACTTTACTAATCATAGCTTTTTAGATAAACATTGCGTTTTATTTTTGGTCACACTAGAACTTAATCGGCCATCAATTACTTAAGCACATCACCTTATTCATTCTCGTTGCCAGAAACTGTAGAGTGTAAACCCAGATTCAAGTTGCTCCTATCATTGATATATATTTTTTTCCTTTTCATTTTCTCCCTCCTGCTCCTTGAAAATCGTATCAGCCTCCTTAAGACATATCGCTGTAGAATTGTAGAACGCGAGAGCAGTTTGCTGAAATTACAGCCCAACTGGTGCTCTGCACTTTGATGATGTCGCTATAGTTGATGTGTGGGAGAGAGAGGGAGGGGAAGCTTGTCTCAAACAAATTCAAAGAAGCGATGAGCAGATTCATACTTCAGACCGCTGTCATTACACCACAGGGTATTTTAGTTTTATTTAATTCCTGAACATTCTAACTAGCTTAGACCTTAACCCGCCACAAAATGATGTATGAGCTGGCACGCTAGTGGAGTTGCTGCCTCACAGCTCTGAAGTGTGATCGTGAGCTCTTTTCTTTGTGGAGATTAGAGGTTTTCTCCACATTCTTTGGTTTCCTCCTACCTCCTTTCAAATATACCATTAAGTTGACTAGTGACTTTAAATAGCTATACAGTGTGAATGTGAACTCTGAGCCGGGATGAGTGGAGTTTACTTAAAAAAAGGGAGGAAACTGTTTGCCCTAAATAAATGATGATATAAATTTATAAAAAAAATAAAAATAAAAATGTAATACATGGACATTTGGTGGAACCCAGATGAGGATGGGTTCCCTCTTGAGTCTGAGGATGGGTTCCTTTCTTGAGTTCCTCTCAAGGTTTCTTCCTTATGCCATCTCAGCGAGTTTTTCCTTTCACAGTTGCTACCGGCTCACTCATCAGGGACAAACTTACACTTATTAAGAAAATCTGTTTTTATTTTTATCACCACATTATCTGGGTAAAGCTGCTTTGAGACAATATTCATTGTTAAAAGCGCAATACAAATAAAAATTAATTGAAAATAATGAGAGAAATGAGATGGGAGAAATAAAAAAAAAAAGCCGATTCGGAATACAGACAGTGAGCAGACGCATTGAACAACTTTCGATTCGATGTCATGGCGCTTTCAGCCGGGTCTCCATCACTGGTGTCTGTCTTGTCCGTCTTCATTTTTCTTTTTTTGTGAGTTTAGCGTTTGTTCTCCGCCCATCAATCAATCAGTGCAGTAGTTTTCAGGGAAGGATTTTTCCCCTCGCATTAGGTCTATTTTATTTAGTTATTTTTTCACTCAGTAACAGATATGATATAAAATGTAGTTAAGTACAATTTTAGAAAAAATTGCTAATTGCACTTCTGGTTAGATAATAATATTACACATAGTGATCGACAGAAGTGAGATTTTAATGCCCCCCGGATTAACCCGCTTGTGATTGTAGATAACACATGGTTGTATGCAAACAGTCACAAAGCAAAAACATTATACATGCATAGTGATTGATTCAAGCACTTGGATCAAGCGAAAGCTGGGATGGAGTTGTGGGATCTAATCAGAGATTGAACCCCATGTTGCAGCAGACAAAAGACAGAAAAAAAAACCTGCAACAGAGATGAGACGCTTTTGGCAAAGTTGTTAAGAAGAGAAGGGTGGTGGTATGTGTGTGTGTGTGGGGGGGGGGGGGGTGTCATTAGAGAGAGAGAGAGAGAGAGAGAGAGAGAGAGAGAGAGAGAACAGTTCAGATTTTTTTTTTAATCTGATTTAATTGAAATCAATTAAAATTATTATTTTTTTATTATATATATTTTCATTGTAGTACTCCAGCAGACAAATAAAGAGTAACCATTTATTAGCCTTCAATTTATTTTGTTGTTTTATTTTATTTTGCGTGGTATTATTTTGTCTTCCTTTGTACAATGCCACCTTACAATGTAGTCACTTTATTCAATTTAATTCTATTATATTTTATTAGCATTTGGTATTTAATATATTATTTTATAATTGTCATTTTATTTTATATAATTTTAAAGTTTCCCTTCTTTTCCACAGGTACCTTGGCAATATTGTATGTAAACAATGAAATCAGTAAAGTAGTCTGAATCTTAATTAAAAATGGAGAAAAAGAAAGAGAGAGAGAGAGAGAGAGAGAGAGAGAGAGAGAGAGAGAGAGAGAGAGAAATTGAGATCAGGTGTTGATTGTCTATAATTGCATCTCTAGAAGTAGTTCCGGCTGCAAGCCAAATCACACGTGTATATTGACTCGCCTTTTCTAAGAATGAGTGGCTACTCATTATGGACGCTTGCTATTTTCAAAATACACACCGAAACGTTTGTGTGTCATGTGCCAGGGAGTGAAACTGTTCAGTTTAAATACCTGTTCTGCCTGAGGGCCACTGCACTGTAGATCCTCTGACCCTCATCCACTTAGCTCTGTGCTTGGATAATTCATTTCAGATAAAACGGCATTAATAAATAAAGGTACGCACCCTTTATAAAGTACACCGAGCTTAGCTTTTGTCGAGAGTGCCTTTCCTTGTCTCATCTATAAATGACTTTTTCATTGGATCATGCCTATTGTGTCTCGCTATCTCTTTTTTATTTCTTTATCTTTCTGTTTTGACGTTATTTTATTCGCTCTCTGGCTCTGGCATGAGCTCTGAAAGAAAGATAGGAAAACAGAAAGAAGTCTTTTTACCTCTGGTTTTGTTGCCATGACAAACATGATGGGGAGACGGAGGTTTCGAGTTGAACATTCCTAACTCAGCTACATCACATGTCAGGAGCTCGGCTACACGACAGCCTGGTGGCTACAGGTCAGAGTTCAAACTCTGAAAGCTCCAAACCCATGACTAGCGCCGGCACTCAGACCGCACAGCGGCGGTGGCGTCCTTGGGTCAGACAGAGCCGTACACTAATGCGTCTATCCTGTAATCCTTGTACTCGGGATGCTGCAAATGCTTTAATCTCAGCAGGTCGTCCTTCTGTTAGCGTGTTAAAAGGTAGTGGAAGCACAAAAACTGAGAGATTTTTTACAAAACTTCTGCTTAATGTTCCAACAGAGATCACAAGGTCAGAGTTTTTTTAAACCGCATGCTCAATCACGCCGCTCCATAGCGCGATTCCGGGTTTTAATTTGCTGTTTATATCGCCATGCTAATGGCTAACAGCTGAAACCAAATTCCTTATGTATGTCAACACACTTAGCCAATAAACCTGATTCTGATTCCGATGTATATTTCATTGATCACTGGTCAAACTTCTTGTTTTTACACGTTTTTCACACTAGTAGGAAGTGGTAGCTCAGTGGTTAAGGCTCTGGGTTCAAGCCCCAGTATTGCCAAGCTGCCACTCTTGGCCCTTTAGCAAAAGCCATTAACACTCTGTTCTCCGGCTGCACTGTGTCAACTCTTGTGTGAGTTATGTTATGTTCAAAAAAGAATTTCACTGTTCTGTTATGTACATTTGACAACTAAGAAGCCATTTAAAAATTTTTTTTTTGCTGGTCACCTCACCATATCATAGAGATATAATTTGTCCATAAAAAAAATGCATTGGAATGCTGTTTTTTTTTTTTTTTTCTTTAGCATGTTGGTCCTGGAGAAATTATGTTTGGTCCATTTCAGTGGATGTTGTATCAAATGTGTTTGGGTGAAAAGACTAGAATATCCACTTGAAATCACACACGACTTGAAGGTTGTGAGTTCAAATCCCATTATGTTCAAGTCACAAAATGCTAACAAAAAGTCAGTCATGGACCCTTAACCCTCAACTGCTCAGTTGCATAAATGTAATAAACAAGAGCTCTGTATCCTGTACATAAACTACAGAGGTTTTGCGATGCTTTGCGTATGCGCGTCTAGTAGAAAATAAACGAATCACTCTTTGAGACGACTCGTTTTTCTGAGTCACATTAAAGACTCGTTTCAAATGATTCAATCGTTCACAAACCACCATCACTAGTGAGGAGGCCTGGGGTGCAGCTAGCATTCCAATTTCATGCTTACACATCAAGTTTCTGTACAATTGTGTGACTCCAAGTGTGTGGTAACAGTTTGGGGAAGAACCACATAAAGCTGGAAAAATTCATGAGTCTAATAATTTTTCTTTAAAAACTTAATACAGAATGAGGAAAAAATCAGCTGGTGTAAACCTCCATCTAAGGGACTTCCAATTACATGGAAGCCGTTACCATGGAAACGATTATCCATTCGAATGAGCACGTTAATATAAACCTGTAAAGCTGCTGTTTACCCAGTGAGAGTGGAAGACCGGCAGTGCTGTTGGATGACGTATATGGAGAAACATTGTGAGAGTCCATGGTCATGTCATTACAGCCATCGTGAACGAGACAGGAGGAGAGCGGTGACTCATCGTGGACACTTGGACTCGTTTCAACTGGACTTCTGTCGGTCAGCTGATCACTTCAAGAGAGAGAGAGAGAGAGAGAGAGATGGATAGAAAGAAAGAGCAGAGGGTTTCCTTCTTTCTTCGCTGCTTGAAATTGAGCTGTGGGATTGTTTGCAGTTTCTAAAGGTCACCACTTGGCCTCTCACTTCCTCTTTACTCAGCTAATCAAAGCTAATATAAACGTGACATGGACAAATATTACCTCTAGGACTTGGGCACATGGACTTAAGAAATGTAATTAATTGTCCCTTTTCTACTGTGCCTCCCTCTTTCTTTTTTTCTTTTTCTCTCTGCCCACCCATAGATCCCTGCTGATCTCCACCTTCCACTGATTCATTATCACCGTCCTCTCTCTCGTCCCCTCTGCACAGTTTGTGCTCATCACCTGACCCTTACATCATCTCTTTTTTAATACAGTCTCCCTCTCTCTCGTTCCATCAATCGTACATACGCTATCATTTCTTCTGCTTATGACTGCAATATTTCAACAAAGTGAAAACAAAAATCACTTCCTGAAGTTTTACCAAATGAATAAAACACACAAAACATAAAATGAATTAATGATGGGATGGTCTGAGATGGACTGACCCAAATATGAGTCAGTCCACCTCATGTTATACCACAGCTACACTAAATGGACATAAGTATTGGGACCCCCAAATTTTCCAACCACATGTGGTTCTTCTCCAAACTGTTAGTATAATATGTGTGCAGCCTGATACTACGACAATCGTGCAGAATGATTTTATAGTAAGAACAAAAAACAAACGTGAAATTCTGCATGAAACTGGGCAAATCTGCCACCAAGCTCTCCTCACACGTGAGTTTCTGCGGACTTCGCCCTCTTCCCAAAGATGAAGATCCGGTTCAAAGGTTGACGTTTTGACACCATTGCAGAGATCCGGTGTGAAGGTGCTTGACACGCTTCGAAAAAGGAGACTTCCAGGACATATTCCAGAAGTGGCAGGAACACTGGGAACGCTGGGAACGCTGTATTGCTGTGCTAGGGGACTATTTTAAAGGTGATGGTGTATGAACGCAGATAAATAAAGTACTTTCTTTTAAACAGAGCTCTTCTCATGTATCCTTTATTATCCTTTATGTGTCCTTTATCAGACAATTTTTAATTTGGGGAAAATTTTACCTCACAAATTTGTAATATCTGCCTTTTTCCGCGTTACTTTGACGTGAATCCCTAAACTGAATGTTAAACCGTGGTGAGAGCATGAACGTAACCCCATGGCTCTAGTGAGAGTGTGTATGGAGTAAAGGTTCTCTCACTGTGTATAACTATAGAAAACTCTCATTATAAAGGAGTGTGCACTGTGCGGGAGAATAGAGCACTGAACTGCATCTATTATTCACATACAGTTCTCATACATCACTACTTTTACTTTTCATACTTAAGTCCAATCAAAAGCAAAAACTTTTATATTTTTTAAGTCAAATAAAAATGTAAAATGAGAAGCAGGAGGTTAGTACTTCCTACATGTCTGCTGTATAGGGCTGCACAAACAAGCTTTTGTTTTACAAACACTAAAGGGACATAAGTTTGGACCATTAAAATTGTATCTCCACTCTTCTGGGAAGATGTTCCACTAGATTTGGGGAAGATTTGTGCTCATTCATCCCATGAGGGTGTTAGTAAAGACAGATACTGATGTAGCGTGAGGAAGCCACTCAAGATTTTCCTTTCCAACCTATGTAAAGCATATCTTTATTAAGCTGGCTTTTAAAGTGATGGAAATATTGAATTCCACGACATCCAAAGACAATTGTGTGGCTCCAAATTTGTGTGAACAGTCTGGGAGAGAATCAAACATGCCTGGAAAAGTCAGATTTCCCAATACTTTTGTCCGTATCATGTAGATGTATATCGTCATTACTGTCCGATCTGCTGTTGCAGAAAATCAGTCAGTTGGCGTTTAAGACTACACACAGACATTAAGTCCTAAATCATTGCACATTCAAATCTCACACCAATCTCTTTCTCTTCACTCCCTATTGCCTGATCCTGCTCAAAAGGCTTTCCTCTCTCCTCGTACGTCCGCCTGCTCTCTCAGACACCACTGTACTGCCTTTTGCCTCCAACCTCCCCATCGATCAGCTGCAAGCGTAAAAATGTCAGCTGTCCTGCACGGTCATCGCAGATGGATTTCGTTTTCACACGGGACCCTTAATGCAATCAAAACACGCGATCGATGGACAGACGGCTCGAAAGGGGGAAAAAAAAGGGAAAAAAAAACAAGGCAGGATGACAAGAAACCATTTCAAACCCGGAGAAATGTATCGGCAGCCGGAGGAGAGAAAAGACGAAGTAATTCAACCACAGTAATGAAGAGGTCACCTGAAGTCAAAGGGCCTCACACACACAATATATATAAATAATAATAAATGAATAGAGAATGACAATATTATGGAAGTCCTAAAAGAGGATTTATTATAAGGTTTTTTTCTTTCTGGTTTTTTTCGTTCTCGTGATTTTCTCGTGATTTCATCATTAAAAAAATGATTATTCTCATTATCATGACTTGCGATTTTGACATGACAAACCTTGTATCCTTGTTTTTGTGTATTTGGCATGTTCTAGATGCACCATCTTATCTAATATCCATAACCATTTATGGATATTACCATTACCATTACCATAACCACCCGCTTTTTTGTGGCAGTGGGAGCGTCCACGTATTATTCACGATGCGGCATCTAGAACATATATCATGATCCTTAATTATTTTTCTGTATATTCGTCATGTTCTAAAGGCAGCATCATCGCAGCATCACGGATAATAACCATAACTATCTGTGGCAGCGAGCGTGTCCACTAATGCTTAGGGTTATTATCCATGATGCTGCCTCTAGATCATGGGTCTTCAACAAGGGGTCCACAACCCCTAGTGGGTCCGCGGAGGTACTGCAGGGGGTCCGCTAATTAATGTTCACGAATATTTTTTTGTTAAAAAAATAAACATGAGTAAAAATATTAAGATAAAATATTAAATAGTATTAATATATTATTATTATTATTATTATATATTATTATAAATATTATTAATGTTTATTAATAAATTTTTTCCATATTATAATTATCACATTAAAGTTCCATTAAACTTAAAGCTGAGGTTCGCGCAAATGTATTATGCAATGTGAAACGGCAAATCTACTAAAATTAAAAACAACTGTGAACAACTTCATAACATGATTTTTATTGCAATATATGTTTGTTATGATGCATAAATCTTTTTGAAAAATATACAGGCAATGAGGCGTGAACAACGACATTGTTTTAATTGTCTCAACGTAAGATAACTAATGTAATACGATTGGTTTCTATTAATATCAGTGGCAATGTTTGACACATTTTGTATTAGGGGGTCCCTGCCCCATGTCCCCCTCTTTCGCCTAAGGGGTCTTGATCTAAAAAAGGTTGAAGAGAAAGAACAGGCTCTTATATCCAATACACAGAAAAATTAAGTCGTGATCATGAGGAAACAATGTTGATGTCAAGATCACGAGAAAAATAAGTTTGTGAGAAAGCAAGAAAAATGAAATATGCATGGCCTCTTAGGACTTCTCTACAATATAATTATTTCTCTCATTCCATCTAGGAAATGTTCTGTACTGTTTTTAGCTGTATGTTGAGAGAGACAGTAATATCTTCATCACTGATTCTGTCACGGCGCTTTTATTAATACTGCGACTAAACACGTTTTTCCCTTTTAAAACCCTTCCAAGGATTCGTCCTCTTGTCATCTGAGAATTTTTTTCTTTTCCCTCGCCACTGTCACCTCTGACTCGTTCGGTGAAGATCTATTTTTACATCCAGATCTCGATCACGCTGCTCTGAGACATTTACTGTTAAAAAGCGCTATACACATAAAAGAGAATGAAATGGACACGGTTTTGAGGCGTTTTCTTGCTTGTGCTAGTTTTTGAATCATTCTGCATGAAGGAGGTACGAGGTCTGAAAATTGGGTTTCACCCCGGCCCTAAAAAGAAGTGGTGGACCGCAAAGAAGTAAATGCAATTCGTTACTGTACTTAAGTACCTTTTTTGTGTGTCTGTTCTTTCATTTTCCATTTGGCGAGACTTTAACTTCACTACATTTCAAAGTCAAAAATTGAAATTTTTTACTCAACTACATTTTGTGAAATCGGTCGGTCCTTCTTTGATTTACGAGTGCATTAAAACTTTTTTCAAAGGCGCTTGGTGGTTTCTTCTTATCACCAACATACAGTTTAGTGTCAGTTCAACAGCAAGCAGGAAATCTGGAGAGGAATAAATGATTGAAATGATGCTGAAAACTCCTGACTCTAATTTGCCCCAACACTCATAGCCTTATTTGCATGAGTTTTGGGCTCATGATAATTTGAATAGATATCAATCAGTGTTTGACTCATTAATATCATGATATTATTAGATCGGTGTGTTAAGAGTAACATTTGAGTCTTTTCACATAAACTAAGTTGATTAAGCAAAGCGTCTTGTCAAGTCTTTAACATGACGTGGTCTTTGAAAATGCGACATTGTTTTTGAAAGCCTCCGTTTTCACAGTCCACACTGCGTCGTGAAAACAGCGATTTTAAATCGATCCACTTTGGAGAGAGTTTTCAAAAAGCTACATTTATGTTGACTGACAGCGCCGACTCAGTGTGGATAAAAACGGACAGAAAATTATTTTATTTTTTTCAAACAAATGTATTAAATCAGACACGGCCTTTGAGACTTTTTTAGTGTTAAATAGCAATATACTTTTTTTTTTTTTACACATTATCCAGTATGGTTGTTGTTTTTTAAAACTTTGTTCTTTATACAAAGTCTTTATTTTACCAAAAGTAATTATCTTGCTGCACTGGCGAATTTGACTTGTTTCTTGTCTGTATCTTCTTAAATCATGAATTTACTTCTTATATTTATATATTTATATAACTTATAACAGTTATTTTTTGCAGTTTACGAGGAGCAACAGCAAGAAATGTGGTCGAACAGTTGGATTCAAATAAGTGACAATGGTCTGGTAGTCACATAATCAACATGTAGCAACATACAGTATGTATATATATATATATATATGAATAATATACATGTACATCACTCTCCTTCTCTTCTTCTTCAACTCCAAAACCATCCTACAGACCACCATCCGATGCTGTCTAGCTACACTGTCCCCTGCCAACACCTTACAGTCTCCAATCTCCTGCATAGAACATAATCCACCTGTGTGCACTTTCCTCCACTCTTATACGTCATCCTATGATCCTCCTTCTTCATAAAGTAAGTATTCACCACTGCCATTTCCATTCTTTCTGCAAAATCTACCACCATCTGCCCTTCCACATTCCTCTTCCTTTAAGGCCATACCTACCATCACCTCCTCATCACCTCTGTTCCCTTCACCTACATGCCCATTAAGGTCTGCCCCAATCACCAATTTTTCATTCCTGGGCTCACTCTCCACCACTTCATCTAACTTTTTCCTTTTCCTCCATCTCACAGCCCACTTGTGGATGACATTTATCATCACGCCTTCAACTTCCAGCTTCACGTTCATCACCCTTTCAGAAACTCTCTTGACCTCCACTACACTCTTACTGTACTCTTACTTCAGAATCACCCCTACACCATTTCTCTTTTCCAGCCACACCATGATAGAACAGTTTAAACCCCCCCACCCACCCCCATAATGTTCCTGGCCTTACTCCCTTTCCACTTGGTCTACTGAACACACAACATCTCTATCTTTCTCCTCTCCATCATATCAGCTACTTCTCTCCCTTTACCAGTCATAGTACCAACATTAAATGTACAACCCGAACCACCACTCTTCTACACTTCTCCTTTTTCTGCCATCTCTGTAGACGTCTTCCTCCTCTGCTTCTCCTCCTTCGGCCAACAGTAGCCCAATTTCCACCGGTACCCTGTCGGCTAACGATACCTGTGGCGGTCGTTGGTAACCCGGGCCTCGACCGATCCGGTATGAAATTCTCATTCGTGATCCACATATTTGATTTGGCACGTTTTTGCTGGATGTCCTTCCTAACGCAACCCTCCCCATTTACCCGGGCTTGGGACCGGCACTAAGAATGCACTGGCTTGTGCAATCCTAATGGCTGGGTTTATATATATACATATCATATATATTATTTCACAGGCAACTGATTGGTACTTGGCTACATTAGGTCCTTTTTTATTTATTTTTTCTTTTTTACTTCAAATTGAAATAAATTGAGATCTGTCAGAATTTGAGAATTTGACCAAAAATTTACAAAAAGTGTCTGTTTTTCCATCATAGAACACACTTTCAGCACTAAGCACTCTTTTATTAATAAGATTTAAATCTGTCCAATATGTTTAGTTCCTAGTTGTTCCTCTCAATTTCCTTTGTGGTCTCGTTATCTTTGGTTTTTCCTTTTCAAATTTGCCCTTTTTTTGAATTCCTCTTTCATATTTGCTCCCACACTCACACATACACACACACACATCTCTGGTCGTCGCCTCTCCTCGGTTCTCCTCATCTTGTCTGACTTTGTTCCTTCCCTCCCTCGTGTCCTCCTCTCCTCCACTCGCCGGCTGTGGGGATGTGACTGAGTGTGAGCGGAGGGAAGGAACGAGGGATGGAGGGATAGAGGAAGAGAGGGAGGGACAGATGGAGGGAACGAGGGAGGGGAGGGTCAGTATAAAACTCTCGATCTGTGATTCTGTCTCTGCAAACAGCCCAGGTTTCTCCTCCCCTCCTCAGCATCTGCCGCTCTTCTCGCACTCGCACTAGCACTAGCGCTGGCACTCGCGCTGGCACTCGCGCTCACTTTGTCCTCTTGCTCTTCACCCTGCGTCACAGCCTGCAACTCTCTCGACTAAACCCTGGGATTGACTTTTTTTTTTTTAGGGGAGGAGTTGTGTGTGAGGGGATGTAGGAGGTGTCTGAGACTTCAGTCCAGCACCGGCAGCTAATCCACCAACAGACGCAGGAAAGTGTGTGTATGTGGGTCTCGTTCTCCTTCACACACACTTCAGAGCACTTTTCAGGATACTAGCTGTTTCCTGCTGTCCTTTCAGCCCTTCACACACACACACACACACACACACACACACACACACACACACACACACACACACACACACACACGCCCACACACACTCCTCTTGGCTTTAGGCTATCGACATCAGGCACCATTTCGGCCCCGGCCAGAGTGACCCTGGCCACCCAGCCGCTCCCGCGCCTTGGTTTGGGCAGGAAGAGCCTGGCAGCAGCGGCTGTAGGTGTTATGCTGCTCCTGGTGCTCGTGGTACTCATCCCGGTGCTGGTGAGCTCCGTAAGCACCGATGCCGGCCAGTACGAGATGCTGGGTGCTTGCCATATGGTGTGTGACCCCTACCTGAGCAGCAAAAGTGCTGTGACGGGTCCAGCGGGTTCGGGCTCCGAGGCGCCGCCGCCACCCTCCACGCTCGTCCAGGGGCCGCAGGGGAAGCCGGGACGGCCGGGCAAACCCGGACCTCCAGGGCCACCCGGGGAGCCAGGCCCCCCGGGTCCAATGGGGCCCCCGGGGGACCGAGGAGAAAGAGGGGACCGCGGCACGAGCGGCATCAACGGAGCTATCAGCACGGTGACGTACAGCACACAGCCACGCGTTGCTTTCTACGCTGGACTCAAGAACCCGCACGAGGGCTACGAGATACTCAAATTTGACGACGTTGTCACAAATCTGGGCAACAACTATGACGGCGCATCGGGGAAGTTCATCTGTAGCGTGCCTGGCACTTACTTTTTCATCTACCATGTGCTGATGCGTGGAGGCGACGGCACGAGCATGTGGGCCGACCTCTGCAAAAACGGACAGGTGAGAGTGGATAGGAAGTAGTTTTCTTCTTGTAGAACTTAACCACGTGCACTCTCTCTCTCTCTCTTTTTCTTTCAATCGCTCACTCCTCAAGTATTAAGCTGTAATGAAAAGTTTTTTAAAAATCAATACTTTTCGATTAACAAAATTTTTAGCAATGCAATATAACATTGCAACCTGTGTGTCAACTGGATCGTTCCAACAAAGGCAAGAAAAAAAAATCGACAGCTTTAGTAATAACAAATACATACTTTTTGTATGAAACTCTGAATATTTTATTGATTTTTGTATTTATTTGCAATGCAATATAACCCATATTGTGATTTATGCTGTACGTTATCCCATTTATAACTGTGGGTTATTTACAATCAATTTAAGCACGTGCATCTCATTTTCTTCTTTGCGAGTGAACTCGGATAAACCACGATTTAAATATCATTATAAAGCATGTCATATGACCGGAGTACTAGCACGAGCGCCTTTCATCCACTCTATCTCTCTATATCGCATGCATCCCTGTTGTCCGCGAGCGACCCGCGCACGTGCAACCGTTTATAATATTATGCATGCACATTATCATTTTGCACGAGCGCTCATTTTAAACTTGTCTTCCAAGATGAGCAAATCCGGCTGCGTGCCCCGCGCGCGCGCGTCCGGACACCTCTGCTCATCAGCGTCTCTCAGGTGTGTCAGCTAAAAACTCTGCAGGTTTTGGTCTTGATGCACGGTAATTAAGTCACTCTGACCAGATCGGTGTCACGCGCACGATCTATTCCGAGTTTCTGCTGTTAACGTGTTTTTAAAAGCGTCCCGTCTGGCGCGCGCTCGCGTCTCGCGTTTTTACCGCGCGGCACGCGGACGGCTTGAGCCCTCCTTTAGTGATGAACAGACGTGGGCTGCCGCGTGTACCGTATACAGTTGTTTGCAAGGGTAACACACTGGAGAAGATTTTGGAGAACTTGGAAAAAGTCATGCATGTTCAAATATCTGCTCATCCTGACCTGCCGCAATGCCACAGAGCTTCAGTATTGTGGGCTGATTTGTTCTTGCTGTGGGGGGAAAAGTCCTGAGAAACTGTGCTTCAGGGAAAGTGTGGATGGGAGCAGTGTCCAAATTATCCAAATTTCTATACAGAAAATTATCATGGATGCAATCAACCAATCAATCAATCAACCAATCAATCAATCAGTCAATCAATCAATCAATCAAACAGACGTATGATAGAATAAATGAATTCATAAATAGATGAATACAAATATAATAAAATATACAAATAATAAAATATAAATAGATAATAAACATATTGAACCAGTTACAGGTGCTGACTGGACTAGCAAAAAATGTTGCTTGCTAATTATATCATATTTAATGACAACATTAGCAACAAACATTCCACAGCTATCCAGTTTAATAAAGAAACAAATTTAACAAAAAACTACCAACAAATTCAACAAACTGAGTTATAAAAATGCAACTTGCAGCAAGTTAACAAACTACCTGACAAACACCTAACTAGCACATCCTAACAAGGTTTCTTCACACAACCTGACTAGCTATCTAACCAAACACGGTTGTTAAACTTGCTAATGTATTTGAACAAGTTACAATTTTATTCCTATTATTTCACAGGGAAAGCATTAGCTCGCTAATTCCGTATGCTAATTTACATTAAGTTATCTAGCTAGCACATTTCACGGGCGAAACACTTAGCTAGCTAATTGGACAAGCTCCCCTTTGCTTCAAAACGTGACAAGCTAGCTAACACGAACCTACTGAACCTGCCGCCTCGTTTATACTTTTCAAGATTTATTTTTATTTTTTCATGAAAATGTATTTATTTGTATTAGATTTTATTTACATATATTTTTCCTTTCCATGCCCTCCATTTAAATTCATGTTATTTATTTATTTATTTTCACAGATGATTTCTCACACGTTTCATTCCTATTTACATTTAATGTGTTTCAGTGAATTCACACACCGCTTCGAAGCGCAACGTACGCACGTTTTTCACAATCTCACGTGTTGCCCCATGAAAAACACGACGGCTTGCGATTAGTACGTGCTCAGTGAGTTGCAGTAAATCCGTATGACCAAGTGACCTATACACACGGTTATACTTAAAGTCGTAAGAGTTATCATCTGCCGTTTCCGCTGATCCGACTCGCAAGCTCTAAACCCCGAGGCTTCGGCTTCAAAGCGTTTTGAACGCATTTACTAATTTAATTTGTGTGACTGTGTTCAGTTATTTCTTCTTCTTCGTCTAATTATCTGCATGGAGTTTGATATTTTTAGTCTGCAAGCCGACGAGACTTAAATCTTTATTTTTTTGCATCACATTCTCACTGCCGGGCTGCTCGTAACTCTGTTTTTCACACTTTTGTGTTAGGCGGAATTAATTACACGATATAGTGCCAGAGCAGATTTTCAGCACTGCAAGCCCTGCTTTGTTTTTATGAATTCATGTAGCTAATTAGGGAAAATAAATAGGGAAACCTTTATGTTTAAAGAAGGCTTTTCTTTTACTTTTATTAACATTTTATATTCACACAAAACACAAGTAATATTAAGAAGACCACGTTTTTCAGCTGTGAACAAAATACACCTGTGATCAAATTGTTTACTGTGTACTAGACTCATTCTTTTATATATATTGAGTATATTAAGTATGCATAGTTATATCCTTAAGTAAAATTATACAGTAGGACTGTAAGAGATACTAGAAGTACTCCCAGAGCCAAAAAAAAAACTTGATTAGTACCATAGTATAGATAACTTTTATTTCACTGTTTAAGGGATGATACATGCAGTAATTAGTAAATGGTGTAAAGTTTTTAAGGAATTTTGAGGAAAGAATGAGGCCTGATTCAATCTCATATAAAAAAGTATGTTGAGGAAAATAAATAATAATAATAATAAAAAAATATATATATATATATATATATATATATATATATATATATATATATATGTATGTATGTATGTATGTATGTGTGTGTGTGTGTGTGTGTGTGTGTGTGTGTGTGTGTGTGTGTGTGACCTTTTCCTGTTCTGTCTCCAGAAAAGATGCAGCTCTACCTCTGCCATGTTAATCTATATTTTAGTGTTGTTATTCGTCATATTCACGTAGCAGCAGTGGTGCTAAGGGAATGCACTTAAAAAAAACTTGAAGCTTGAGAGTTTACTGAGGTTAAGGTATGGTATAGAGTGCCTGTGAAAAGTTTGGAAACACCTGGTTTTCAAGATACACGTGTTTCTTTTGTTTATATGCACCAAACAAGGACATTTAACAGTATAAAGATTTACTCTGACAAAACCATTATATAAATGTACAGATGTTCACCTTTACACTCATCAAAAAAATCCTAAGCATGAATAACATTTTTACACTTTTGCCATCTGGACATTAATTCATTTGAAATACTGAAATACTCTTTTAAAAATGTTCTTCACTTGTTGCAGATTTCTTTTATGTGTTCCAGTTTATCCCAGAGCCGTTTAAAAGAATTCAGGTGCTGTGACTGGGCAGGCCATTCGATTATAGATAACTCTCCAGCTTACTGGTTGCTTTCTAAATAACGCTTACAGAGCTCGGACGTATGCTTTGGCTCATTTTCTTGTCGTATGGTCTGGTAATAGTTTCTCTCTCTCCTTCCTATATGAGTTATCATAGCACTTTTTTATATTCATTGTCCAATTCTAGTGTGTTTTTTTCCTTTTACTGAGTTTGTTGCAAAGAAACAAATGTAACATGCATTTTGTCTCAAAAAACATTAAAGACCAGGTGTTTCCAAGTGCAAGTGATCCACTTGTAACAGCACACCCTGGGGTGTTTTGTTCTAATGCTAATGCTAGTTCTAGTGCTAATACTCCTAAGTGATAATCATTACCATGACTTATTGAAACGCATCATAGCAGCTATAAACCGAAACCAAAGAATCCAAATGTTTAAAAATGTAAGCATCACAGATCATTTTTTGCAATTTATAAATCAAAGTATTACAAAATAACAGGGGTGTGACCACAAGTCGAACCCTAGAGAAGGTTTAGCAACCATGAGAGAAGACTCTGTGCTCCATTTACCCCAAATCTAATTCTAAATTTACAAACGATCTCCTGTGCATGTTGTTCCAAATCAGTGACGTAGATATTTTGAGTAAAACTGTTTGAACTCAGTATATTAATGCTGTTTTGCTCCACATAACCTGCCTTGTATATAATTAGGTAGGTGCTACTATTAATGTACCCACTCTTTGGCATGTCATGTGTAAAACCCTGGCTACAGCAGTGTATAATTTACCAGGAAGCTCTTACTTCTGCTAGTTTCTCGTTTGGCACAAAAGACTTTGGCCAGACTGGCGATATTTCAGGACATGGGTCCAGCTGAGTTCTCAGAGAAACAGTCAGACTTCCACTAAGTAAATGTCACTTTCAAAAAGGGCTGGCAGTCATTAAAGAGCACGGAGGAAGAGGCAGTGTGGTGGGATGACCAAAAGAGAGACGGCTTTCGTAACAGGCTGAGAGTACAATAAGATCGCGATCAAATTATTGTAATCGTTAAGACAAAACACATATAATGCGTTTGGACGTTGTAGTTTTGTTTGTCTTTTGAGGTTGTTTGTTTGGTGCCAATGTCACGGTACATTCAACAGGAGGAAAACAAATCAAACGAATAGGATAAAAATCAAGTGTTCGCTGGTTAGCGCATAAAACAATACAACAGGGGCTTCTCGGCTAGTTATAAATGTAGCTAGTTTGTGATCTATAAGATGAGTGTGATGATGATATTTATGGTGTTGATGATAGTGAAACTGCTTTGAGGTCACCTTAATGTTATTCCACCATATGTATAGCATTTCACTGATGTTCTGCTAAACTGATTTGTCCTAAAATAATTTTAAACCATATCAGGACACCAATTTACATTTCTATTACTAGGGGTGCATAAATGATATTAGTGGTACAAACAAGAAGTACAAATGTTCAGAGGTACATTGCTGTACCCCGCTAGACTACAGCTGGGACGACAAAGATTTCATTCTCTTTTAGGTACATTCCTGTACCTTGATTTTTCTGTGTGTATAGAAATAAAACATTTAATTAAAACATGTATATTTTTATAGTGTTTTTAACAATAGACATAGTCTCAAAGCAGCTTTACAGAGATAAAGAGGTCATAAAGTAATATAAAAGAATGTATACGTTTAGTGCCTAAAAGTTTAGAATGTTACGTTTGTCCCTAACGAGCGAGCAAGTGGCGAATGTGGCACAAAAACACCCTGAAATGTCATGAGGAGGAAACCTTGAGAGATATCAGACTCAAAAGGGAACCCATCCTCATTTGGATGGCACTGAACGTTCATTCATTACAGTTCCATCTTTGTTGAGGTGTTCAGTGATAGACGCTGAAATTTCAGAACTGTTGATATTATTACAATCCAAATCCAACCTCAAAGTTCTGGAGTTGCTCAGTAACTTCACTTTACTGTCTATAGCGGTACATGAAAGTACAACCTATTTAAATGTATGTATATCTACTGTATATAACATATAACCTACATAAACCTACATATAAATATATGACCTATAAAGAACCTACACTTAGCGAACCTATTGAAGGAAGTAATCTGACTGTATGTATACCTGACATAAATACGTTATACTGTATAAATCAGAGTCACATTCAGGTCAAAACTAAACAAGATGCAGCATGGGTGGAGACAAGAGTATTACCGAGATAGAAATACTGGTTCATAGGGTAAATTATTAGCAAGAGAAACTAGGAGGTACGTTGTCGTTAGTCATTTGAAGTCACTGTTTGTGATTCAGCCGTTCAAATATCTAGGGAATGTTCATCGCCAGAACAAAGAAGAGTCTTGAGGCAGGTGTTCCTTGTCTGAGATGGAGGGATAGGTCGAGCAGTGCTAGAGTAAAGGTCAGCGCAATAGTTGCTAATGGGTCGACATTCGGGGAAAATATTTATAGATATGACATTATTATTTATTGTGTGTTTTGCCCTTTATATATATATATATATATATATATATATATATATATATATACACACACACACACACACACACACACACACACACACACACACACACACACACACCCCCGAAACTGGTCTGTGGTATACCAAAGGCTGGAAATCCCTGTGCTAGAGCATTGGAAGGGTGAGATAAGTAGCTGTGAAGTAGGTTGGTCTTTTTAGCTTTGAAGGCAAGCAGTGTTTTTAATCAGATCGGTCATTAGAGAGATGAAAGCAATGTGCTGATGTGGACAAATGTAGGATTGTTTGACAGCTGGATAAGGATTGAAGCAAATGATTTGGAAGTTGATGAGAAGCTGGATAAGCTTAATCACTAACGTGCCACTGCATCGCTCTCTTTAGGTGAAGATGAAGCGAGATCTTAACGGCGCATTCATGATTGGTTTCAATATTTTATCCGAAACTTCTATTTCTTTACTGTCAATGAAGACGAACATCTGGAGATGGAAAACAAAAACAAACGCTTGTTGTATGCAGAAATGAATGAGTTCTGGTTTTCTGTTTATTCCCTGTTTTCACTATTATTGTGGTCATATTCGAAAAGCCTCTAAATTGTAAATACAAACAATAACTGTTTTTATTCTTCCTCATTTATTCATTCTCACCACGATGCTGAAGTGACATAATGTAAAATCACCAGAGCTCCCAGGAAACTTTATAAAATAGGAATGACGAGTTGGAATATGGGAAATCCAGTGAGTAACGGGAAATGTTCAACTTGGTAGCAAATGTAGCTACTGGTACAAAATGTGGCATAAATGCATCATAAATCCAAATGCACTGCTATTGGCACATAGTCGACCAGCATTGTGGGTAACATCAGGGGTGCAACTGCACATTCTCTGAGGGGTTTGCAAGATCATGATTGGTGGCCAAACTTCCTTCCAAAAAAGGGGGTAAATAAAAGAATAAGTATACTTTATGCAAAGCACCCCGCCCCCTTCCAGTGCGAATCCACTATGCACTGTATATACTAAATACCACATTTGTGCATCGCTGGGTAATATAGTTATCTGTAAACTTAAGTGGAAATACAGCAAGACATTGATGACAGAAGTTTCACCTAAAAAAAAACTTGAAAAAGATTTGAACAATATTTGAAAGGTCACAGGTTAATTATAAAGATAAATGTGCAAGGGTGGATAGTTATTACTGTGCTATGGTCATCCAGTCCAAGCTCCAGATGATGTGGGGGTTTTTGGGTGAATCACAGGATTGATTTGCTCCAACATGTGAATCATATTGGTTTAAAAAAAAACAAAAAAACATTCAGGCAAAGCATTAAATAAAGTGCTTAAAAAAAACAAATAAATAATTGCAGCTACCTTCAGTATAAATGTTCGAGCATATCATACATCACTGAGGTTAGTCTGAGCAGGTTGAGATGAATCAGTGGTTTTGCCCGGTGATGAAATGCTTCCTGCGTCTACATTTTACCCAGGACCCCATGCTGTGGTTATTATAGCCTTCAAAACGCAGCCTTTGGTATCCGAACACTTGCGCGAGCGCTTTTAGCCGTGCTGAGTTCACTGTGCCCTCCAAAGCCAGGTGATTTTATGTACGAGTGGGCTCTCAGTTCTACACCATGCACCCTTTTGCACTCCTGAACTCCGGCTGAATTTCCACTCTGGGTTCCATGAGGCATGTTTAAGCAGTGTCGTTTCAGCATTTTTTTTAGCTTTTATATATATATATATATATATATATATATATATATATATATATATATATATATATATATATATATATATATATATATATAAAATCAGCTTATATAAACATATTAGCAATGCAGTTTCCCTTGACCTATGCCTCAAGGGTGAAAAAAAAAAAAAGAGTTTTCAAATCCACTAAGTGCAGTTCTGTATGTCTGAGCGCAGAGTCCCAGCAAATTTGTACTCGCGCGCAGTCTTTATGCAATAAGGCAAGCCGTGAAATGTCCAGGGGCATATTTCTCAAAAGCATGACACTAAGAGTCCAATAAATACTGCTATAGCTCTTATTCAGCTTCATTGTGTGTGTGTAAACCGCAGTAATGAATTGCAATAAGGACTGTACTTTTCAAACCGCATTTGTGATCTCTCACACACACGGAGTAAAAAAAAAAAACACTGGGGTTTTAAAAAACACTATACAGACTATACAATTTTGCACTTTTTTGAACATCCCACTGTCAATAGGGTTAAGGTCAGAGCTCCATAGCAGGAGATCTTCCACTCCAAATCGTGAAATGCATATCTTCATGTAGCTGGTCTGTGCACAGGGGTATTGTCCTGCTGGAACTGGTTTAGGATCTCCTAGGTGAAGTGAAGTGAAATTCTTATCCAAAGCTATCACATGCCACAAGACTACATCTTTGTTGGAACATTTTGCAGAAGAAGCACATATGGCTGGAAAAGTCAGGTGTCTCGATACTTTTGTTCGTATTAGTGCGTATTCTGGAAGTGTAATAGGAATTGAATTGTTTTTGAAACTGTCTAAAACCTGTAACCTGTAAGGGGTTGATTGCATGTAAAACCGAAATGCAACAAAAATCACAGTTGTTTTAACAATTCCTGGGTTCATTAAAAGTAAAAGTAGGTCATTTGGGAGAGCGTTAATAAAAGCGCCTGATTCATGACGCCATCTTTGGACCTGACGCTCTTCTCGTCTGCACGGTTGCCTAAAAACTTGCCGCCTCCCATTATGCTGCTTTGGGTCTGTCTCTGCATTTGTTCTTGCTGCGCATGAGTCGTCCTGCCAAAGCCCCGACATTAAGGAACAGCCGAGTCAGTGCAAACACGAGTGCGTGGATATTAGTTTTTTTTAGGGAAACGAGTAAACGTGTTCGACCATATGCTGTTATAAAACAGCGTCTGGCAGCGGCACTGCGTGTCGCTCCCCTGAGAACGGTCTCATACTGTAGCATCATACACGATAGATTCGAATCCCCGCCCCCTCTCAACCACCTAACTACCCCCTACCCTCCCACCAAGACGTGGCTAATCTTTATAAAGTAGTTACCGCTTCGCTAATTACACAGCCAGAGAGAGAGAGATGTGTGTGGAGGTGCTTGCTTCCTCCTGTTGAATTTGAGAAAAGTGCTGTATCTGCATTGCGGTGTGTATGTGTGCCCATGTGTGTGTGTGTGTGTGTGTGTGTGTGTTTTGGTTTGACCCTGAATAGATTTTGTACGTAGTGATGAAGTGCTTTTTAGTTTTGATGGAGACCATGTGATCATGATCATGTGCTGCAGTCATGGCCGTGCAAGATTCCTGCCCACTATCTAAACCTATGCCCTTGCTCCCCATACCCCACCCTTTTAATGATACCCCACATGGGGGTACTCAATGATTAACTGGAACCCACTGCACGGAAATTACGACTGTGGCGCAAGTGCATTAGCTTAAGGACCTTTGTATAGGCATTTTTGGTAATTTGGAAATTTGCTTAATGAGACACGAAAGAGCTTCTTACATTGGACAATGTAAGCCTACAATTATGACATCACTAGTAGGTAGCAACATCCCATAATTTATACACCAGCACAGTATATGGCACAGCCCACTTGGATTCTTAGATCTGTTTGATTTCTCTTTGTGCATTATACACAGTGCTGCAGAAAAAGAGAACATTTTGGATGTAGGAGTTGCCGACCCTGGGGCATTGGGGGCAATTGTTTGGAACCAGTGCGAACTCATTTAGAACCCCTTGCCGTTACTTATAACGGAGCAGTGGAGTTGTGTGCAATGAGTGTTCCCTGTAAAACCTTTTATAAGGATGCTGATATTGTCAGTGCGAAAGAGAATTTCGGCGTCATTGCCATTTAGAACGTCATGATCCGGTTTGTCTGCTCATTTAGAAGAAGCCTTAAAAAGTCTCCAGGTGGTGTTGAACCAGAGAATACCGAGGTGATTCGGGCTGCCATTGCGAGGAGCTCTTGCTGTGCTGTTCCACAACACACTTTGTCATCGCCGGGTCGAGCTGTTGTAATGACGCACCCACGTTGAAATCGCATGAGCAGACGGAACACGATCATGACGTCCCAACTGGGAATGATGCCCAAATTCTCTTTGTGTAGCACTCACACTATCACCATTCTTAGAATTTAAGAGAGAATTTCTTTTGCTCTATCCTATGCAGGGGGAGGCTTAGCTCCAGGAGAACGTAGGCAACCGATTTTGCCAGTTTTGTATACAGTAATTTCCTGTTTATCGCAGTGGTTACGTTTTGAAAACCGCCCGCGATAAACGAAAAACCGCGATAAACGGACACCACACCAAAAATGCTATTCCACAATAAACCAGGGCGAGAGATTCGATATACAGTGGAACCCGGTTATGTCGATGTCGTAGGGGGTCGCCAAAAAGCATCGAGGTAACTGATGATCGAGATAAACGAAAATCAAAATGGCGGCAATATATTAACGTGCTAGAATTTGGCGGTTCCACTTCAAAAACGTCGACTTAATAGGGTTGTCGAGGAAACCGAGGGCGAGATAAGCGGGTTCCACTGTATATATATATATATATATATATATATATATATATATATATATATATATATATATATATATATATATACCATGGCCAGTCTGAATTCTCGATTTCGATTGGCTGGAAGGTTTGAGTTCAGATCATTAAAAGGACAAGTAGCTCTGGTCAGTTTTATCAATATTCTAAATGAAGGCACTGTCTTATATACGTCTGTTACCATAGTAACATACAGTGATGGTCAGTGAGGCTGATATTTATAGTGACCTTACAGAGCCAAATAAAGGATTTTGAAGTGTCATTCAATTTATATGGCGAATACGGTGATTTTGATACATAACCTTAGAGAACTGTGGAAGAAAAGGTTACAATAAGAACTGTAAAAGGAAAAATGGCACAAGGAGTTGAGATCAACAGCTTTATTATTAGTGGAGGTTTACAGTAGTACAGTCTCAATTTACACTCTCTCTCTCTCTCTCTCTCTCTCTCTCTCTCTCTCTCTATATATATATATATATATATATATATATATATATATATATATATATATATATATAGTGTTGGTTTTATATATATATATAAAACCAACACTGTTCTTGTTTCATTAAGAGCTTACAAGTGTGATTTTTAAAGGGCTTGTACTTGGATTTCCTTCCCCTCAAATTGCAAAAGATTTTGTTGGCTTTTGGATACTTTCTCTCTCTCTCTCTCTCTCTCTCTCTCTCTCTCTCTCTCTCTCTCACACTCAAAAAGACGCCTACATTCTGTAGACATTCCTCTTCATCTATTTCCAATCTGCGTTATCCTCTTTCCAAACTCGCCGCTTTCACCTCTCCGTATGCTTATTTGTGAACATTTCTTTTCCTCTCAATGCCAGATATTTTTCAAAATAAAATAAAAAAAAAGAAAAAATAAATCCTTTTCCCCCGGCTCCACATGTCAGCTGTCTCGTTTTTTGTTTTTTTTCCCTGCAGGTTCTCCGCATTTCTCTCGCTCCTGCAGAAAAAAAAAAAAATGAAGGCGCAGGCGCTCGAACCAACAATGCTGAACGCTTTCCTGAGTGAGGGAGGAAACTGTAGGTAAAGAGGGGCTGAGAAAAGGGAAAAAGACAAAGGTGTAAGCAAAGACACTTGTACTGTGCCAGCAGAGCTGCTTAATCATAATTAAAAACCTTGAACAGGAGCCAGGCGATGTTGGCAGCCGTCCTCCTGTTCCTCCTGTTCCTCCTGTTAATATTGCCATTAATCCTCGCAAGCCTGTTTGGACTTCATTATAGCCGAATGCGTCCAGACTCCGTCTCTGGTGAATTTGCTCCTGCAGACTCGTGGCCTTGGCTCATCGAGGCAACATGATCCAACTATCCTCCTTCTCCTCCTCCTCCTTTTTCATCTCTCCCTCAACACTTTGCACAAATATATATATATATATATATATATATATATATATATATATATATATATATATATATATATATATATATATATATATATAAAGAGATTGTGGACACCTAATAGCTTCTCTACTCTTCTGGGAAGATGTTACACTAGATTTGTGAAGATTTATGCTCATCCAGCCATTATCATTGAGGTGTTAGTTAAGTCAGGTACTTATATAATTGAGGTGCGGAGGCCTGGGGGGCATTCAGCATTCACATTAATCCAAAAGTGTTCAACAGGGTTTATAGGAGATCTTCCACTCCAACCCATGTAAAACATATCTTCATGAAGTAGGCTTTGTGTACATGATCATGCAGAAACGTGTTGGAATTTGTTAGTTGATGGGAACATTTCTATACTACTGCATCCAAAAATCCTATACATTCGGGAAGAACTACATATGGCAGTCCAGTGTTCCAATACTTTTGTCCATAGAGTGGAAATAATCATACACATATATATATATATATATATATAAAATAATAAACATATTAAAATTATTATATAATAAAAAAAAGTCTATAGAATTTGCAACAAAAATATGAATTTATGGATAAAATGGCGATTTAATTATAAAAACAGAAATGAAATATGGAGTATATACACATGTAGCTTTATTTTCATCCAGCAATTTCGAGGTAACTGAACATCATTGTATTTAATTTATAGAACAAGAAAAGATTTAATGGAGAATTTTTATATAATGATAAACGTATTAAAAGCCTGCTATTAAAATCTCTGCACACAGAATATAAGCCTATGCCTTTAATACCGCACCGTTCTTCATTATAAACATTTCAGAGTTGTGTTTTATAGAAGAAAAAAAAAGACTGTAAGGGACCTACTGCTTTTAATTCACAAATCATTGTAGGGAGTGCAAACTGTTGACCCGGTTCTATTGAGGACTGGATATCACAAGTGTAGAGAGAGAAACACAAAGACATGACTAATCAGGATGCTGATAAAGTAGCACCGATTCAGCATGTAATGCTTTTCTCTACGGGGTGAGTTCCTTCTTGATATACAGTCTGGTTGAAGTCAGTCTTTAATTTATATAAAGCTAGGTTTGGAAATGGCCATCTGGATAAACACATGTTTTAGAGTCGGGGTTTAATTAAGGATTGTGTTTGGGTTTTGTAAAAAAAAATAATAAATCACTCATATGAGTGTGTATATATATATATATATTCAGACAGACAGACAGACAGACAGACAGACAGACAGATAGATAAAATTTATAAAGTGCACATAGATCAGAAATGATTGTTCACGCTATTTCCTCGCGTGGAGGAAAGCTATTCTCTACAGTGTGAGTTCCGTCACGATGTACAGTCTGGCTAATTTATATAAAGCTAGGTTTGCGATCGCTCAGCCATCTGGATAAACACGTGTTTTAGAGTCGAGGTTTAATTAAGGATCATGTTTGGGTTTGTAAATATCACTCTCTCTCTCTCTCTCTCTCTCTCTCTCTCTCTCTCTCTCTCTCTCTATCTCTCTTTCTCTCTGTCTTTATATATATATATATAAAGGCTAAAGGCTAATATTTAACCTACCATGTGGTTTAATTTGTGGCTTTTTTTAGATTTGTTATAGATAGATAGATAGATAGATAGATAGATAGATAGATAGATAGATAGATAGATAGATAGATAGACTTTATATAAAATAATAAAAATTATTTATTTTTATTGTTACTGGGCAGAATACAAATACAGAGCCAATGAAATGCATTCAGCACTTAGGTTTGTAGAGTGCTGTGCAAAAGTCATTTCATAAATAAGATTTATTTATTTATATATATATATATATATATATATATATATATATATATATATATATACAGTGGTACCCCGCTTATCGACCGGCTCGGACATCGATCTTGTCACTTAGCGAACAGTTTTTCGACAGAAATTTGTGCCCGCTGAACGACCAAATGCCCGCTTATCTACCCCGACTCACGTGGAGCATTTTTTTTTGTTACTTTTGTAATGTTTTTAATGTTTTTTAAGCTTTTTACTGTATTATTGTCAGAAATCCACCTGCCACGCCCCCTTTGGCGGCTGTCAAAACCTCCCTGAAGCCCCCGGCTTCAACAATGCACACCTGGGGCTCATTATTCACTCATCCCCAGCTCCTATATAAACCCCTCATTCATCCACACTCCTTGTCGGTTATTGTTGGTATGTGAAGGTGTTTGGTGCATATTTGTCTGTGTTTTCCGTCACACGTATTCCTATGTGTTTCTTCCTTTCCGGACTCCACGCGCTCTGAAAGAAAGCGCAGCCGTGGAGAGCGCGTGGAGTCCGAAAAGGAAGTTCGCCCATGGACCTCGCCCCTCCAGGGTGTACCACGGATATCTCGCTCTCGTTCGTCGGGATGCCGTGTGTGTGTGTGTGTGTGTGTGTGTGTGTGTGTGTGTGTGTGTGTGTGTGTTATTGTGTTAAACTCTCCGTGTTTATGTTAAACCAAAGCGAACTGTGCTCCGGCTTTGCCTCCGCTCATTACGCTGCCTAACAATTATATACAGTATTATTTATGTACCTGTATTACTGTAATACTGCTAAAAACAGGGCACAAAATGTTAATAAATAGGTATCGGTGGAGGTCGGGAACGGATTCATTGGTTTTCCATTATTTCTTATGGGATAATTACATTCGCTCTTCGACCTTTTCGCATTTTGACCGGTTTTGAGGAACGGATTAAAGTCGATAAGCGGGGTACCACTGTATATATATATTTATTTTTATTTTTTAAGTTTACTTTATGCTAACGTTTTGTTCAATAAAGCATTTGAAATGTCCTCTAGATTCATCATTAGCTTGTACTTTGCATTAAAATTATAGTTTGCCTCTAACACAAATATATCATTTTAAATCTTATACCATTAAAAAAGGTTAAATGTCTGCATGTGCTACATTATAAGCCAGAATGTATTTACAATGCGTATAAAAAAGGCAACAGGAAAGTCAGTTATTTTCCATTGAATGAAAGTCTATATAAAAATATCAAAATTCTGTTTTTAAGCAGTTTTAACTGAGTAATTATCATAGTTTTAAAAACAAATATTTGCATCTTATAATACGGTATATAAGCTAAATCTCTGAATGTAGATTTTTGATTGGGCTTTAAGTTCTACCCAGAACTCTCACTATTGACATTTTATCTTAAGCCAATGGTATTGAACTTTACAAAAGTTTGTACCTAGAAACTTTATGAAATATCTAATTAAACGATAACTGGTAGATAAGTCAGAAAAATTCCATTGTTATAAAGTGTTCTTAACAACTGGTTGTTTCGGAGTCGCTCACTGGCTCGTCTAATCAGATGGTGAGGAGGCGGGGCCACGACCTTCGCCCTGCTCTGTTGTCTAATTGGACACAGCATTTGCCACTTCGCGGAGTGGAACATTAAGGACGCTGTAATTGGGTGTTGTCAGGTTATTAGTGGCGGACATGTCGGGGCGGGATGCAAATGCCGAGCACGTCAAAGCTGGGGGAACTCGAGGAGCTGCGAGGAAAAGCCTTATTTATGAGAAAGCAGCAGAAATTCCCTAAAATCACGGCTCAGAGCCGCTGGCCTCGGATTCAAACACACGCATCAGTCACACAGCAGTTCCTGAGATGCAGCATGCTGGGTATATGTACAGAGACACGCTGGTTTTGTGTGTGTGTGTGTGTGTGTGTGTGTGTGTGTGTGTGTGTGTGTGTGTGTGTGTGTGGTTAGGTTTCTCATAGCATATGCACTAAATAAGTGCCTGACTGATTCTTGCTCTGTATAATGAGCACTTAGAAACACACACACATCATTTCACATTATTTCTCTTATTATAAACACACACACACACACACACACACACACACACACACACACACACACACACACACACATGTACCTTTAAAGAAATCTGACTTTACAGGGAACGTTTTGTGCCTGATTATCCTCAGGTTTGGAATGCTTTAGCACGTCATACACCAACTCCAGTACGTCAGGCGCCAACTTGTCCGAATTTTAACGGCGTGTTCACTAGCTTTTCAGTTATTCGTAAGAAGATAGAAAACAATCGTAACGCAAATTTGCACAGAGGAGGAATGCAGATCACACCACACACACCATGGGTGAGAGTTTGATCCCTCGCAGTGGAGAGAATAGAAGAGGCTTTGTTTCTCACATATACATTACAGCACGGTGGAATTTGTTCTTCGCATATCCCAGCTTGCTTAGAAGCTGGGGTCAGAGCGCAGGGTGGGCCATGATACGGTGCCCCTGGAGCACAGAGGGTTAAAAGCCTTGCTCAAGGGCCCAAGAGTGGCAGCGTCGCGATACTGGGGCTTGAACCCCCGACCTTCCGATCAGTAATGCAGCACTTAACCACTGGGCTACCACAGTGTGTTTCGGCTCGCTAGCTTCAGCACAAACCCAAGTGTTTTTTTTTCTTTAACGGCAATATTTTTAACAATTAAACTTTTTTTTACATATAATTTCTGAATCATTCTTAATATTTGCACACCAGTAACATTTCTCAAAATATTTCATACAAACAGCACAACACATGGATTAACTGCAAAAGCTTGTATTTGCCTTAAAATCCGTAGTTCATCAAAAGTAATTGTTTGTGTCAATGAACATCTCATTGCCATCAGAATAACTTTTTTTTTTTTTTTTTTTTCACAAAAAAGATCAAAATGTTCAGTATGATGTAAACTCTGGTTTGGGTTACAGTGATTAAAAAAATCACGACTCTTAATTACTTCTGTACGGAATCTATGAATTTTAACAGCACAAACGTACAAATTACTGTATGTAGGATATCGATTGCAAGACACCCGACAGGATTGACACTTTTACTGTACTGTACTAGTGTTCGTTCGTTTCTTAGTTGTTCATCCATTTTCAGAAATTGTAATTCTGTTTTTTTTTTTGTCGGCAATCACGAGATGGACCTGTTTTAGAGAACTTGTCGATCATTGGTTGATCTGATCGCATACTCGCCTTCATTATTGACATTCAAGATTCATCTGCACAATTCATCCACTCAAGTCACTTTGGAAAATGGAAATTTACCCTTGACCGATTATAACAACTGGCTTAACCATTTTGCATTCAATGGCTTTTACAATGCACTGATGCCCAGATGTTTTGGGGGTTAAAACTATTCAAGTGAGAACAAGTATAATATATTTAGGAAACAGCAGCCAAATATACTCAATCAATTAAATAAATGTACCGAAGCATTCCCAATTTGTTTTAGTTAAAGCAGCAGGAAATGCTTTTATGATGAGCACAACTAATTCCATAATGTGGAGGTTAAACAAGTAGTTTTGAGAATTTCATTTCTGTTCTGAGAATAACTGTCAATCATTTATAGCTAAATCTGAAAATTTGTTGCAGTTCTCACTACAGCAGCTAAGCAGCCGTGAAGCCTCTCTTTTGTTTCTCTTGACATTGATAAAACAACAACAACCTGCAGCTTTTGACATTGATAATAAACCATAAAACTTTACACTATCAAACTATTTTTAACCTTTTTTTCTTTTTTGTGACGGTCACCTAGTTCGGGCCGTTTTTTTGATTCGCCGGTCCCTGGTGGGCTAGAGGTTAGGATGCGGCGCTCTCACCGTTGCGGCCCGGGTTCGATCCCCGGTCAGAAAACCAACCCCAGCTATTAGAGTTGCTCAAGCCAGTGCACTCTTAGTGCCGGCCCCAAGCCCGAATAAATGGGGATGGTTTTGTTAGGAAGGGCATCCAGCGTAAAAAAACATGTGCCAAATCAAAACATGTGGACCATGAATACGGATGATCTGCTGTGGCGACCCCTAAGGGGGTTCCCTGGTGGTCTAGTGGTTAGGATGCAGCGCTCTCACCGCTGCAGCCCGGGTTCGATCCCCAGTCATGGAACCAACCCCAGCCATTAGGGAGGCACACGTCTGTGCACTCTTAGTGCCGATCCCAAGGATAAATGGGGAGGGTTGCATTAGGAAGGGCATCCAGCATAAAAACATGTGCCAAATCAAACATGCGGATGTGGCGACCCCTAACGGGAGAAGTCGAAAGAAAGTTTTTAGGTTTTTTGATTCGCCATTAAAATAAATCTTTCTGCTTGAATATTGAAAGCAGAAACAGGAGAAAATGGCTTATTTTATTCTTGTTGTTTTATTGGCAGGTATTCACTGAGATTCAGGTTGTTTAATTTGTGTTCGTGAAGAGAGATGACGGAGATGGCAGAGAGCGCCCCCTGTCTGTTTTCTTTGTTTTACAAAAGCTCAGCATTTTGTTGTTATTATGTGTAAACAAAAAAGAGTAAACGCTTTACAGATTCTAATTTAAATTTGTTTCAGCGTTCGGAGGAAAAAATTGAACTAAACCCCAGAGGGTTAATTGTGCGCATCATGGCGGATTTTAGTGCAGATTTGCATCATTGAAACAAAATGTTGGCAATTAAGATTTTTCAGTGGACTTCATTTATTTATTTTATATCTGAGTAAAGAAACGACATTGTGTATAAATGTAAGTTGTGCTGGAGGATTTAATTTCGCCTCTTTTATGTTTTATTTATTTATATTCGTAATAAAAAATGCTCCAAAAGAGTTAATAAAAATGAGTTTCGTTAAAATGAATTTGCGTCAACATATTAATAACACGTACATTTTTGACATATAGAACACAAGTAGAGTAAAGATGATGATGATGACCAGAAATGTCTCTGTTCTCAGTCATGTTTATACCACTGACTCCCTCTGTCTCATCCACGTTAAACCCGTACTTCTTTTTGCCTCTGCCTTGCTAATTATTAGCTTAGTAAAATAGTCTACGTCTGTGGTGTGTAAGAGCTGATGATACACCAGTGGTAGATTGAAAAAGCTGGGCAGTGAGAAGAAACGTCTCAAGTTTATCTCCTAAACTTGCACATGGAGTGAAACCGCCGCTAGCTTCTGAAAAGGGAAGGAAGGGATTCAGGCATTGTGTCATTAAGACGTAGCGTCTCACACCCTCGGGGAACCATGGTTGCCCTTGTTCCCTTTCCACAGCTCGAGCTGCGTCAACAATGCTTTGGGAACAAGAGTCCAATAATGCCAGACTGACCAATCCCTGCCTAGTGTGGATGGGCACAGCTAGGTCGAAGGACTGAGGGGCCAGAAGTGGCACTAAGGTCAAAGCTATAAAACCTGACAAAGGTCAGCGGGGTGGTCCAGCACACAGTGTTGCAGATGTCTTGGAGAGAATCTTCATGGACAACAAGTTAGAACAAAGGAGCAAACGTTAAATTCTGCATGAAACTGGGCAAATCTGCCACAAAGACGTTTGACGTGATGATGTGTTTCGAGTGGCACGTCCGCTTCAAGAGCGGAAGAAAATCACTGGAAGATGACGAGAGATCAGGAAGACCTTCAACGAGCTCAACCACCGAAAATGTCGAAACCATTCGGCAACTTGTGCATGATGATTTTTGGAGAACAATCTACAGGATCTCACTTCCGCGTCCACCCTACTCGCCAGATTTGGCACTCGTGGAGCCCGAAGATAAAAATCCAACACAAAAGTCGCTGTTTTGACACCATTGCAGTTTGAAAAGAAGACTTCCAGACACATTAGAGAAGTGGCAGGATCGCTGGGAGCGCTGTGTTGCTGTGCAGGGGACTAATTTGAAGATGATTGGGTGTAAACATGGATAAATGAAGTACTTTCTTCTAAAACAGGGTGAGGCTCTAAACTTTTTGATACCACCTCGTATTTGTAACCATGAAAACGTTATTGTATAAATGTGATCCCATTAATATAAAAGTGCAATTTGCCTCGAAGCTACGTAAATAGATCTATTGTCAGAGCTTGATACCTATGGACCAATCAGAATGGAGAATTTGAAAAGAAGGAAAAGCTAGTTTTAAATGGAAATTATTACTCTCGTTAGAGGCGTCATGGGGTGACATTAGTTTTGCACAGGTCTACACTTACATGCTAATGCCAAATGTGTGTGTGTGTGTGCGTGTGTGTGTGTGTGTGTGTGTGTGTGTGTGTGTGTGTGTGTGTGTGTTTGTTCACCTCTGTAAATAAACAAGCGCCACTATATGATAACGACTCTTCCGCCATCAATTCCTGATGAATGGACCAATTCATAATAAAACGTATAGCACAGCAATATGCTTCTCTCTCACTCACGCTCTCCTCCCTTTTCCTTTCTCATTCTCTTTATCTCTCCATCCCTCATTCCCTCTCCTCATCCTTCTCCCTCTCTTCTCCCCAAAGACCACAATTACCACGCTCCTCATTACACGGCTGAGACGATGGGAGGCCACTCCATCAACCCCAGACTCCGGATAAATATCGGAATACACACGTGGCCTCCCTAAGCCACTAAACACTCTCTCTGAAGAGCTTGACGCTCCACACAAATACACACAAATGCACACACACTGTCCACAACATACCTAAATACTTCATGAAGATACATAATCCTGGACATTGTTTGCAATTCCAAAGATTTTCTTCTACTTCTTCTTCTTCTTTTCCTGGAGAGCTCATGGGATAAACGATGTTCTCATTAGAGGTGTGTGTGTGTGTGTATGTGTGTGTCTTTGGAACCAGAAAGTTTGCAGAACTGAAGTTTAATGGGCTCATTTAAGTTTGGGGACCAAAGACGAGGGTGGACATTAAAGTGTCCCTGAACATGAAATTTTAAACCTGGTGAATAAAATCATCGACTCTACATTGAATAATAAAATACCTGAAAAATGACCAGGAATGCCTGGAGAACATCTGCTCACCTTTTAGGCTCCATTAATCAATAAAAATGCACCCACTATACAAAGTGTTTAAACACACACACACACACACACACACACACACACACGCTGTGTTGTCCTGCTAGTTGGCTCGATCACATTCATCACAGCCCAGCGTTTTTTACCTGATTTGCATCTCCTATATACACAAGTTTTCTCATCGTGATGAACGAGAGGGACATCGGGCATCAGGGACATCAAGACGAATTAACATCTAGTGATAGATCTTTATTACGCTGCTCTGTCGATGCTCTTTTCAGGTGCAATCTTTTGATCTCATCGTCTATTGGGACTAATCACTTTTACCTCATTGGCCAGAGTGAAAGCGCATGAGAACATTTCTATGCAGAACCTTTAATGCAATTAAATTTTTATTGCAAAATGTTAGCTTATGTTTTTGGGATTTAAGTTTTGTGTTTTCGGGGGTCAGTGATTGGATTTTCGAAACAATGATGACCAGTGATTGTGTTTTTATGAACAATGGGGATCAAAGATTGGCTTGTAGAAATGAATGATTTCATTAATCATTCATTTAACTATTAACTATTGTGTTCAGTGATTGGCTAATATGAACAATGGGGGTCAATGATTGGCAGTTTGGAAGAACTGTGATCTGTGATTGGTTTTTGGGAATAAGGTGACTCGTTACTGGAATTATGGCAATCAGTATTTGGCTTTTGCTAAAAATTGTGGTCATTGTTTGGCTTTTAGGAAAAATGGTGGTCAGTTATTGGTGATTAGGAAGAATTGTAGTCATAGGCTTGTAGGAAAAAACGGTGGTCAGTGATTGGCTTTTAAAAACAATAGTGGTCAGTGATTAGTGGTTAGAAACAACTGTGATCTGTGATTAGTTTTTGAGAATAACAGGTTTTTGAGAAAAGTGGTGACCAGTAATTGGTGTTTGGGAATCATGGGGATTAGCAATTGGCTTTTAGGAACAATGGTTAGCAGTGATTGGCTCTTGGAAACAATGGTGACCAGTAATTTTTTTATTATAATGACAGTGGTGGTCTTTTGGGAACATTGTTGATCAGTGTTTGGCGACAGGGTGAATGCTGAACAGGGAATTTTCTCTATTAGCTGACAATAGCTAATATCTTCCACAACATTACTCTCAGCTCTAGTGTTTGATAAGGGTGTCATGTTTGTATTCCTTCTGACCAATTAGGATCCAGAATTCAGCAGGCAGAAACGTCATTCCATTGAGCATGACCTGCCTAAATTTTATTAATTTGAAGCTTGAAAGACATCCATTGCTAATTAACTAGAAAATAAGCTGCGTACGCTGGTGCTGAGATCTTAAGAGAAGCTTAGATTCTTCATCCAAACTTTTTTCGTTCATCATCCCAAAGCCTCAGTTGCTGTTTCCTAAACACGTCTAAATCACTGTTTAATTGTTACATCCTCCGTATTTAAACATCCCTGAGAGCAGCTTTTAACAGGACAGCGAGCAGCTGGTGAGATGAATTCCTTCCCAAGCGACAGATGGAGGAAAGCCTTCTGCGTTTTGTTCTCCAGAACTTGTCGTTGGTCTCGACCAGGGTCGATTCTTTAATAAATTATGGCGTGAGGCGAATACAAAGAGCTGTTTCACAGAGCTTGCTTGGTTCTCGTTTGTTCACGGATCGGGTGCAGCCAGGATTTCTTTTCATTCTGGTTTCTTTTGAGCACCGGATGAAGAGTTTCCTGTAAGTAGGGCTTTAGGATGCAGCTCACGCGTACGTGTTCAGATGTAATTAGGCTAGACGTACACTTCAGTTTAACCAAGGAGCTCAGCAATCTGGGATAAACTGTCAGGGAAAGAGGAGAGGAATCGACAGGGAGCCATCAAAGAGATAAAGGGAGACAAAGAGAGAGCGAGAGAGACAGAGAGAAAATGTATTCTAAACACATTGTATTCCTTTCAACCAATTGAATACATTTTATTATTAATTATATTATTATTATTATTATTATTATTATTATTATTATTATGGGAACAAACACAAAAGGACTAGGGGGCCAAGCACTTCTACCTTCCCTTCGTCTCCTATAGGCTAAGGTGTATATGGCAGTCTAGAGAAACATCAAATGAAGAATATTCTGAGAAACTCTTGGCCAAGCACTGGATACGCTCTGGTACCACCATCAGGGTTTATTTGGGTCGAATTTTAAAGTTGGTTTACAGTAATACCTTTTTAATTGTCTATCCAAAATGTGAAACCAAGGCATTGCTGGATTCGTAGATATAGCAGCCATTTGTTTAATTATATTTTGACTTGATTTGATTTTTATTTAATTTTTTTGTATGATTGTATGGTGAGGTTTTTTGGGAAATGTGCGCCCTCTGCAGATAAGATAAGTGTGGCTGGCTTGAGTGTGGCCTGCTGGGAGCACATGGTGTATTTTATTTTCTCCATTTTTTTTAACTGTAGTATAGTTTTCCTAAGTTGCTTTGGTTTCTCAAATCACCCTTGATTGAACTACAGGTAGACCCCAATTTACGACATAGATAGGGACCGAAAAGTCGAGAAGAGTGACTACTCTATGATGCGTACATAAAGAGGCACTGAAAACACATTTACATTCTTCTTTTTTTTACATAGTACAAACAAAGTTATTTAAAAATAATATAATGTAATATAATATGATATAATATAAATATATATATATACACAACACTTTATATAACTTCTGTACAATTATACATGCAATGTACATATTACATAGTATATCTTTTTCACCCCTCATTACATCTACATATTGTACAGAAGTTATATAAAGTGTATATATATATATATAGTAGACTTGTTTATTTAGCTTGCACATTTTTAAATGCCATAATCTTATAACCTTTCACTTCTTTACATTTCCTCTTCAATGCCATCGCCTTAGAACATCTATCTCTACTTCTTAACGATGTTCACACGTCTCTGCACTGTTATAGCCTTTAGATTTATTCACTGTACATATATATATATATATATATATATATATATATATATATATATATATATATATATATATATATATATATATACAGTGCCCTCCACAATTATTGGCACCCCTGTTTAAGATGTGGTCGTGGACTTCTAAAAATTCTCCTTTTTTTTAAAACAACATAGAACCCAAATGCAAAAAAAAGAGAAAAATCCAACCTTTCATTTAAGTACATTACTTTGGTGGTAAAAAAATCACACATTTAGGAAAAAAAAAAAATTGAAATCATGTGTGCCACAATTTTTGGCACCCCTAACAATTCCTCTGGAAAATTTAATTGTTTTTTTTTTTTATATATTTTTCTGTAGTTGCTAAGGTTGGTCAGGGTATCTAGGGACTTTTAATTAGTAATTGATGATTTCCTGTTTCCCTGGGGTATAAATATGACGTGACACAGAGGCCTAATTCTCTTACCCATTTGTCAACATGGCAAAGACAAGAGAACACACCATTCAAGTAAGGCAGATGTGTGTCGACCTTCATAAGTCAGGCAATGGCTACAAGAAAATAGCCACTCGCCTTAACTTGCCGGTATCTACAGTCAGAGGAATCATTAAAAAGTTTAAAACAACTGGAACAGTGACAAACAAGACTGGAAGAGGTCCCAAGTTTATCTTGCCACAACGCACAGTGAGGAGGATGGTAAGAGAAGTAAAAAATGTTCCCAAGCTCACCGTCACAGAATTGCATCAAAGAGTGGCATCTTGGGGTCACAGAGTCTCCAAAACAACCATCAGACGCTCTCTACATGCCAACAAGCTGTTTGGGAGGCATGCAAGGAAAAAGCCTTTTCTCACTAACACTCACAAACGTAAACGTCTGGAGTTTGCTAAGCGGTACTGGGACTTCAACTGGGATCGTGTGCTTTGGTCAGATGAGACTAAGATTAAGCTTTTTGGCAACAAACACTCTAAGTGGGTCTGGCGTAAAACAAAAGATGAGTATGCCGAAAAGCACCTCATGCCCACCGTGAAGTATGGTGGAGGATCTGTGATGCTGTGGGCCTGTTTCTCTTCCAAAGGCCCTGGGAACCTTGTTAGGGTGCATGGCATTATGAACGCTTTGAAGTACCAGGATATTTTAAATAAAAACCTGATGGCCTCTGCCAGAAAGCTGAAGATGGGTCGTCATTGGGTCTTTCAGCAGGATAATGATCCAAAACATGTGGCAAAATCTACACAAAAGTGGTTCAGCAGTCACAAACTCAAGGTCCTCCCATGGCCATCTCAGTCCCCAGACCTCAACCCAATCGAAAACCTGTGGGGCAAGCTAAAGAGAAGAGTGCATAAGAGAGGACCCAGGACACTGGATGATCTAGAAAGATTGTGCAAAGAAGAATGGTCAAAAATCCCTCTCTCTGTGTTCTCCAATCTTGTGAAATGTTATAGGAGGAGATTAAGTGCTGTCTTGTTGGCAAAAGGAGGTTGTACAAAGTATTAACATCAGGGGTGCCAATAATTGTGGCACACATGATTTCAAGTTTTTTTTTTTTTTCTAAATGTGTGATTTTTTTTACCACCAAAGTAATGTACTTAAATGAAAGGTTGGATTTTTCTCTTTTTTTGCATTTGGGTTCTATGTTGTTTTAAAAAAAAGGAGAATTTTTTTGAAGTCCACGACCACATCTTAAACAGGGGTGCCAATAATTGTGGAGGGCACTGTATATATATATATATATATATATATCACATGCTGTAAATATGATACATATTTATCTGCACTATTTGCACGATTGCTACTTTTTGCAGTTCTGGTAGATGCCAAACTGCATTTCGTTGCTGTGTACCTGTACTATGCAATGACAATAAAGTTCTATCTATCTATCTATCTATCTATCTATCTATCTATCTATCTATCTATCTATCTATCTATCTATCTATCTATCTATCTAAATTATTATTATTATTATTATTTTATTTATTTATTTATTTATTTATTTATTTATTTATTTATTTTTTCGTCTGAGGTGACCATCGTATGTCCAAAATGTCCTAAGTCGAGTGGT
>JBCEWE010000570.1:280000-290109 GCA_039877035.1 Silurus lanzhouensis
CACCTCAGCCCACACAAGTCACCCTGGCATGTGTGAGAACTCTTCAGACACAGCTCTTAATTAGACAGAAAACTGAGGTCATAAGGAGCCATGTACACACACACACACACACACACACACACACACACACACACACACACACACACACACACACACACACACACACAAACACCGCTCCAAAGTCATTCAAAGTTTTTACAAAAAATAAAAAATAAAAGGGAAATAAGCAAATTAACAACAACAAATAAAAAAGCTTGCATTCTGCCTGAATCCCAGACTTTAAAGTTCATTATGTATCGCTTTGGAATTAAAAAAGATGCGTCCGCCTACATGTACGTATTTAATGCTATCCGCGGCTCAGACTTTCATTTGCCAAACAGATTACAGAAATCCTCGGCAATTTCCCCATGCCGGAATCGAATGCTCAAACAAATCCAGGCTTATTAAATCTGATCTGCGCTTAAAACCCTTTGCTCCTCTTCCTGCTAGTGCTGACTGTCATCTCAAATGTGTGTGTGTGTGTGTGTGTTTGGGGGCTGAGATTTCTGCTTTTGGGTCCCCCAGAGGGAACAATTCTGATCCTTTGAGAATTGAAAAGCATTTTGAAGACTTTTTTTGCTAGTGAATGTGATTTCTAACGATCTCGAATGTTTTTCAGAATAAAAAAATAACCATAACTTTAACAGCATCTTTTTTTGGAAATCAATTACAGCAATGCTCATCTGAAACAATGTTTTTAATCGTTCTTACAGCTGCATTTTATCTTTTTTCACAGGAAATAATAGACATTTGGGGAATGCGGTTGAAGGAAATAAATCTCCTCCAACCTGCTCAGAGCTGATTATTTTGCCATAACAGCACTGAAATACCACAGCAGCATAAACTCCCTTTATAGCGTTAAACCTTTTATGACTCTGTAGGTTAAGGTCAGAAAGAAAGAATGGAAGAATGAATAAAAAAAATGAATAAATGACAAATTTAAGAAAGAAAGAAAGAAAGAAAGAAAGAAAGAAAGAAAGAAAGAAAGAAAGAAAGAAAGAATAACAAGGACTTCAAAAGGAAAGAAAGAAAGAAAGAAAGAAAGAAAGAAAGAAAGAAAGAAAGAAAGAAAGAAAGAAAGAAAGAAAGAAAGAAAGAAAGAATAACAAGGACTTCAAAAGGAAAGAAAGAAAGAAAAAAGAAAGAAAGAAAGAAAGAAAGAAAGAAAGAAAGAAAGAAAGAAAGAAAGAAAGAATAACAAGGACTTCAAAAGGAAAGAAAGAAAGAAAGAAAGAAAGAAAGAAAGAAAGAAAGAAAGAAAGAATAACAAGGACTTTAAAAAGAAAGAAAGAAAGAAAGAAAGAAAGAAAGAAAGAAAGAAAGAAAGAAAGAAAGAATAACAAGGACTTTAAAAAGAAAGAAAGAAAGAAAGAAAGAAAGATTGAAAGATTGAAAGAAATAAAGAATAACAAGGACTTCAAAAAGAAAAGAAAGAAAGAAAGAAAGAAAGAAAGAAAGAAAGAAAGAAAGAAAGAAAGAAAGAATGGGATTTGAGAAAAATAATAAATGACAGGGATTTGAGAATGAATGAAAGAATGACTGAAAGAAAGAATGAATGAGTAAATGGATGATGGGGATTTGAAAATGAACAAATAAATAAATAAATAAATGAATGAATGAATGAATGAATGAATGAATGAATGTCAGGAATTTGACTACACTGAAACATGGGAAATGATATAGAGATAATGGTAGATGGTGTGGAGTTGGTGAAGCAGGAAGTGGATAGGATTAGTAAGGAGGAAGTGGGAGCAGCGATTAAGAGGATGAAGAGTGGAAAGTCGGTTGGACCAGATGACATACCAGAAGCATGGAGATGTTTAGGAGAGATGCAGTGGAGTTTTTAACAAGATTGTTTAACAAGATTCTGGAAGGTGAGAAGATGCCTGAGGAATGGAGAAGGAGTGTGCTGGTACTGTTTTTTAAGCATAAGGGAGATGTGCAGACCTGCAGTAACTACAGGGGTATTAAGTTGTTCAGTCACACCATGAAGTTATGGGAAAGAGTAGTGGAAGCCAGGCTGAGAGAAGAGGTGACCATCTGTGAGCAACAGTATGGTTTCATGGCGAGGAAGAGCACCACAGACGCAATATCTGCTTTGAGAGATTTAATGGAGAAGTATAAAGAAGGTCAGAAGGAGTTGCATTGTGTGGTGGTGGATTTAGAGAAAGTGTAGGACAGGGTGCTGAGAGAGGAGTTGTGGTATTTTATTGAGAAAGTCACAAGGAACGACAGACTGGTTCAAGGTGAAGGTTGAACTGCATCAAGGATCGGCTCTGAGCTTTTTCCTGTTTGCAGTGGTGATGGACAGGTTGACAGACGAGGTCAGACAGGAGTCTCCCTGGACTATGATGTTTGCCGATGATATTGCGATTTGTGGTGAGAGTAGGGAGCAGGTTGAGAAGAGCCTGGAGAGGTGGAGGTACACGCTGAAGAGAAAGGGGAATGACAGTCGGTAGGAGTAAAAAAAGAGTACATGTGTGAATGAGAGGGAGGGCAGTGGAGTGGTGCGGTTGCAGGGAAAAGAGGGTCAACAGTGCAAAGTAATGGAGAGTGTGTTAGAGAAGTAAAGAAAAGAGTGCAGGCAGGGTGGAGTGGGTGAAGAAGAGTGATAGCAGGAGTGATTTGTGATAGAAGAGTATCTGTGAGAGTGAAAGGGAAAGTGTATAGGACTGTGGTGAGACCTGCTATATTGTATGGTTTAGAGACAGTGGCATTGAGTAAAAGACAGGAGGTGGAGCTGGAGGTAGCAGAGCTGAAGATGCTGAGATTGTCATTGGGAGTGATGGGGATGGACAGGATTAGAATTAGGATTTGTTCATTAGAGGACCGTGCAGGTAGGACGTTTTGTGGATAAGGTGAGTGAGGTGCGATTGAGATGGTTTGGACATCTGCAGAGGAGGGATATGGGTATATCAGTAGGAGAATGCTGAGGATGGAGCTGCCAAGAAGAAGGAAAAGAAGAAGGCCAAGGAGGAGGTTTATGGATGTGGGGAGGGAAGACATGCAGGTAGTTGGTTGGAAGAGGCAGATGTAGAGGACAGGGCGGTATGGAGACGGATGATCCGCTGTGGTGACCCCTAATGGTAGCGGCTGAAAGAAGAAGAAATAATACACACTTGGGAAAAGCGTTTGCAGGAAAATAATCTCCCCCTACCAGCTCAGAGCTGATTGTTTTGCCAAAGCAGCACTGAAATACCACAGCAACAGGATACCACACACTGGTTTGTGTTACATGTAAAGTTTGTGTGTCATAAATTCCTGCTTGTGTTCATGTACATTAAGAATGCAAAAACTCCTCTGGCCTTAACCGGTTCTGACTCAGTATAGGTTGAGGTCCCATGGTGTAAATAGAGGCAAAGGGTTTGGGTATGTAGAAAGAAGAGAGGAAAAAGTAGAATAAAAAGAAGAGGAAAAATATTCAAAAGTATATATATACTTTTTGGTCAGAAGTAAGCATGTCAACTATAAGGACAAAGGTTGGTGGACACCTGATGTGCTTTTTGAACATCTCAATCCTTATTCAGACCCCAATTTGCTCTTATAATAACCTCCACTTTCCTTGGAGGATGTTCCACTCGATTTTGGAGTGTGTTTCTGGAGATTTGTGAAGATTCAATCAACCACAAGGGTGTTAGTAATGTCAGGTACTGATGTGGGGGACGATGTGAGGAGGCCTGGAGTGCAGTTAGCATTGCAATACATCCCAAAAGTGTTCAGAAGGGTTGAGAAGATCAGAGCTCTATAGCAAGACATCTTCCATTCCAACTCATGTAAATTGTATCTTCATGGAGCTGGTTTTGTCAGGCTGGAACAGGTTTGGGTCTCCTACATGGTGGAGTGAAGGGAACATTTTCTTCTACTGCATCCAGAGACATCATTTAAGGGGTGAACCCCATACTGTATGGCTGTAAACCTCAGGTGTCCTAATACTTTTCTCAATATCGGGGGTTCCAGGAACGAGACACGACCAGAGGTAGCTTTAAACGTGATCTATTAGGGTTTAAATGTGACATAACCCATAGTAACCCTGTGTATGGATTGTAAACAAACATCTTTTTTTTATAATATACCAATAGCAATAGCGGAACTAAGCATGAACTAAGGATTTTCAGAAAAGTGCAGACTTTTGAAAGTTATCCAATATGTGGTGCTGTTTGTAATTGTTTTGAGAAATGCACTTACCAGTTTGCATAAAATTCAACAGTTTAAGCTTTGCGTCCATCTGTTTTCTTATTCTCCTTTCTCTTTCTTTCTGTTCATCAATCTACCAGGTGAGAGCAAGTGCGATCGCTCAGGATGCCGACCAGAACTACGACTACGCCTCCAACAGCGTCATCCTGCACCTGGATGCTGGAGACGAGGTCTACATTAAACTGGACGGAGGGAAAGCCCACGGTGGCAACAACAACAAATACAGCACGTTCTCCGGGTTCATCCTGTACGCCGACTGAATCTCAGAGCTCGAAGTACAAGATGAAGAAGACGGACATGGAGACGGCTTTATCGTCCGAGCGCTTCTTTTTGTTTTCCCTTCACAGGATCATCTTGTTGCTACAATCATCGTTTTTTTTATTTATTGATTGATTTGTCAGTTTGTCGGATTGCAGACTCTAGTACGAGACTTAGTGAACAGTGGGTGCTCTTTCTGCTCTATAAATCTTAATGACAACAAAAAGCGAAAGACCTTCGAGACTCCAGCAGGACTTTCCGAGTGGCAGAGATCTTTTTTTGTCATCGTCGCATCCTGTACGATGTGTCTCATCACGTCTCATCTTCCGTCCAACAGATATATATCGACGAGATGCGAGAATGACCCGAGATGCCTGTCCCTCATCGACAGAAAAAAAAACAGCAAAAAAAAGAAAAGATCATATTTTTCAAAGGCTTGCTTTATTAACTAAAGGGATCGTTTGAGATTGAGTTTAGTCTAGTTCAAATCCTATTTCAGATGATTGAAAAAATGCTTGTGCGATTTGGAAGAAATTGTGCCATCCTTAGCGCTTTTTTTCCCTTTTTCTTCTTCCCCTCCCTTTCCTGAATAAGTGAAGATTGCCATTGCGGTTGATGTTTTATCCAGCGTGCCATGATGTGTCTGGTACAGATTGTGAGTCGGTGCAGGACGCTGCCCCTAATGGACTTTTTGGGAAACACAAAGGACGCGTTTTACTCTTTTATTTCTGTTTCTCCGTCCATCCGTTAGACGAGAATCCGTGTACGTTGTGGTTATTAGATTTTTTGATTAGTAATTGAAAAACTAAATGTGAATTACGACGCTTTCAATGCTTCAATGTTTTGGAGACACACACAAAAAAGAGCAAAAAGAAAATTACTTATTTATAAAAAAAAAAAAAATTCTAATCCTTTGATCTCACAATACCAAATATGATTAATGATCTAAACTGCACAATATTTCCAATCTAATATCCAATTTAATCTATAATCCAATCTATTGAAGGTCTTTCTTAGGAAAAAATATTCACTCTTGAACCTTTTGCACTAATAATAAATTACACAATACAAATTAGAGCAGTATTTTCAGACATCGCAGACAATCCAGTAGAACTTGGGGCATGGGGGCAAAGCGGGGCAATAAGGCAGCGTTGTTCTGCAACAAGCATGTGAAGATTGTATGTGTGGTCTACCATTGTAAGAAGAGGACATGTGTGGGACTTTCATTTTCTGTCCCTCTCTGGTTGCTTTTAAAAGCATGCAATGATCCATATAAACTTGGAGCGATTCCAAAATGTTGGACGAAGCCACTGATGGATTATGTGCTGATGGTTGATCAGTTATTTTACATCCGGGTTATTCAAGTGTCCACAATCTCAAATTCAATGTCAAACAATAAGATGCCAAGAAATTAAGGTATATAAAAAAGTAATATGCCCAGTTATTTTTAAACAACAAATTAACGAATGCGATGTACATGAAGAATGAGTGCTGATTCTTCCATGAGTCCAGGCCCAAGTGTTCACTTGGTTTATGTTTATGTTCCAGGTATGTTCATGTAGTCCAAACCCCCCCCAAAAAAAGAAAGAAAGAAAAAGAAGGAAACACTGTTACACTGAGTTTTAAAGACCTAAAACAACATAAGTACACTTTTAGTACAAATAATTTCATTAATCAGAAAAAGCAGTAAAATTTGGTCAAATAGAGATTATTTAGGATGGAAAACCAACAAAAAAAATAAAGTTGGGTTACACCAAAATAGCCAAACCTAAACACGCTGATGCATCCGAACACATTGAGCTTCAACAGAATACTGGAGAAAATGTCATTAGTGTGGATATTTGGTGACTGATTCATAATGTACTTTATATACATAATATATAATTGGACAAAATGTACAATTATATATTATTTATTTCTTTAAATATTAATTTAAGCAATATTTAGCAATCGCCTCTGCCAGCAAGCAGTTCCTGACCTCACTGATTATTGATATTACGCTCTTGTGGTTTTCTTCAATCTGACACATTTGAAGGAACATTTATTGAATTTAGCAGTCATTCAACTGAGCTCTTGAGGGTTAAGGGCCCAAGGGCATAACATCAGCCTCTCAGTGGTGCTGAGATTTAAACTCATAACCTTCAAATGCAAAGTCCAACATTTTAACCACTTGATTATTTGTAGGCAGGATAACTTCGGTAATGCTGTCACAGACCCCTGTCTATGCATCACATGACCTCTGGAGTTCCTCTATGGCCCTCACTGAGACCCACTCAGAGATGACCAGGCACTTAGAACCAACAGTTCTCTTGATATTTAATGAGCAACACCATAACACCATAAGAACCTCTTAGACCAGTTCTCAATGACCTCTGATGGCTTTCGTATATCTTTTACCTTCAAACCCTATTCAGAGTACAGGGTAAAATCGGGACCACACAGTTGATGGATCCATCAACTGGTATTTAACATTCCATCTAGAGGGTCTGTTCAGACATCGGACATTAGACATTGTCCCATGGATATATAAGGAGAAAAGCTTCTCCTGACAAGGAATGGTCCTAGTATTCTGAAGTGGTTCTACTTTTTCAATCTATTATACATTTCAACAAAGAACTAATGCTGTTCTTGGTCTATTCTGGGTGGTTTTTCTGTAAAGTCTGGTTCTTGTTCTTGAACTTTGAACAAGGAATACAAGGACTAGAATTAGGTTTCAGGAGAAAAGCCAACATCCACACCACTGGAGAAAATATAATACCCTTTATGGGTTCTTTCATTATCCCATTGTGCAAACTCTTCTAGGTCATAGATTCCAAAAGATTATACGTAGAACATTTTCCTGAAATGTAGTGTTTATAATCAAACAACTATCTTTCTAAAAGAAATTAAATTACAAACGTTTAATTATCCAAGTGAACCCATAAAGAAGTCTTGAAGAAGTGTTCACAATCTTCACTTTGTCACTGAAGAGTTTTAAAGGTTCCACAATGAACTCTGAATAATCCACTGAGCCCATAAAGAACCCTTAAGGAACCTTTTTTCCCAAGTTTGAACAAAACATGTTTCCCTTTTTTTTTTCGTCAGTAGCTCTCTCTCTTCTCTCTCTCTCTCTCTCTCTCTCTCTCTCTCTCTCTCTCTCTCTCTCTCTCTCTCTCTCTCTCTCTCTTCGTTCTCCCTTTGCTTGGCCTTTTCTAAAGGAACCTTGTTTGTATAATACACATGTTAATAATCAGCTGAACCTGTTGTGGACATGAAGTTTTTTGAAATCGCACTCGTGTGTAAATTTGGACAGTGGCTCTTAAAAGGCAAAATATAAATAATAAATAACTATCATATCTAAAGACGTTTTCCACAGAGAGTTCTTGCATACCCCTGTAGCAACTATTCTATGTCCCGGTACATGGCTGCAACCTTGTGATTGGGGACCTCTGATCTGGATGGACACCTTTAGGGTTCTACACTGAAACTGTGAACAGGGTTTTTCTTTACGTCCCAATGAACTCAAAAAGCTATTCCTTGAGCGAAATTATCAGTACACGTGAAAGCAGCAGATGAAATACAGGGTCAAACCAAAAAGATTTGACTTCCAGGAAGAAGATGGGAAGAAACATAAGGAGAGAAATGAGATTTAGGTTCAATAGACTGTCAGATGAACTGCAAAAAAAATCCTTTCAGAAATAATAAGAATGAATGTCAGAACTGATTTTATTATTAATGATAATTAATGCAGTCGAATGATCATATAAATAAATAATTAACAATAAATAAATAAATATAAAAAAAATACAAATATACATTTAACATATATACATACTTTCAGTTCCCAAATAAATAAATGAATAAATGAGCAAATAAACACACAAATGAATAAATAAATAATAAATAAATAAATAAATAAATAAATAAATAAATAATAAATCCGGCTTCAGTCTTTTTTTTTTCATCGTCCAACCAAACTCATATAAAAGTACACATGCAGGCCCAGGTTCCTTCTCTCAGGTACACAGTTGTGTGTTTGGAGTTGTAAAGTTATTTGAGAACTTTCGAGAGCTCTTCGCAGCCGTAATCTCGACTTCGGCGGAACTCGGTCGCACTACATTTTTAGCGCTTTCACACATTTTAGTCTGTTAGTCCAATTTAGAGCAAAAAAAATAAAAAATACAAAGATATTTTGGATTGTACGCATCGGGTACTCGGTTTGGTTTCACACCGTAGGTAATTAAATAAAAGGGAAAAGAAATACTCAAGATAAAAGAATATAAAATCACAGCATTGCCCCAGAGAGAACACAGATAATGATTAGGAGCTGATACTAATAAAGTAATAATAACGTATTTAAATAATTACTTTTTGTAATTACGATTTTGTGCATCACATCAGGGGTTTTTGTTTTGGGGTTTTGGGGTGCAGTCATCATGAAATATTCATCCCAATAGGATTGAAGCTCTTTAGCAGGAGATCTTCCAGTCCAACCCATGCAAGCATATCTTCATGTAGCTAGCTTTGTACACAGGGGCATTGTCATGCTGGAACAGGTTGGGTCTCATAGTTCATGTGAAGGAAAAATGTCATGCTACAGCATCCATAGACGTCTTATACAATTGTGTGTCTTCAACTTTGGGAAGAAGCACATATGGCTGAAAAGTCAGGTGTGCCAATACTTTGTCCATAGAGTGTCAAAGTCAAATACACTTCCTCAGACCAATTGAAGCCAATTGATGCCAGTTCACTCGGAAATGTTCTCATTGTTCTGTATGCAGGTCTGCAGTAATGCAGTGTCCTGTTGCTGTTTGTACGCGTGCCGGTGTTTAAGTGCAGGTTTAACCCGCTGTGTGACCTCTGAACTTAGAGAACAAAACAGAGACAAGAGACAAAATAAAGTAGAAAAAAGAAGTTCATCTCATCCTGCGGCATCACACACGGGTCACTTCCACACACTCGCGACGGGACGCTGATGTGAAACGACAGGGTGACAGTCTGCGACCGAATGAAGCTGATCTGTTCAAATTGTGTGTGTGTGTGTATGTGTGTATGTGTGTGTGTGTGTATGTGTGTGTGTGTGTCTGTGTGTGTGTGTGTGTGTGTCCAGACAAACCTTCATGCATGCACAAAAAAATCTCCTCAGCCAATCACTGACAGCTGATCTCACACACCACCACACAACACACACCACAACACACCACACACACACACACACACATTACAGCCATGTTCTAATCAGCCAATGATATTGCAGTGTGAGGGAGGAAAGACATAGTCTACCTGAGAAGAAATAAGGACAATAAGCTGTGAGAGAGAGGAAAGGTACACCGTTTGCTGGTCTGACTTCAGTTCTCTTTTTCAAAAATGTAATGATTTCATTAATAAAGGTGACTTCTAAAGTCAGTGAGCCTTGTGTGTTTTTTCACTAATATTATTATTATTATTATTATTATTATTATTATTATTATTATTTTAAATACCCATTGTCATTAATTACTTGTAGTAGTAATAATCATCATCATCATATGAAATGTAGCTTAATCATCATCACTATTGTCATTCTGCCTTTCTTCTTCCACCCACCATCCTCATGATCATCATCCTAAAGAATATCATTATTCTTACTGTTGTTGCCA
>JBCEWE010000313.1:0-5000 GCA_039877035.1 Silurus lanzhouensis
GAAAATAGAAATAAACACCCACAGGCTGAGCTGAAGTTCTCTGAAGACCTTCTCAAGATGGATTGCTGGGTTGGAAAAAAAAACGAAGAGTTAGAATCCTGAAGTCATAAAGCTAAGAACTGGAGGGAGTGTCTGAGGGGGAGGGGGAGGGTCAGACAGAGGAGAGGTCATGACCCTGTCGTTTATCATCTCCTGGAAAAGCATGAGGAGAACATCATGATCCTCCACCATGGATAACGGTGTTCCTGCCGTATCATTTCATTTAAAACCTGCATCATGTGATGTTCTGGAACGAAGGTTTATTGCTGTAATGTTAATGAGAACAGGAAGTGATGCTGCAGGTAACTATAAACAAATAAAAATCAGGGTCTTTACAGTGACACTGTTTCACCACACACACACACACACACACACACACACACACACACACACTCAGCAGTGCTCTTTGTGTGTGTCTTTAGACTCGGTCAGTGAGCGAATAAATGAATGAATATAAATAAAAGAATTGTAAATTCAGCAGAAAGCTGGTAAAGGTGTGCAGCTGTGTAAATGTGTAACAGCAACATACTGTACAGCTGGAATCAAATCCAGATGTGCAAAGGTTTTCTGCATGATGCAAAACGTTGACGAAGCACTTCCTGTTTAGAGCGACGGAGCTGCGGCTCATGTGACCTCCGAACGCTTTAAGGAACAACAGGATCACATTTCAGTCACACAAATTGTGTGTGTGTGTGTGTGTGTGTGTGTGTGTGTGTGTGTGTGTGTGTGTTTTACAATCTCTATGATTCATAAGGTCATGAGGTTTTAGTGATGTCATCATCATTGTTTCTCTTTAAAATATTCCTAATGACAGAAATTCAGTCTGAAGGACACACGCACACACACACACACACACACGCACACACACACACACACACACACTCTCACAGACGTCTTGTACATTTCCGTGATGTGAGGTGTTTGTTTGATGAGGGTCTCAGCAGTGAGAGAATTCTGACGAAAAGGAGAACATTTTTCACACTGAAACGAATGAAAAAATCTGCTTCACTCGATTACAATCTCTCTGTGATTCAACTCGCATTAAACACTCACACTCGCATTAAACACTCACACTCGCATTAAACACTCACACTCGCATTAAACACTCACACTCGCATTCAACACTCACACTCGCATTCAACACTCACACTCGCATTAAACACTCATACTTGAATGTTAGTGTTTAATGCAAGTGTGAGTGTTGATTGCAAGTGTTTAATGGGAGTGTAAATGTGTTTAATAGGAGTGAGTGTTGAACGAGAGTGTGAGTGTTGAATGCGAGTGTTTAATGGGAGTGAGTGTTGAATGCGAGTGTTTAATGCGAGTGTGAGTGTTGAATGCGAGTGTTGAATGCGAGTGAGTGTTGAATGCGAGTGTTGAATGCGAGTGTGAGTGTTGAATGCGAGTGTGAGTGTTGAATGCGAGTGAGTGTTGAATGTGAGTGTTGAATGCGAGTGAGTGTTGAATGTGAGTGTTGAATGCGAGTGAGTGTTGAATGTGAGTGTTGAATGCGAGTGTGTGTGTTGAATGTGAGTGTTGAATGCGAGTGTGAGTGTTGAATGGGTGTGTTGAATGGGTGTGTTGAATGCGAGTGTTGAATGCGAGTGTTGAATGCGAGTGTTGAATGCGAGTGTGAGTGTTAAATGTGAGTGTTGAATGCGAGTGTGAGTGTTGAATGGGAGTGTTGAATGGGAGTGTTGAATGGGAGTGTTGAATGGGAGTGTGAGTGTTGAATGCGAGTGTGAGTGTTGAATGCGAGTGTGAGTGTTGAATGGGAGTGTTGAATGCGAGTGTGAGTGTTGAATGGGAATGTTGAATGGGAGTGTTGAATGCGAGTGAGTGTTGAATGCGAGTGTGAGTGTTGAATGCGAGTGAGTGTTGAATGCAAGTGTGAGTGTTGAATGGGAGTGTTGAATGCGAGTGAGTGTTGAATGCGAGTGTGAGTGTTGAATGGGAGTGTTGAATGCGAGTGTGAGTGTTGAATGCGAGTGAGTGTTGAATGCGAGTGTGAGTGTTGAATGGGAGTGTTGAATGCAAATGAGTGTTGAATGCGAGTGTGAGTGTTGAATGGGAGTGTTGAATGCGAGTGAGTGTTGAATGCGAGTGTGAGTGTTGAATGGAAGTGAGTGTTGAATGCGAGTGTGAGTGTTGAATGCGAGTGTTGAATGCGAGTGAGTGTTGAATGCGAGTGAGTGTTTGTGAGTGTTTAATGCGAGTCTGTGTTTAAGCACTTGCATTAAACACTCACATTAAAGGCTCACACTTGTGTTAAACACTCAGATTATCCACTCGCATTTCTCTCCTCGCTGGAGATCAGATCCTAAACGTTCCCAGACGTTCTCTCGCTCCTCCACACCTTCTGCACTTACATTTATTATAAATACAAATATGTTTATATTATTGACCTTTTCAGATTCATAATAAAAGATTCTTCCTGTTTGCAGATGGAGCTTCTGGACAAGTTCCCTGTGGAAGGAGGACAAAAGGATCCAAAACGGAGAATCATCCCCTTCCTGCCAGGTAGAAACATTCCTGCTCTTCATCTGCTCCAGTTTGTTTGGAATAAACGAGATTTCAGGATTCAGTTTATTGTACATAAGAATTGATGCGATGACGAGTCGAGTCTCTCGTCCTGCACATGGGCCGTGTCTCACTCGGGGTTCTGCATGGTTTTCTTCATTCCGTTTAAGATGAAGATTTGAGATGTTTGAGATGTTCCTCAGCTCAGTTCTACAGCTGCAGGTGAACTGCAGTGTTTCTGTAGAATAAAATGAAAGTTTTATTACAGAAAGAATGAAGTCACGTCCTTTTTTCACTTCCTTTCTCTGTGACTCCAGACGTCTAAATTTATCCTTTAATGAAGCAGAGCTGAGCCACTTCCTTCCTGCAGACTCAACAGACTCCTCACCACAACCGAGCAGAACCTGAACCAAACCTCCTGTTCAACACTCACACACACACGCACGCTACCTCACTCACCTCACCTCACTCACCTCACCTCTCTCACCTCACCTCACCTCATCTCCATCATGATGTTCAACACTCACACACACGCTACCTCACTCACCTCACCTCACCTCTCTCACCTCACCTCACCTCTCTCACCTCACCTCACCTCACCTCTCTCACCTCACCTCACCTCACCTCTCTCACCTCACCTCACCTCTCACCTCACCTCACCTCACCTCACCTCACCTCTCTCACCTCACCTCTCTCACCTCACCTCACCTCTCTCACCTCACCTCTCTCACCTCACCTCACCTCACCTCTCTCACCTCACCTCTCTCACCTCACCTCTCTCACCTCACCTCACCTCTCTCACCTCACCTCACCTCTCTCACCTCACCTCACCTCACCTCTCTCACCTCACCTTTCTCACCTCACCTCACCTCACCTCCATCATGATGTTCAACACTCACACACACGCTACCTCACCTCACTTTACCTCCGTCATGATGAGGAGGAGAAGGAGGAGGAGGAGGAGGATGATGATGAGGAGGAGGTTGACCATGAAGATGATGAGGGTGATGATGATGAGGAGGAGTATAAGGATGATGATGATGAGATAGGGTAATGCAAATGAGGGTGATGATGAAGATAAGGGCGATGTTGATGATGATGAAGATGATTATTTATAAAGCACATTCTTGTATTGAAGCTGCACTTCACCATCTCATTGCGTCTCAGTGTAAACACACTATACACCGTGTGTGTGTGTGTGTGTGTGTGTGTGTGTGTGTGTGTGTGTGTGTGTGTGTGTGTGTGTGTGTGTGTCTGCACATCTGGAAGTTGTTTGAAGAGCACACACAAACACACACACAGAGTCAGTGCTCTTGGCTGTGTTTGTTTATCAGAATATAAGGTTTGGAAAGAGAACCTGAACTCCGACAGTTACACACACACACACACACACACACACACACACACACACACACACACACGCGCACAATCATGAACACACTCATACAGGCATGTACACACACACCGTTTATTACTTTAAATGAACCTGGGTCAGGTGAACAGAGAAATGGAGGGATGTAGAGATGTGGAGTGATGGAGAAATAGAGGGATGTGGAAGGAATAGAGGGATTTGGAGGGATGGAGAAATAGGGATGAAGGGATGGAGAAATGGAGTGATGGAGAAACAGAGGTATGTGGAGGGATGTGGAGAAATAGAGTGATGTGGAGGGATGAAGGGATGGAGAAATGGAGGGATGTGGAATTTCCCTCCAGCTGGTTTTTGGTTAAAGCTCCTGACTCAGGATGTGAAGTGAAGGATTGTGGGATTGAAGACTCCTGAACTGACCGCGGTGCTGATGCACATTAACACTCAGAGGAACAGAGTCACGTGTAAATAACATTAAAACCACTTCACACGTTTCCACATCCTCTCTTTTCTCATCTGTCTCATCCTTTTCTTCCTTTCCTTAACCTCACGCTCCAGTTCACTTCCTGCACCTTTTCATTTTCTTTCTTCCTTTTTTATCTTTCATTCACTTTCTCTTCCAGCAGCACACGCAGGTTTCATCCCACCTGATTTAGTTTTTTTGACGTGTGAACGCTGACACGCTGCTTATTGAATGCAATAAGTGAACACACGTGTGAACACGCTGCTTTGAGACGATGTTCACTGTGAAAGTGCTTAAAAAAAAAAACCTTGACTTTTCCCTTCATCTTTTTACTCCATTTTTTACCATTTTATTTCCCTTCCTTGTTCTCACTGCTAAGAAATGAGTGTTTCTGTCTGTCTGTCTGTCTGTCCTGCCGTCTGTCTGTCTCTGGAACAAAACCAGCCCTTGTCTATGTTTTTACATCTGCGAGTACAAATAACTGGAATTCTTTCCTTTCACTGAGAAAACCAGAACTCGAGTAGAGAACGAGCACGAAGTATTCAGGAACAAAGGCAAAAATTACATCTTATTATTATTATATTATTATTATAATATTATTATTATTATTAT
>JBCEWE010000313.1:10000-70563 GCA_039877035.1 Silurus lanzhouensis
TTCAGCTCAGTTTATATACAGACAAAAAGTTCGCTGCTTAAATTATCTGGAAAACTAATCAGTTTTATCACGAGTTCTGTTTACATCTGCTGCTTTCTCCACCCTCTTTATCTCAGACTCCACCCCTTTATAGCACTGACCACACCTCTTTCTCTCCCAGACTCCACCCCTTTTATCTCTCTCTCTGACTCCATCCCTCTCTCTCTTCATGATCCCACACCCTCTTTCCCTCCCTTACTCCACTCCTTTATCTCACTGACTCCACCCTTTATCCTCCATGACCACACCCCTTTGTCTCAGACTCTACCTCCCCCACTCTGACTCTCATCCTTTTTATCCTCTTTATCAGGCATTGTGGAGAGAGCGACTTCTTTTCTGAAGCGAGGTAGTAAAACACTGCTGCTGGGGCCATGTGTGTGTGTGTGTGTGTGTGTGTGTGTGTGTGTGTGTGTCTGTGTGGTGTTTTAACTGCTAAAACCTCAACTATTAATAATCCTCAGTGCAGAGACGGACAGGCGTCGAACTCTCCTGCAGTGTGTGTGAAGGAGTCGCGTCACTCATTAGCACACACTCGCTAAAGGACCGTCAGTGTTCAGATTCAGACCACGAGCCTCACCGCGTTCAGCTTTCAGCCTCATGCACCGGCTTCTAACATCAGGGCCTTAATAATAATACAAACGAAAAAGCTCAAAAACCTGGAAATAAAGTTTTAATTTCAAATAAAAACATTTTTGAAAAAAGAAATTTGGGGAAAACGTGGCAAATTCGGAAAGTAAAAAATATATTTTAGAAAATAAATTTAAATAATGAATGATAAAGGTGAAAATGTTAATAATAAAAAATTATAATAATAATGAACTTTTCTAAAACTAAAAAAAAACTCAAAACAATTTTGAAGGAAAACAGAAATGTGATCACGATGTTCTTTGGGCACTGAAATAAGGTTGCTGATGAAACAGCAAGTCTAAAAGTCTGTATAAAATGGTTAAGGGCACGTGTTAGACGTGTAAAAGACGTGTATTTAGCGTGTATAAGACTTATAAGGCATGTATTCTCTTGCGTAGATACAGCGCCTCTAGTGGCAGACGTCGGTAACTGCAGCTGCAACAAATTCGGGTGCAAAATATTTAAATTCATCAACAAACACAAATTCATTTAATACATTTTACTTGGATTACAGAATAAAACACAGAATAAAACACAAGCTCCTGATTAGATGGGGCAAAAAATAGTTTTATAGACATTTTATTACTACAATAATAATATTCTATAAAATTTCTATCAATAACTTATGATGTATTTTATAGTGAGTTTTATAGTTTATTTCACTCTGATGTGTGTGTGTGTGTGTGTGTGTGTGTGCTTTTTAATTATAAAACACTAAACAGCTCATTTAATTGTCTGTCTTTGAGGTTGACGGATTTTGGGGCTTTATGTGAATCTGGGGTTTGGATTTTTTGGGTAATCACATGATTCTGGTGGTGATTTGTTCACGTTGGTGTTTGCGTTGGTGTTTTCGGTGTTTGGTTTCTTTCCTTCAGTCTCTTTTTTTCATCAACACTTTCTTTTTCACGTCTAACACGTCTAATCCCCCGTTCGCTGCAGCTTCTATCTGCTTGGCTCGTTAGCGCTGAGGAGAAACTCGAACGTGTTCACATTAACATCTGCATGTTTCCCATCAGCAGGAGACTCGAGCGCCGCCGACCCGCTGCTCCTGGACCAGTATGTTGCCGTCACAGACTACGAGAAGCAGGAGAGCTCTGAGATCAGCCTCCAAGTCGGCCAGGTGGTGGAGGTCATCGAGAAGAACGAGTCAGGTGAAGAAACGAGCATCCAAAACTTCTCGCTTTTATTTGAAAGCATATTTTTTAAAAGCTTTGTGTGTGTGTGTGTGTGGGTGTGTGTGTGTGTATATCAGGTTGGTGGTTTGTGAGTTCAGAGGATGCTCAGGGTTGGGTTCCTGCCACCTGCCTGGAGGCTCAGGATGATCCTGATGATTTCACTCACACAGAAGAAGGTACTATTGAAATAACGTGTGTGTGTGTGTGTGTGTGTGTGTGTGTGTGTGTGTGTGTGTGTGTGTGTAGTATAGATGAGAAAGAGTAAGTAAAGGTTTGGCCGATACGATACATTTTACTCACGATACGTAGTCACTGATCCGGTTTTTGAACGTCACACTTGTTTTGTCGCTGCAACATTTCAGAAACTCCTGTGAGATCAATAATCACAATTCATATACAGGCAAAAGTTTGTGGACACCTGATTGCTTTGTGCTTCTTTTTGAACATCTCATTCCACATTTAGTCTCTATTCACTCTTATAATGAGCTCCACTCATTCTTCTGGGAAGATGTTCCACTAAATGTTGTGGAGATTTCATGAAGATTCATTCAGTTATAAGGATGTTGGTAAAGTCAGGTGCTGATGGAGGTGAGAAGGTGAGGAACCCTGGGGTGCAATCAGTGTTCACATTCACCCCAAAAGGTTTGGAGCTCCATAGCGCAAGATCTTCCATATCTTCCAACCCATGGTATAGCAGATCTTCACGGAGCTGGATTTGTGCACATCATGCTGGACCCATACAGGTTTGGGTCTCCTAGGTCAAGTGAGATGTTCCATACAATTGTGTGCCTCTGACTTTTTAGGAACAGTTTGGAGAAGAACCAAAAGCATGGCTGGAGAAGTCTGGTGTCCCAATACTTTTGTCCAGATTGTGAATCTTTAAGTGTAAAATCATCTGATGATTTTAGTTCAATTAGTAAGTTTTTATCTTCAGTGTGACTTCACAGCTTAGTGTACAGCTTTATTGTGTGTGTGTGTGTGTGTGTGTGTGTGTGTGTGTGTGTTTGGTTCCCCTGCTGCTGGAGTGTGCCGGAGGTTCTGGTCACTGCCGAGACTCGCGGGTCGGCGCCGCACGTTAGGCGATCTGTTCGGTCTCAGTTTCAGGCAAGGTGGAGAGAAAATCCGTCTCTTCTCCTCCTCTTCCTCCTCTCCATCATCATCATCATCGTGTTTTTTCCCCTCGTTCGGCTGCATGATGCACGAACGTGGTTCAGCGTGACGTGCTTGTGTATGTTGAGATCCTCGGCTCCTCCGTGATGCTGCATGGTTTCAGTCCAGTTGTTTTTTTCTCCCTTGTAAAGAAAATGTAGATTTTTGCTTTATTCCTTTTACAGCACAATAAATGATCAACAATGACCAAAGTTATTTTTATCCATTTACAGTTACAGTTAATGGTTATTCTCGTGTTATAATCCGTTATAATAGTTATCTCATGTTCAAGCAGCTATAAATGGCTGTTCCCCCACCTGCCCCACTCCCACCCCTCCCCCACCCCACATACAAAACACTGGCACTGGAGACTCCTTCCCTTCATGCTGCATAAACACCTCCTTATAGAACCCATTATCTGGCCTGTGAGATGTTCACATCCCTTTGAATGCCCTGTTGCTATGGAAACGAGTGTTGCACGTCTATCAGAGCTTTTGACCAATCAGAGCACAGTGGTGTAAATGTAGGCTGAACTTCACCAACACTTTGTTCATCATGGAGATGATCGTTTCAGATGTTTGACCCGAATGCCTGCTGCCTCCAACATGAACTTGTTGGTTTGTTTGTTTGTCACCTGATTCTCCAAATTGAACTTCCTGAAAGTGCTTTTTTTTTTCCCTCCCCAGAAGAGAAGCACGTGGTGATTTATCCGTACTCTGCTCGCGATCAGGATGAAATGGATCTGGAGAAGGGGATGACCGTGGAGGTGATCGAGAAAAATCTAGAAGGCTGGTGGAAAATCAGGTACAAAAAACTCATTTATTCATGTTGAAGCTTCTGGATGTTTCCTCTGTTTAGTTTTTATAGAGTTTGAAATCTGATCTAAATAATTACATTGTTTTATTTTGTGCTTTAGATTTTATTTAAAATATTTTACAAAAATAAACAAATAATAAAAAATATTTATCGGCTTTATTTGTGAGTCATTTTACAGAGCTGAAAAATGTGTAATGTTTAAATATAAATGTAGTAAATGTTTAAATGTCATTTTATGGTTTATTTAAGTGACATTTCAGTAGAATTTCTTATATAATTAAATCTAAAAGTAATATTGATTTATTTGTATAATCTGCACTCGTCTCTGCAGGTATCAGGGGAAGGAAGGATGGGCTCCGGCATCGTATCTGAAAAAATCCGACGTTTCGAGCCAAAAAATGTCGTCACACTCGAGCGCTAACGATTTAGACGGCGCGTGTAAACAACAAGGAAGCAACAAGGAGAACCAGAGAGAAAGATTCAGTCCGTTTAACGACAAGAAAAGTATCATCACTTCATCACAGAACTCATCCAGATCATATCATCCAGATCTATTCTACACGTCTATTAAAATAAATCTAATATACTTTTAATAAGCTGTTAAATCATTTCAACAAAATTTACTTTTTTCTTTTACTTTTTTCCCTCCATAAAGTATTTTTTTTTGGATAAACTTTAAAAAAATACATTTACAATAAGAGTAAATCAGATCAAATTGTATTTATTTTTTAATAAAATGAATAATTTTTGTATGAATAAATAATGAGAATAAAAAGCAGGTCGTCATTTTTTTATTTAGTATTTATTAATAAAATAATGAAATGTATATTAAAGGAATGTATTTGTTTTATATGATCATGTTGTCGTATTTTTCTGTAAATAATCGTGCTGTTTTTTTCTCTCCTGCAGAAGCAGATGTGCGTCAGCGACCTCCTCCACGCCGAGATCTTTCAATAGTGAGAAACTCTGCAGCTTTTCTCCACCCACAATCGCTCATATCACATTTTATATTTAGAACCAGTATAACAAGAAATAATAAAAATAAAAGGATGGATTTGATCCTGTGATAAAGGAAGAAATGTGATTAATAACAGATGACTAGTCGTAAAGCTCGAGTGTCTGATTTCCGGTCTGTTCTGTAGCCCCGTGGCACGAACCTGCCCAAGCCGCCAGTGCCCCCGCAGGTAGAGGAGGAGTACTACACCATTGCAGACTTTCAGACCACCATCCCAGACGGAATCAGTTTCCAGGCTGGAGTTAAAGTCGAGGTGAGAAAGAAGAACTCTGTCCATTCTGTTATTTCAAATAAAGCAAGAAAGAAAAATGAGAAATACATTCTCGTTTGTTTAAATATCAGTGACTGCAAGCAGAACCATTTTTCCTCTTTCTTTTATCTCTTTAAATGAAAGAAATTATCTTCTCTCTCTCTCTCTCTCTCTGCTGACATTATTAATCAGGTTCTTCCCCAGCGTGAAGGTTGATCATTGTTTTCTGATTTTTCCAGGTCATTGAGAAGAACTCGAGTGGATGGTGGTACATTCAGATTGAAGATAAAGAAGGTTGGGCTCCAGTCACCTTCCTGGATAAATATAAGAAGACCAGCAACGCTTCCAGACCTAATTTTCTAGCTCCTCTGCCTGGAGAAATGGCTCAGCTAAAGCTGGAGGACAGTTCCCTTAACAACCACAGCGCAGAAGATAACTGGTCCAAACCTCTTCCTGACGAGCCGTCCTCCACCGCCGACTTCGCCACTCGTCCCAAACTCAGAGACTGGAAGTCCAACGCCGTCAAGAACAACGCGCCTTTCTCCAGCCTGCTGCCTCCAGCTCCATCTTTACCTCCTGCTGAGGAGAAACCAGCCCTTCCACCCAGGAGAGAGTCCATCAACAAAAGCCTGGAGTTAGAGGAGAAACTGAAATCTGACGTCTCCAAACCGCTTCCTCCCAAACCTCCGGCTCCTGGCGTCATCATGCCCATGGTTTCTCCCAAACCTGCTCCGCTCAAATCGGAAAAGTCTCTGGAAACGAAGAAGGATGAGAAGAACAAGCCGCTGCACTTGAAGAATGAGATGGGGTTGGAATGCGGCCACAAGATTTCTGCCAAGGAGGTGAAGAAATTCAACCTGAAGCCGGTGCCCAAACAGCCACCAAAACCCAAACCCGAGAGCCAAGAAGAGAAAGCGGAATCAGCTGCTCCTGCGCCTTTCCTGAAACCAAAACCCGTCGTTAAACCCAAACCTCCTCCAGCCGCAAAACCGGAACCGCCGAGCAAGAAGGAGCTCGACATCACAAACCTGAGGAGCAAGTTACGACCATCTAAACTCCCCGATGCAGACTCCAGCCAGCAGGATGGCACTTCCTCCAACAACGGCGAACCGAAATCTCCACTCAAACAACAAAACGGTCACGAAGCTGTAGAAATCCCTAAACCGCAAATACCCGGTCCTAGAGAACCCCCTCAGAGGCCCAGCTCCGGCCCGAGACGACCTCCTCCCCCAAAAAAGTCTCCAGAACCTGAAACCAAACCAAGTTCCACAGAGATCAAAGCTCCTCTGAAGGACATTCAGGAGAACAAGCCTGCTCACATTTCTCAAACCCGACCACCACCTCCTAAACCAAAAGCAATCACAGCTCCGGCTTCCAAAGACAAGGAGAAGGAGGAATCCCCGAAAGTCAAGGTTCCGGTTCCTCCCAAACCGCTGGTTAAAGGCGATAAACCGCAGCCTCCGAGAGATAAACTCCCTCCGCTGATCAAAGATCCGTCAAAGGAAGAGCTTTTCTTAGCCGTGGCAGCCTTCGAAGGAGACGAGCAAACTCCAGGGTTCAAAGAAGGTGCTGTGTTCGAGGTTCTCGAGAGGAACAGCACGGGTTGGTGGTTTTGCAAAAATATAAGCGATGGTTTAATGTCCGAGGGCTGGATCCCTTCCAATTACTTAGCTAAGAAACACTAGGTACCTGTCCGAGCTCCACTCCGTTGTTTTCCCTCCATATTTAATTAGTCCGTGTTATTTATGGTACCTTTACCATCGAAGTCTGGTTACATTCCATTCTGTTGCGAGTTCAGACGTTTCATCGTTTTACTGTCCCTTTTTTTTAGGGACCTTTGGGGTGGAAGTCTTTTATTTTTGACATCTTTGAGAGAACACAAGCGAGTACCGCATTTCTAATCCCGTGTTATTTTTCTTTTTTATGCATGCTAATCAAACTCGTACTATTTTTATATTTATATTGATCTTTAGCGCTATAACAGACTAGCAGTTTACGTATAAACGACTTCCTGCAGCCTTTCCACTATCTATCGTGCCTCAATATTATTATATTATTAACAATATTAAAAGTTCTCCGAGCGTCTATACTTTTAAAACGTCTCGAATGTAGGAGTCGGCGATCGGAATCGGACACGGATTATAAAGCGGGTGGTCTGTAAACATTTGTTCTTTTTCCGGGGAGGAACAAGGCTTGTGCTTCCGTGTGTTACTATGACAACGCAGAAAACCTTTATAAAAAGTGTTTTTATAGTCCTCTTATTTTTTGCCATTTTGCTTGTTTTCTAGTTGCGGCCTGAGCGATTTTGTTGCAATACTTCAACTTGCACATCTTTTTGTTTGGTTTTTTTTAAAGGGGGACACATCGATAATGAAGAAAACACACACACACACACACACACACACACACACACACACACACAGTAAAGTTAGGAAACACATTCCTGAGTTTGTCTCTCAAAAACCACAAAACTCAGGAATGTAACAGTCTGACGATTGTTTTTGACTAAACAAATCTAAATGTCTATAAATTCACTATTGAATTCAGTCACAGTTTGTGTGTTTGATTTTACCATAGAAACCAAACCAGCGCACACGTGTCTCAAAAATCATACGCTTTGTTTCCACACTTTCCACAGACGACGTGTATAAACACAGCAAATTATAACAAAAGTCTCTGATCGGTCGTTTACTTTTTTCAGTATTGATCAGCGAATGCCAAAAACACACACAGCATCCAGAAAACCCGCTGGCATCCCTAATTATTATTATTATTATTTTAAAAAGAGGTGAAGTTCAAAGATTTCATTACACTAATACTAGAACGCGCTTTTTTTCGCTAAATATCAAGAGAAGGATTGCGCTGCAACTGCTTGGGTTCTGTTCAGCAGTGTTGCGTTACTGACATTGGTGCTTACACAGTATTTTATCATCACCGAAGTGTTTACGTGTTTAACGTGCGCATGCTTGACTGGTTTCAAGTATAATTTTTTTTAATAACTTGTTGTAATTGTTTATTCTCCCTCTGTAGATCTTGTTACTTTGCTTTGAAAGTGTCGATTTTTGTTGTGCTGGTTTTTCACGTGAGAAAGGTGAGGGTTTAAAAAAAGAGTCGATGCTCAGAGTCACGCCTTTAACATTCACACAGTATAAAATAACAGTATTAATCACTGATGTTGATGTTTTTATATTGCTGTAACACTAATTTTCCCAGAAGATAAACAGTGGAGTGATGCGGTGCAGTGAGCGCACACGTGGAGAGTGGTGGCCTTTTAAACTGCACAGGTATGAAAGCTGCAGCCGGGTGGAAATACTGCAAGTGTGTGAGAGTTTTGGAAATAAAAAAAAAAGAAAAGAAAGAAAGAAAACTTTTACAGGGTGATAAAAATCTGGGTGTGATTTTTTGCCGAATGCAAAAGTTTCTGTAACCTGTACTCGTCCTGTTCCCCCCCCCCCCCCCAATGTCACGTGCAATTTCTTTTGTTTCTGATAAAACCTCAATAAACATTTGCAAATCCGATCTGTGTAACCTCTGTAAATAAATCACTACATGAAGGGAATAAATAAATAATAAAGTGGACTTTATTAGATTCCTGTACATTGAGGGTTCCGTTCACACACACACACCCTTTTGCTTAAAATAAAAATAGCATAAAAAAAAAATCCCAAAACAAAAACAGGAGGAGGAACAAACAGTGCAGTTAGACGGTAAATAAAGTGTAATACAGTGACTTACATGACCTTTAGGGTTGCAATGATATCGCAGGGCCGAGCTGAATGTGCAATACAATAATATACAATATATCATACTAATTAAAACGATAATTGGTAAAGAATATTGCATCAGCACTTATTGCACTTGAAGTGTCAGTGAAAATATTAATGATAAAATGTATTAATTTATTGCATTTGGATTAGAACCTTCAAAATATATTTGTGATTAAATTGAGGGGGATTTTAATTGAGATGTGTAATTTTAACCTTTTATTTATTTGTTTTTAAAAAGGTTTCTCTCACAAACAGCGACAATCCTATTGAGTAATTCTCTTTATTACATTTTTGATTTTTTTTTGTTAATTTCGCTTTCTATATGTATTTGTTTTGAGCCAGTGTTGCGCTTTACAGTATCTCTGTGACTCGCATGTTGAAGAAAATAACTACGTAAATACAAACGGACAAAAGAAAAAAGTACCAATGAACTCGCCATCAATGAAAACTAAACATCTGAGAACATTAAAGTGTCTTGTATATTTGCTTTTTATATTTATAGAATAATTTGTTTAAAGGAAAAGAATAGAAAAAAAATACGCTTTGTCTTTTTTCTTTCCTGTACATTTTATTTGGCAATACTAAATAATTTTAAAGGATTTGTTATATTTTGAAAGATAAGCTGATAAATAAAATATACTGATCAAAAATAATAATAATAATATTGAAAATACAGTGAAAGTGGCTTTTTTTATTAAAGGCTTTTGCTTTTAAATGTATTTATTTTTCACCCGTTCCATTCAGAAAAAAATGATTTGTAAAAGAAAAAAAAAAAAAAAAAAACGATTTATAAAATAAAAGTATTTATATCTCTGACTCTTTATATTAATTTTCAGTTTAAGGCCCATCACAGGGATTTTTACTTTTAATAAAAAATAAAACGATTCAGTTTTTTCATAACGCCACATGCCAACGATGAGTGTGGCGAATCCTGTAGAACTAATGATCTACCTGGACTAGTGGGTGGAGCTACAGAAAAGCACAAGGCTCATCATTGGTTGGTTATAACCGGAGTAACTGGAGTCCTAAGTGGTCGAGGAGTCTGTGTACGGCAGGAATTTGGTGTATCTGTTGGGAGAGCTGGGGTTCACACACTCCGATTCCTCGCTCATCCGGAAGAAATTCTCCTGTTCACGTTTCCTCTGGTTCAGCTCGTCCTCCAGAGCCTGACCATGACAACGTTAGCAGATTAATACAAACACTTTATACTAACTAAAATGTATAAAAATAACAATATAATAAATATAGCTGCAGAAAAGTAAAAATGGGGGCCACGAATTTTTTTTTTTTTGTGTAGGTTTGGAAAACTTTCTAAACAGCAGCAAATTCAAGATGGTGAAAATCAGCATGCACGCTGAACATGACCCAAACGAATCAGAAAGAACGAGACTGTGATATAAAAGATACCCCACACTGACTGCATTATATAAACAGGGTGTTTTTGGGCTCTACAGTCTCCCCTGTGCTGCTTGGCCCCAATAACAAACAACAATAATAATTTATAATAATTCTAATAGAAACTGAACTGATTTCCACTGTATGCTAACAATCTAAAACTCACAGTAGTTTAATAAGACAAACGTACTGTAGCATTAAATTAAAAGGTTTTTTATAACAATTTATTCTCCTAATATCTGCTGCTGAAGACCTGTTTGTGTGCCATGTCAGAAAAAAACAAATGATGTAGCAGAGATTAAACCCAGAACCTTCTTGCGGGGTTGCAGCTGTGCTCTCCAGTCCTTCAGCATCTGGTTGTGACGCTCATCCAGAGATTTCAGCCTCTGAGTCTCGTTCTCTACCAGCATGTGACATTTCTCATTCTAAAAACAGAAGTTCAGCAGAAGTGATGAATACAAGACTGATAACTGGCTGCAAAAACACACTGATGAATCCAGTATGAACGTTTCTGCCTGAACGGAAACGAGTGAAAGACAGACAGACAGACAGACAGACAGATTCCTGTACACACCTGTAGTTGTTGTAGTTCTCTGAGGTTGCTGTCACACTGTCCCATCATTTCTCTCATCTGGTTCTCATGTTTTTGTTGCTGGTGCAGCCGTTCTGCCTTCTGCCTCTTCTCCTCCTGCCTGGCAAACTACACACACACACACACACACACACACACACACACACACACTGCTGTCACATTCATGGACAAAGCTGCCCAAAATATAAAGAAAATCTGAGCTCTATATCGGGATTTGGTCTGATGTGACGTGACACTGACCTGTTTGATCTTCTCACGATCTTCTGCGGCACTGCCGGTGGAATTGATGCGCAGACTCTTCTTAAACATGGCCATGCGAGTTTTTCCTTCGGTGCGCTGGATCTTCGGCATTCTGTTCCTCTCCTGCTGCTGTCTCACTTTAAGTAGCTCGATCATACGCATGTTATAACAGTTCATATGCTCTTGTTCCTATAAACACACACGCACCAAATTTAGCAACGTGAAATTGATTAAACAATTCACCAACAACAATTAAAGGTTTACATTTATTAAAGAATCGTGTGACTTTTTATCCAATTAAAGGTTACATTTACCATTTATGATCATGTTCTCGAATGAAAGCAGCTCTAAATATTTGATCCCTCACCAGTCTCTTTTGTTTATTTTTAACACTTACTACAGAAAAGATACGCATCCGAGTGAAATCTGCACTACTGCCCCTGGTGCAGAGAATTAATCACACCTCCTGACCAATCACAATCCAGCTGTGGTGTAAACTATGTAGTTAAAGCAGTTGTATGAGTGTAACGTGGAGACCTTCTCGTGTTTTTTCAGTAGTTGGTGTCTCTGCAGGAAGTACTGATCCTTCAGCTGCTGTTTGAGGAGTTGCCATCTCTCATGCATGTTTTTCTCTTCCAGTGCCCAGATCGCTCCTTCCTTATCTAAACATCACACAACAAAAAAACTGTTTTATTAAACATCTGTACACAACTGATGGGGGGGGAATCTTCCCACTGCTGTTAGGGACTTTCTTCTTTCTGCTGTTTCTTCTGTTTATTTCAACTACACTTTTTTTTTTTAATTCAGTCTGACTTTGATCTTTTTATTATTTTACTTTAAAAAGTATTTTCTTTGTGTGTGTGTGTGTGTGTGTGTGTGTGTGTGTGTGTGCGCGCACCTCTGATCAGGTGTTGTTTCTTTTCCAGACAGCGGCGCTCTGTATCGGCAATCTCCATCTTGTTCTTCGTGATGATGCTTTTTAAAGTCGAGTCCAGATAATGACACTGATCTGCTTTGAACTGATCCTCCTGTAACCCACGCCCACACACACACACACACACACACACACACACACACACACACACACACACACACACACACACACACACAAATATACAGAGTGAGTGATGGTGTTCTGTGCTGTGATTGGACAGAAGGTTAAATTACATTTAATGATTTATAAAGAATTGATTCTATTATACTCTTTTTAATCTTATTCTTTCTTTTCATTTTCTTGCCATTCCTTTTTTTTCTCGTTTATTCCTTCTTTTCTTTCCTCTCCATTTTATTTACTTTCTTGTTTTTTTCTTACCTCAGAGGCTTTTATCAGCTGGAACTCGTTCATGCGGATCTTTAAACTGTCCTTTCTGTCCTTCCTGGGCAACTTCTCGATTTCGTGTTTCACCTGGAACACACACATTTCAGATCATCACACAAAAGGTCAGAGCATCATCACTGGTTAGTTTGGTCATTTTTCACCTTTATTGTTCACCAGCTCCACCCCCCAATCATTATAATTCACAATCGTGGGCTTCAGACTCAAACTGGGTTCTAACAGAGTGTTATGTTTGTTCTTCTCGCTTTCCGCTTTGACGTCTCACCTCTTTCTTGCGCTGTTTCATCTGGTCCTGGAACCGGTGCAGAGCTCGCTCCTGTTCAATCCGGATCCGTTTCGTCTCATCTCGTAGACCCACGGCGTGCTCCAGCTCCATCCTCTCAATCATCTGCTTCTGCTGCTTCTCCAGGTTCTCCAGCTCTGTGTCGTAGTACTTCTTCTTGGTCTGTAATAGCAGATCATCACACACACACACACACACACACACACACACACACACACACACACACACACACACACACATGATATCCACATCACCTATTTAACATTTCTGTTCACACTAGTTCTATCCTTTCTTTCATTATTTTCTGTCTGCTGTCATTTCTTTCTTTAAGTCCATCATGTTTATAGATTGTTTCTCTCTTCTCTTACTTACCTACCAGTCTTTTTCTCCCTTTCTTTTCTTTCCTCAGATCTATATTCTTTCTTGATACTTTATACTGCGTTTAATAATCATTAATATGAATAAATAAAAGTTATATTTATCTGAATGTAACTGTGTCAGGGATCAGACTTGATGTTACACAGCCTCTGCTTTGAGTGCTTTAATTAGGAACACCAGTACAACCTGCTATATTGTGTTTGTTTGGTACAGATCTTCTTAATAAAATGCTAGGAGTGTGTGTGTGTGTGTGTGTGTGTGTGTGTGTGTGTGTGTGTGTGTGGTTTCTCACATTCAGCTCCTGGTCTACGCGTCTCTGCATAATCTCTCTCTGAGTCTCCAATTTGGCATTGAGGGCAGACAGAGCACGCTGTTGCTCTTTCTGGAGTAGACGTAGCTCTCTCAGCTCCTGTCGCCTACACACACACACACACACACACACACACACACACACACACACTACATCATTGCTCTATCCTCTGAATCATCACTAATGATTCACTCATTCCACACTGAAATGTCTAAAACAGTTCAGGAGAATAAACTGATTCCCACAAAGAGCGACGAGGAGAAGATAAAAATAATACACAGAGCAGAAAAGTAAACATAAATAAACAGAGCAGGGAAAAAAGGGAACATGGAAAAAAGAGAAGGGGAGAGAAAGTATGAGAGGAATAGAGAAGAAAAGGGAAAGAAGAGAGTGGAAGTGAAAAGAGAAAAAAGAGGAGAAAAGAGGAAAATCTATATACGATGAGAAAAATGATGCAAGTTGGTTTGAAACAATGTGTGAGAAGCACACACTGTAACAAATATTGCGACAAGCGTCAAAGTGGTGAGAAACAAAAAGAGAAAAATAGGGAACAGAAAAGGTGAAAACCAAACAAAGAAAATGATTTAAAAATAAAAAAACGGAAAGTGAAAAGGTTATGGCAGTGTCGCCACTAGATGGCAGTAAAGTTTATATGACTGACTAAAACAAACGTTTTTAATCACAGAAACAAATTCTTTCAGCAGGAAAATTAGCAATAAGAATATAAAAAATGCTATTGTGTGTGTGTGTGTGTGTGTGTGTGAGTTCTAAATGACATTTGCATTTTTCAACATTTTTTTTTTAATAATTCTCACTCTCCTGTGTTAAAAACGTTTTGATTTTATAAATCATTCAGTTTTAGTGCTTTTAACACAATTGTTTAAAAAAAAGATTTAACTGGATAACAATTAGCTTTTATTTCTAATGATATTTAACATATTTAATAGTAAGGGTGTTAAATATTACACTTTTACTTGGCAAAATGATTAGCATGTATTTGTTAGAAAAAAGCCTTTGATGTTAAGTAGAAATATGAATTATTACGTGTGATCTATTTAATACAGTCATCCCTTTTCATTAAATAAAAAAACAAAACAAACAGGTTTCGACATATTTTTGCAGTTAACATCATAATGTTTGTTTTTTCACATCTACTACAATGTAGATGTGTAGAGAGATCTCAGGACACATGAGGGAGTTTTGGTGCAGAAATGAAACCTATCCCACCTTATAATAGGCAAATAAGAGCTCATATCCATGACATAAGGAGAAGTATTAAGCGCAGGGTAAACACTGGTATGTAGTTCAACCCTACAGTCTTTCTGCATTTCATTCCATTAGGACACATTTGTTTATACACACACACACACACACACACACACACACACACACACAGAGACACACACAGACACACACACACACACACACAGACACACACACACACACAGACACACACACACAGACACACACACACACACAGACACACACACACACACACAGACACACACACACACACAGACACACAGACACACACACACACACAGACACACACACACACACAGACACACACACACACACACACACACACACACACACACACACACACACACACACACACACACACACACACACACACACACACACACACTCCCCTGTGCATTAATGTGTCTCAGTGAGAGGACATGAAGTCAAACAGGACTCTGAAAATAGATTATTCACCATGGGAGCTCTTAGAGTTAGTAGAGAGGAGAAGAGAAAAGAGACGAAGAGAAGATGGGGGGAAAATAGAAAGGGTGGGAAGATAAAAGGAGAGAAGAAAGTTGTGAAGATGCAAGTAGGGAAGAGGAAATGGGGGTAAACAAAGAAGAAGATAAAAAGGAAAGAAAACACAAAGGAAAGGGAAGAGTGTAGAGACAGAAAAGTAAAGATACAAAATGAGAAAAGGAAGAAAATAGAAAAATAAAAACAAGGTGAGAAAACGAGTAAAAACACGAAAAAAGAAACAGAGAGAGTACTGAAGAATAAAACATTGGGAGAATGCAAACAGGCATAAAAAAGAAGAACAAAACAACAGAAGTGAACAAAATAGAAGAAAGGAGGAGAGGAAATCATAAGAAATAAAAGGTGTATGTGTGTGTAGATTATTATACAATAATTTGCTCCAGAATAACTGGAGATTCTGAGTAACCCCTAAAAATGTGTGTGTGCACGTATACACACCTGAGGAATCTCATCTCCTCATCCTTCTTCTCATCCTCTCCGATGATCTTGGACGTGGTGACGCTCAACTCCACGCCGTCCACCACAAACTTACGGGTGCGTTTTAGTGTGCGTCTGAATAAGCGAGATTCCTGCAGAAACACACGCAGACACACAGACGATTATAATACAGCGCAAATGAGCAGAGAAACAGCTTTTTTTATCCACGGTTCTACATTATGCATTAGGAAAGTCCTTGGCCATGGTGATTTCTGTATTCAGATTTAATCCATTTGGATGTTTGGGTCTTCTCCCCTAAATATGGGGTTGTAACATCAGTAGGTGACTTTTGTTACATGTTTATTAAGTGTCGATCTAACTAAACAATATGCACGCACACACACACACACACACCCCACACCTCTCTTTTAAGACATCTCCTTGTCTCAGTCTCTCACAGTCTGCTCAGAGTTTCCCATGCCAGCTAACTCTGACCTTCTCTCTCACTCTGTCTCTCATGTCCATCTCTGTCCTTTGCTTTTTTTTTGTTCCCAAATAATTTCTCCCAAATGCCTTATTGTGCTAAAGCCTGTGCCTTCTGTGTGTGTTCATTGTTAATGTGTGTGTTTCTGGACTGAAACTCTATTCATTAAACTGAGCAGTTCACTGGGAATACACTCATACTTTCCAGAGTATTCTTCAGTAATGAGCGCATCAGGAGAACTGCATCACACACACACACCACACACACACACACACACACACACACACACACACACACACACACACACACACACACACACACACACAGCTTTGCTCTATTATTGTCTTGCATTCTTTTCACTTACTGTATAGATATTTGGAGTAAGTATTGTCTCCACAAACAAATGTTCACACACAAACCCACACACACTTTGTTCTTTTTTCTCTCTCTTTATTGGCATACTCCACAGAAGGATTTATTCTCTGTAAAATCCCTAATCACTTCTATTCTCTTTCTGTCTCTCTTTCTATCTGGTTTTCTTTCTGTCTCTCTCTTAGTTTGTTTACAGTGGCTTTACTTAAACAGAAATGTGTTGTGTTTATTCAGCTGCTTCTACAGACTCGTAGCTTCCATCACTGAGGTGACAACGATGGAAAGACAGACAGATAAACAGAGAGAGAGAGAGAGAGAGAGAGAGAGAGAGAGAGAGAGAGAGAGAGAGCTCCACACATCTCAATCCATTTTAGTTACATTACAGCTCTAAATTCTGAGTGTTGATTTATTTTCTATTACAGAGGCTCTGACTGTAGATGTGGTAAAGTTTTCTTACAGTAACGAGACACGTGTATGCAACATGTACGGAAGGAGTCTCCAGTGTCAACATCAGTAAGTTTCACGGTTTCTGCTTTTTTTAAATAAACTTTTTAAGAGGGAATGAGGACTGGAAAGGGAACAAGTGTTAATAGCTGCTATAACGCAAGTGACAACAGGAACTCACTCATTTTAGTGAACATTAAATGTAAATCTAACTAACATATATTATAATTTAGGCTGAGGAGGGAAATTCCTTGATTCAGTGAGGCAAGCCAATGCAGTGTAGTGCACTCTTCTGTTAGGTCATTTTCAGAGCAAACACCTTGCCTCAGTAGCTCTACTGTATTGCTGGACCTATACCTCCACCCACTACTCCAAAATTCCAACACTCCACCCCTGCTATACCTCCTCCTCTGTGTTATTATTAACTCTGAGGTAAAAACAGCTTTTACACAATTTAAAATAACTATTAATTGAATTGAAAATTGTATGTTAATGTACATAAGAACGTTTACATAAAAAACTACAGAGTATTGAATTCTGTAACTTTGATTAACCATTCCCCCAAAAATTCACACAAACTCTACACCCACTTCCAACTTTACCCATTTTTCCCTGTAGAAAAATTGTGCATGAAGACGCACCGCAAAAAACAACCAAAACATCATGACTCAGCAAGACACGCCCCCTAAAGTGTATATAGACTTACACCACTCAAGACAAGTACATGGTGATAATTAAAGAACTTCCAATCATTTTCCCAAAAGTGAGGACTGATCATATTAAAACTACAAAACAGTGTATATAAACACAGCCACAGACACTTACCTGTGCACCAGAAACGATGCTGTCTCTAGTCCCGTTGGAGCTCAGGCTGATGTCGAGACTCTCGGATGCATGACTCCCTGCGTCGGAGCACCGTTTGTTTATTCCACCGGTAGCACGTGGCAGAATGTCCACATCCAGTTCACGTTTATCATGCCCACTTCCACTCCGCACCACCAGGGGGAGGCTTGACGTCTCTCTCTCGTTATCGTCTCTGTCCTCTCGCACCTCATGCTCTTCTGGATCTGATGTTTTGAGGACAGGTACCTGCGACGACGGTGACTCGCACTCGTATTCCAGAGAATCTGCCCCTTTACCTTCTTCCTCCGACGTTGGCGTGCTTTTTCCATCCTCAATCCCCGAATCTGAGCTGGAGGGTTTGTCCCGGTCTTCATCTGAGAGCTTTTTCTCCAGCTTCAGCCGCTCCGAGTCGGTGGGGCTCTCTGGGAGAGGCATGTGGTCACCTTCTAAACTAGTCTGACTCGTTTCTGAGGGATCTTTCCCCGGAGGCTGGAGGAAGAAAAGAAAGTATTTCAGCTATGATAAAGTCTTTATAATAAATTAAACACCAACTTAATTTAGAAGTAAAACGTCCTCGTTCTGAAACTTTAATTTATGTGCAAAATGAAACTCACTGGTCAGTGGGAGAATAAAGGGACAAAATAAACTATTTAAACAAAAGCATGTTTACTAATAAACGTTTTAATATATTCCTTTTAAAAAGTAATTAATGTCATTAGCAAATTTTACTTGGAATGCTAAACATCTCACCGAAACCTAAACACCCACGTCTTCCCTTAACACCCGTCTAAATCTCTAGATCAAAGAGATGATTCTTATCCCCACACACACACACACACACACACACACACACACAAGCATGTAAACCGAATATGATATTTTTTAACCAATGTTCGGTTGCTTCAATGCGGGTTCAAGATACATTTTTGTCCCTCTCACGTATCACAGTTTTGTTTGTGTGTTCAAAAACACACCGCCGTATCAGGATCTCTCTTAACAGAGATCAAACGTAGACGATCTGAAAAATTCAGCACCAATAGGAGTAAAGTGGATACACTTAATATTGCATTCATTAATAAAACCCTACAGAATGCTGACTATAAAACAGAGATGTAAATAGATTGTATGATGTTCAGTGAGTTTAATCATCACTCTGTTAGGGAGAGAAATGGAGCTAAAGTGCTGGCATTGTGTTATTGTGTGTCTTTTTTTAAGTCAAGGTTATCCCTGAGTGAAATGCCAACCAGATTCAAAATAGCACTTTATACAGAGTTGGGTGGGACGAGCCATACACCAATTCATCCAGAACAGGTTAAAGGAAGTTTTATACAATGGAGGGAGAGAGAGAGAGAGAGAGAGAGAGAGAGAACTCTGTAGCGTGTAGGCATTTATTTATTTTCATATACATCATCAAAAAACAACATTCTTGGTTTTATAACTTGTTTTTCACTCTTCTTTTTGTTTTTGTTTGACCTGCCTTGTAATCAGAACTGATGAGTCTGTAAGTCTGAGAGATCTCTGACTTGCCGAAATTGCTGACACAATTCACCCTTGAATATCAGAGATCCACAATTCATGATCCAGATTCCCTTCAGGCATTAAATACAATCATTTTACCTCCTGGGAGTAAATTTGGAACACAGACCTCTGATCCTCACTTGTTTGGTCTCAGGCTAAAGTCACAAGTCAGTGCTTTTGCTTTGGGAATTCTGCACTCTCTGATGGTGAATGTAAAACAGAAGCTGAATCTGTACGAGTAAAATGAAACTGGAAGACAGAAGTACTCACAGCTGTGATTTCAGGATTCTCGTCCTCGTCCGCTTCCTCGTTGCTGTCCTCTTCCAGCTCCTCCATCACTTCTGCTTTAGCTTCAGCCACAAGCTCCATCAGAGGACGATTTGTTTTCACAGAGGTCACAAAGGGGTGCTGAGGCAAAGAGAGAAAAAGGGTTTACATCAGGAACACAGGCAAAGCAAAACCAAAGCCTACACAGGTGGCCTCCTCCCAAATGCCAAGTCTCAGCTAGCTCTTAGTCCGGTGTTAGCAAGATGTCAACCAGGGCCTAGTCAGTTCTTAGTTAGGTCATAAACATGAAAAGATCCGAATTAGATGCAAGCTAGTTCCTAACCATGTCACTGGCTAAAGGTCTGAGCATGGTCACAGACAAAATGCCTTTTCTGGTATCAATCTGGTTTCTTGAGATTTCTTAGCCAGATCTGAGCCAATTCCCAGACAGCTGGATCCAGTTCATGGCCAGAATTATAAACTGGGATAAATGAAGGCAGCCACCATCTAATTTCCACATTTATTTTACATCAGATAAAGATAAAAGTGTTTAGTAAGTCGAGAATGAGACCATTGTCAAAAATAGCACTATAGCACAGAGAGTTTGTGTATTTATGTGCATGTCTATGTGTGTGTGTGTGTGTGTGTAGCGGTTAGTATTATTGTGATCATAAGCAGTAAACAAACACTGGTGACAGCATAAGGGCGGAGCATGTAGGGACATCATCTAACTGTTTAGAACACGGTGAGTGAAATTTGTACGGGTCAGCAGAATTAATTCAGGGTGTGATGACAAATAAGGTTCGGTTGGTACACAGGTAGGAGGCAGAGTTACACACACACACACACACGAAAGCAGAAGTGTAGCAGAGAGGGGAAAAATAATGTTCATCTATTATTCATCCTTTCTGCACGCGGGCTAATTGAATGAGTCCAGCTGGCGAAGGTGAAGCTCATGTGAGACAGGAACATAATGAGACCCTCAGGAACCACCGCTGCAGCTCCAGCATCTTCAATTCACTTCTCTATTCCACTTACACTGATCACACAACCCGTGTAAAATTAAAAAGAGCAGATCAGGTGACTGGTAACTATATGAGTTTATCATCTGACTGGATTATTTTCTATTTGAACCTTTATGCAAATTAAAAACAATTCAATTAAAAGCATGTCCAAACCAACCAACAACAAAAAGTAATACATAAAAATAGATCAGGGATCTCGACATCAGGGAAATAATTACATTTACTGCATATATTGTTCGGTTTTTGTGTGAATGTATTTTTTAAATGGATTATTGATCCTCCTTTACACAAATTAAAGTCTGTAATCTGTAAACAGAAGCAGTTCAGAACTAGGGTTGAGGTAACTGCTTGGTAGTGGTGCATGGTGTTTTTGTGCAGGGAGGAAACCACATGATCACTTCCTGTTTAGCCGCCTACTTGTGTCTGATAGAGACGGAGAGAAAAACCTCACTCTGCTTCATGACCTACTTGCAAAACAAGACTTATTTATCTCTTTTCCAGTGTGTGAAGGTCACTTCTTCAGTTCCCCATGAGGCCGATGTAGCTAATAAGCAATACAGAGGTTTAACGTAGAGGCCACCAGTTCAGCATGAAGAATAGCACATTTCAAGCGGATCATGTTTACATCGATTACACCACTACACAGAGTCAGTCACAGTAATGCTTAAAGTATATCTTAGTTTGGTCAGAAAGAACGAACGAATCTGCTAACTGCTTTTTTACGTTGTCAACTGAAGCTGCAAACTCCCCAAGCTTGTGTGAGAACATCTGGAGCATAGTGACATCGACAACAAAAGACTGAAATGAAGCTTTCACTTTGACTGACTGACTGACTGAATGACACACACACACACACACACACACACAGACACACACACACACACACACACACACAGACACAGACACACACACCATTTACCATCTGTTATGTCTGCCCTGAATGATATGTCCAGTCATCACACACATCTTGTGAACACTACCTTTATACACATACACACACACACACACTCTACACTCTACACTCTACACTCTACACTCTACACTCTACACTCTGAATCCACTGATACCGTTGTTTTAACTGTAATTATTTTCCAACACAATCTTGCTAGTACTTAAAAATACTAGTATTCGTAATGTTTGTAGAAGGAGTCTCCAGTGTCAGTGCTTTGGAAGAGTCAAGGGGCCGCTCTAACTGAGTTTCCAGCATCTTTAGGACACTGGTCGGTGAGGAAGCGAGTGTTTATAACTGGAACTAACTCTTTTTACAAACATCATAAGTAACTATAAATGGGAAATAAATGTGGCATGTTCTTTCATCCATAAGTACCTGTTGGAAAGTTGCTGTGGTATAAAAGGAGTGAAACACTTAATCAATGCTGTGGTGATATCACAGTAACTCTGCCTCTTCACCTCGGCTCTCTTATGTTATTCCTCTAAATAAATCTGCCAGTGGAATTTAAACCTGATGAAAGATGTTCCTGGAAGAGAACCGACTACGATCCAGTGTTTGCTTTTATTTATTTTTTTTGTCCTCCTCAGAAAAAAATATGCAAATTTCCATCATTCCTTCCATCCTCAGAAAAAATAAACAGGAATTGATGACACCCAGTTTAAGTTTACCCTAATTGTCTGCTGGGTCTGGAGTGTATCAGTCAGTGTGTGTGTGTTTAAAAAGAGAAAACCAACACACTCTTACTTACCTCGAGGAGTTGAGAGGCAGAGGGCCGAGTCTCTGGGTTCTTATCCAGAACTTTTTTCAGGAAATCCTTAAAGTCATTCGACCTTCAACACACACACACATGCACATTCTAGATAATATCCATTAGCATGTGTACTTAATATTGCTAACATTAAACCAAACAATAGTAAGGAAGGAAGGAATCAAAGAAGTAGGAAATAAGGAAAATTACACAAATGCTGAAAGTTCTATAAACAAACTTTTTTATTGATATATTTTTGACAAGTAATTTGTATCATCTTTATGCACACACAAACCAAAGAGAGTAGAGTAAGATCTTCTTCACAAGAGTCTCAAGTAATAGAGAACAGACTCAGAAAGAGAAAGAGAAAGAGAGAGAGAGAGAGAGAGAGAGAGAGAGAGAGAGAGAGAGAGAGAGAGAGAGAGAGAAAAAACGAACAGATGTTTGTAAGTTGCACTACAACTCGATCTTCATCACATGAAACATTTTCGTTTAGTTTATTTTCAACCTCAAAATTAATCCTTTTAACCCTACAGGGTACATGGAGGTGCGTGTGTGTGTGTGTGTGTGTGTGCATGCATGTGTGCACGTGTCTCATTACCATCCTTGCTAATGCTAACTACATAATAATGAGGTTGAGGTTTTGGAGACAGTGTTGACAGGTTTGTGGGTCTCACCATTTGGACGGCTGGTCCAGTGTTGGAGGTTCAGACTTGGCGATCTTCAGCAGGACTCTCATGGGGTTGAGTTCGTGATGTGGTGGTTCGATCTGAGCCAGCTCGATCAGCGTTATTCCCAAAGACCAGATGTCCGCTTTGTAATCGTAGGGAGCGTCCTTTGTGGTCTCACACATCACAACCTCGGGAGCCATCCTGATCACACACACGCACACACACACACACTTTTTCATTATCCAATACTTGCAGTGTTTATATACAGCATTTGGCAATAAAAACAACAATAAAGAGGAAGTTGATGACGAGGTAGAAAATAAACAAAAAAAGAGGAAGAAAACAGACATGAAAAAGAAGAATATAAAAGACCCAAAAATGATAATCAGGTCAGATTAAACCTATGAAACACTGAAAAATATAAAAAACCACATTAATGTATCTTCACATAAGATGAAGACATACTTCCTGATTAATGCTAGCTGCGTACGTTTAGCGTATGCTAATAGGCACTGTGCTAGCAATGTTGTATTGTGAACACAATATAATATTTTTGCCATAGATTTAGAAAATAAAATCACCTACTGTTCTGATGCAACATGTTGAAGATTTAAATCTCTGAATATGACCTACTAATTATTTTTGTTTATTAAACTGTAGTTTTAATGGCACAATATATCACACCTCATTACTTATCGAACAATTCTTTTACATGCTTATGACTTCATTCATTTGTTTACCTGCACTTTCTCTCACTACACTCATCTGATAATATACCATACTCATCCTTTTCTCCTTAACTGTTCTTTACTCACTTGACCAAAGGTACACTGCAGTTTTTTTTTCTTCAGGAATCAGAGATCAGTTTGCGCAAGGTCTGTCAATCAGTGATTGGACTGAAGCGATCATTCGTAGAAAAGCGATACACCCAGAGGACGTGTCATGTGTTTCTCTCTTATACCTTTTTTTATGATACGGAGGTATAAACAGTGTGGAGTTACAGAGAGAACAGTACAAGGTGTGTAAGTGATTTAAAAGTAAACTGAAAGCACAGAATAATGAGGTTCTACACACTGAGTCGGCTCTATTGGTTTATTCACTTCAGATTAAACTTGAACACTTCCAAATTCAGAGATGTTCAGCCAGCAGAACCTGCAGTATGCATTACAATGATAGATAGATAGATAGATAGATAGATAGATAGATAGATAGATAGATAGATAGATAGATAGATAGATAGATAGATAGATAATAGATAGATACATAGATAGATACATAGATAGATAGATGAGTTGTTGTTTTTTTGCTGATGTGGCATGGACCAGGCTCATGTGCAGCGAGCATGAGTTCATGAGGTCTTTCACTATCAGACAACATGACAGCTGACACACAGGACAGGAAGGTCAACAAGCAGAAGGAGTTTAAAAAGAAACCCTGAGTGCAGTGTCACAGTGAGGCGAGTCCTAACAGACTTTTTACTCACCAGTACGGTGTCCCGATGAAAGAGTCTCTCCTTTGAAGAGTTTTGGTGTTTTTTGCTGACACACCAAAATCAGCTAAAATATTAAAAAAAAAAAAAAAAAAGAAATGCACAATTTAAAAATATAATGTCTTGTATATATTAATTTACATAAATATAAGCAATTATATTTGTATCCAATTTAATTTCTTTTAAAATACAGGTTTCAAGGAATCTTCTAAATTTTAAACATGCAATTTTATAACAATTAAACAAAGCTATTATGACAAGCTAAATGTGTTATATATTATGTTATTAAAGTGCAGTGATGTGTGTAACACAAGTGTGAGGCTTTAGGCTCACTGCTCTGTTCTGGTTTGTGACAGCCGAAACAGAAGTGTGTTTTGTTCTTCTTTTCTTGGCTTGACATTTTAGAAAGCCATTAATGAGTGCAGCGGGATGTAAGCATATCGCTCTGGGCTTACAGCTGTGTCTCAAACCGTATCAATGAACTCCGGTTAATCTTTAGGCTGAAATTTGGACCTGAAGTGAAAACGGTGACAAAATAATAAAATGTGCAATGTACGATCTCAGTGACCCTCTCACGGGACGTCTACACTGGGGGTTGGTTATTTTCCTGAAATTATTTTATCCCACTCACAACACAGCAATTTATAAACAATCATAAAAGACAAAACAGACACACAAAGCTCTCTAAAAAAAAAAAAAAAAAAAGGAATCAATCTTATCAAACACTGGAGACTCCTTCCATAAACATAATTTTAAAAAAGTCTCCTCCAACACTTCATTAATGTCCGAAAGGTTCCATACAGCGAACAAGTTTTAAAGTGTTTAATAGCAGTGGATTATCAGTGCGATGTACACATCTCTGTTACCATAGTAACAATTACGTATCAGAACGGGCATATTCATATAAACCAGCACTACTGTCAGTGCTGCAGTTACAGAGAATTAATCAACTCTGTGGTGTAACAAAAAATAATTTAAGATGTAGAAATTATAGTCTGATTATTATTATTATTATTATTATTATTATTATTATTGATGCTGGTGTCTGTACCGAGTTTGATGTCTCCGTCCAGGGTGAGCAGAATGTTTCCTGCCTTCAGGTCTCTGTGGATGATTTTCATACTGTGCAGATAAACCAGAGCCTCCAGCATCTGCTTACAGATCACCTGGATCTGCTTCTCTGTCAGCCCTCGATCCAACTCTGAGAGAGAAAAAATATAAATTATTACTAAGAAGAATGATTTTGTCTGAGGATTTTCTTAACATATTTTAAGAGCATAGCGAGTGTATAAGCAGAAGAAATTAAACTCAGAGACCAGGAAGCTCATGAAGTTCTCTACATGGGTGTTGCCTGAAGGTACAGGAGACCGTAGACTAACTGCAGACACTGAGCAGCAAAGGCAGTGTTTTTGTTCAAATAAAGAAAAAATAAACATGAGCGCATAAAATTAAATTCAGGACATGAATCACTTTCTCCACTAATGCTGAAGATCATGAATGACCGTCTGTATGAGGAAAATCAATATTCCTGTACATGAGACTTGAGCCAGAAAAGTTCCTCAAAAGCTGCTATTCATGTTTCCAGGTGTGACGGCATTTACAGGACGGCGTGACTGAAGGCTGTATTCACGCAACCAGACCGTTTTGGAAGCCATTTTGTTTATTTAAAGTTACCGCAAGCCAAACTTATAGCAAATAAATGTGTTATTACAACCTAAATGTGGATCATGTTAATAAACATACTTCATCTACAGGTTATAGATTCGAGCTCCATCTACAGGTGGACCTGCTCTCCATTAAATAAATCTATAAACACACAAATATTTGTTTATCTGCTGAACATAGACACAAACCCCTTTTGGGTTTATGTTTGTTTTTTTATGGAACATTAATGTAAAGATTGACAAAAGCAAAGCTAGAGAGCTTCAGAAGTTTGTTACATTACAGTAAAGTCATTTGGAGGTCTGTGATTCTTACCCAACATGGTGGCATCTACAGCTCCTCCAGGACAAAACTCGATCATGATCTATACAGAAAGGTGGAGAGAGAGAGAGAGAGAGAGAGAGAGAGAGAGAGAGAGAGAGAGAGAGAGAGAAAGAGAAATCAGGAATGCAACACAAGTAGAACTGATTGTTTTATTACACCACAGTGTAGTCTTTATGTATTACAAAAAAAAAGACCAGTCGTGGTTTTTATAGGTTTATAGTTATTTTATAGATGTGAAAGATTGATTTGACATCTAAACAGTAATTCACTATTTTTTGCCCCATTCATAAACATTTCGTATTGTGTATTTCTCTAACCGGTTTGTTATAAGCAGAGAATCCACTGTACATGTCTTTATAAACAAGCTGTTACTATAGAAACATTATTTATTAGAATAATGACCACTATCAGAGCTGCTGTTATAAAGAATTGATCAACACCTTCTAACCAATCACAGTCCAGAACGTTGATCCTGAACATTTCTAAGCTATGGGTCATGACCCTGCTTTCCTGAACCTTGCTGGCACAAATGTCTCTCTTTGAGATAGACACACACACACACACACACTCTTAATACAATAGACAAATATTTCCAGTGTGATACGAAAAGATAAACATCAGTTTTTAGATTTCCACACATTTCAAAACTGACCTTATATAAAAGCAGTGTGTGTGGTGTGTGTGTGTGTGTGTGTGTGTGTTTTCCATAGTAACTGTCAGCTAGCTAACATTTTACTGAAACAGAAGCAGCGTATCAATCTGAGAATTCCCAAGTGAATAATTTAGACCGCTGAGTGTGGAGGTGGAATTCTGAAGATCAGAATGAATAAGTCCATTTAGCTTTCTGACAACTCGGAGGAAGAGAACAAACTCTCATTCTTCTCTTCTTCCATCGCTCCATTTAGATAAAGGCCACAGACACTCTGAAGGATGACGTCGCAACGTCCCTTCACTTATTTCAGATGTGCTACTGTACATCATAATACACACACTGTATATACAAAAGTATTGAAAACACCTGACTTTTCCAGCCATTTGTTTTTGAAGGCACTCAATTGAACAGAACATCTGTGGATGCATTAGCATGAAATTTTCTCTTCACTTTAACTAGGAGACCAAAACACAGGTTCTAGAATTGCAAATGGGGGCTAAATGTGGAATAGGATGTTTAAAAAGCACATACTATTTCTTACAATTGGGTGTCCACAAACGTTTGGCCCTATCGTGTATCTGTACAGTACATTTCCACAAAGATTATAACCCAGAACCCAACCCTAACCCAGAATAACAGCTGTTCTGATTCCTCACATATTATACTGTATTATGTACTATAATGTATTTTATTACTCCTTCTGCCACGGGGGGGGTGAATTAAAGCACCGTTTCCCCTCCTGCTCAGATTCATGTAATATTCTGCATGACATGGATGCCACCACACTGAGGTCATGCAGAGGAAGGCAGTACGACCGGTTAGATCTCACTCACTCACTCACACAAAGAAAGAAAGATGTCAGGTTTCTTTAAGCAAAACAAAAACTGGTCAAACAGGAAACAAGAGACAAGACAATTTGACAAACTGGGTTTACCCACATCATAAAAAAAGAGCGAGAGAGAGAGAGAGAGAGAGAGAGAGAGAGAAAGTGAGAGAGCGAGAGAGAGAGAGAGAGAGAGGGAGGAAATACTAAGTACTGAATTAATCTTAAAATCCTGAGAGGAGGGAAACTTGTACTTGTACGCATGTACTGTTGATCCTTAACTGCCCTCTTCTACATACATGAGCTCATAGACAAGTGGCTACAGTCACTGTAATTTACAGGAGAGAAGGTTTGTTCCTCTAAACAACTAATCACCAATGAATCTTTAGATTAAAAACCAAGATCGCAAGATGATTTTTTCCCCACAGATGTTATTTTATCCTCTGTAATGACAGAAGCTTCATCACTTTAAGGTTCTCTTTTATAATAATATAAAACATTAACAATATATATATATTTTATATTTATATCCCAGAAAAAGGAAAAAAAAAGAGCAGAAATTCAGATGGAGCAAACGTGTATACAAACAGCACTGAACATGAGCATTAAAGTTATCAAAAAAAACCCATGCGAATACTTTTACAGCCACTCAGCTGATCCACATCCACACCCAAACACACATGCTTTTAATGTTGGAGTGCAGGGGGTTGTTCCAACAACCAAGTGTTTAAGGGCTTGCTCTGTGTGTGTGTGTGTGTGTGTGTGTGTGTGTGTGTGTGTGTGTGTGTGTGTGTGTGTGTGTGTGTGGAGTATACAGCATGTGTGTGCACACTTGTGCACATATCTGTGTCCTTTACAGTTTTGTCAGCGCTGTAAGACACTAAAAACACACATTTTAAACTTTGAAAGAAAAACAAATAAACGTATATATTCCTGTCTAAAATTTAAACTATAGTAAAATAAATGCAAATAGTTACAAAATAGAAGTTACAATATTAAAGAAAAATATTATTTAAATAAAAGTATGCTACCATTTTATTACCCATCTTTCCTCAGATCAAAACTCCTAATGGATCTTTTCCACCTTCGCCCTCATACACTCTACACAATATTATTATTTATTTACAACACTATAGCATAACACTGCAGTGGCTGCATCTTCATCATCCACATTCTCCTCATCAACTATTTACACCAATATAGCAAAATGCTAACACTAACATACTAATCATTAAATCCTCATCATCCTCTTCCTCCTCATCTTCACACTCACAACTTGCACATTTATATCGATTCACTGAGAGGCTGAAGACTGAGCAGTTACTGTTTGTCTTCACTTCATACAAACACACAGGGAGGGAGGGAGGGGGAGAGAGAGAGAGAGAGAGAGAGAGAGAGAGAGAGAGAGAGAGAGAGAGAGAGAGAGAGAGAGAGAAAATTTACTTCTTTCATTTCCTCAGGAATTCCAGAAAGACTATCACAATTTGCTCTTTAAACTTTGCAAGGAAAAGGACAGAACAGGCAGCTGCACTGGGACTTAACGTGATTATGACCAATAAAATGAGACTAAAACCATCAGGAGGGAGCAAATATTTACAAACAAAGTATATGTTGTACTTTTTAATGTTACATACATACTGTTGAAAGATTTATGATCAAACAAACTCTTGATGTCACCCAAAATGAGGATGGGTTTCCCTTTTGAGTCTGGTTCCTCTCAAGGTTTCTTCCTCATAACATCTAAGGGAGTTTTTCCTTGCCACAGTCGCCACAGCTTGCTCATCAGGGACAAATTCACACCATTCACCTTCACTGTTGATTTGTGTAAAGCTGCTTTGAGACAATGTCTGTTGTGAAAAGCGCTATACAAATAAACTTGACTTGACTTGACTTGACATACATTTTTGTACATAATGTATGTGTTGTATGTAACATTTACTCATATATAATAACACTATAGAAAAATTAATATCACAATCAAACTGCATTTCCAAAACAAACAATTATACATTTTAAAGTAAAGTAAAATTTCAGGCTGTGACATTTTAAAACCTGACATTGAACTCTGCACAGTGAAAGTTCCCTCTCAGCACTGATTTCACACACTAAAAGCAGAACCATCAGAAATACTGCAGCTATTAACACACACACACACACACACACACACACACGCGCGCACACAAACGCCTGTTTATACATGAGCCATAAATGACAACACACCCACCAATAAGAGTAGATAATAACGTTACGTTTCTACGGTAACAGCTCAGTTGTAAGGTAATTTCTATATTTATGGAAGGAGTCTCCAGTGTCAGCGCTGTTTGTCAGGGTATCAGATAATGGAATGAGAGTAGAAAGGTAAAATGCAAGATGGAGGAAAGGGGCAGAGATTCAGCAGTGGCATTTATTATATGACAGTTTTAACTACTATTTTATTGTAAAGGAAGAAAAGGCTGTCAGTGTTTTTTTAAAGAAAGTCATAGCAACATACTGCACACTGAGTGTAAACACAAACTAATCTCACCCATAGCTTTTGATCGTAGTAGAAGGCGTCGAGCAGTTTGACGATGTAGTGGTGATTACATGTCGCTAAGATGTCAATCTCTACCATGTAATCCTCCAGCTCCTCCTCGCTCTTCGTCTCGATCACTTTGCCAGCAGCCAGGGCACCCGTTTCTTTGTTCTGGACCTGAACAGAAAAAATAAATCATTAAGTTTAATTTAATAACGCCACACTTCCACATCAGCGCTCGTATTTGTAACTCAGAAGGAGTTTAATTATTTAACCTTGAAGTTAAAGATGTGTGTCTCGGCCCCTGTTTATCGCACAATGATATAAACTAACACATGTCAGGAGGACATGCTGATGAGGTCACTGCACACCACTATCATGACAGTGACGTACACAGTTCAACAATGAACCCTCATCAACTGCCTGTAACAACTCAGAAAGATCACCTGCGTGACCAGTGTGGAGTCTATTAAACATTGCTCTGTCGATAGCATTCAATTCAATGATGCACCGATTAAACAAACACTGTGTCTGAACATTTTTACCTTTTTGGTTGTAGACATTTATCATTTTTCTATTCTGTGACAATGGTTAAAAAAAAAGGCAAATATAAAAAGAACCAAATTGTCAAAATATCACATTTTCCTTTTTAGATACACGTTTTAATATTGTAAATAAAAATATAAATATAATGTAAACTAAATATAACAAATGAAATAAAAATCTAATTTGTTATTAAAATGCAAATATGTCCAAATCCAAATTAAATGTAATTCCAATCTGACAATCCTCCTTACAGGATCAGATGCTACATATATGATATCTGATTGATTTTCTGATATCAGCCTGATACTGAACCCTGGGTCGTTTAGAGATATGTGGTGGGCGGAGCCTTAAGTCATTAACATGCCACGAATAAAACCCTACTCTGTGTACATATGAAAATACATTTCTTTTTTAAAAGTCTAAAGATTCTGTTCGTTTACAGGATCTGCACAGAAAACTGGTTATGTACCAAAATAGGACCTGTTATTATTAATTATATTATTATTATTATTATTATTATTATTATTATTATTATTATCATCATCATCATCTCAATTAGATTGAAAATAATCAGACTGGTCATAATAGCGGTACTAACTTTATATTTTAAGTATAAACCTAAGCTAATGCTATATTCTCAGCATGAGTGTTTAATAATGGCTGCTCGTTGTTGTTTGTGCGCTGCTCCAGCTTGACGAGATTCTTCCTCATGTGCTGGAATAAATCTGTCATACTGAAGCTTTTATAGTTCAGGCTCTTCAGGTTTTGTTCCACTTCTCAAAACCCAGGACCATACGACCTTGTAGATGAGTTTCAGCATATAGAGAGAAATCCAAACTCACATAAACTTAAGATTTACATTAAAAAAAGAATTTTTTTTTATATTTTTTATATATTGTGCTGAAGCAACAGAAAATGCTAAAGGGGAACTCTTGGCTATGCCTAGTTTATTTCACACCCCACCCATGTCACTGAACTCAACATGACCTGTATAAGAAAGTTACAAAAGAAATAAAACTGAAAACAAATGGAAGAAACCGAGCAAAAAACAAACAAAAACCCTTAGTCAATGTTTAATTTATGTCCATAAGAATAAAGTGAGCATAGTTTGGTGGGAGGAGCAAACTCTAATCACCAGCTGATCACTTCTTTAGGTGTGGTAGCATTTCCCCTTGGATTGTGTTGCTCCACCCGAGGTTAGTGTTGGTGAAAAGACATTTTAATTGCAGGTTGATATCTGGTTGCTTACTTTAAGCACCATGAAAACAGGTCGAAAACGCTAAAGGTGCTTTGTCACATGTACATTACAGTATAGTGAAATTATTTTTTTCGCATATACCAGAGATGTTATGAAGCTGGGGTCAGAGCGCAGGGCCACAATGATACAGCGCTCCTACACCACACAGACACTTAAGGGCTTTGCTCAGGGGGCCCAAGAGTAACAGTTGTGAGATACCGGTGCTTGAACCCTCAACCTTCCGATCAGTAACCCAGAGCCTTAACCATTTAGCTACCACTAAAGCAGCTCTGTATGTATACACACACACACAAAAAATCACAAACATGAGGAACAAGAACTAAAAAAGAAAAGAAAAAATTCTTAAAAACTTGATTAGAATCTCATTCTTCTGTATGACAAAAGGTCACCTGCCTGAAACAGAAGGCTGCAGCGTCTCACCATGTGACCAGTTTACAGACGTTAACTCTGAAAGCCCTTTAAATGTAAAACAGTTTTGTTTTTTTATAATGTACATTTTATAATTAAAAAAAACAGTTTGTACAGAATCTTTAAACTATTAAATTTACTTGGGATTTTTTTCTGATTTAATTTTAATTTAATTATTTTTATAGGCATTATTACATCACAGCATTTATTACAATGCACATGTCTAATGTCATAACATGATTCTGTCGTATCTCCCAGCTGTATCTGGAGGAAGCAGATATTTTTTGCTGGAAAATAAAATCTTTATAATCAAGGAGGAGTCACAGCTCAGGAACTCACTTCCTGAACGTCTCTGATCTCAATCTGATTCTGAAATATTTCTCACACAGACTCCGAGTTGAGACAGAAACCCATCACTTGCACTCAGAGTTCACATATTAATCATAAAGTTGTGTGTGTGTGTGTGTGTGTGTGTGTGTGTGTGTGTGTGTGTGTGTGTTACACCCTCCAGTGACTCGCTGATGATGGAGAAAGTGGGAGGAAGCATTGTGAAATTGGCCCCCGCGTGAAGTTTGTTTCCGTTTCCACTGAGCTGGGAGTGGTCATTTCACCTTCACACACAACATGCACAGCAATTTTAGTTTCATTATTAAAGATAAAACAATTTCTCAAGCAGTGTTTAACAGGAAAAGAAACTCTGCACCCTGTCACATGTTATTAAGATTAACATAAGTCTCCTTACTATGGTGTAAAACTACTATGGTTTATTTTTTCTATTAAAACAGCGAAAAACTTTACTAGTATACAAACTGTTTACTTTAAATACATTTTGAAAAAAAATGTCACATTACTAAAAATTATTTTGTTATTGCTGTTGGTGTTAATATTCTGTAATAAAGACACATTATTAATAATTTAATTTGTACATGACTTATTAACGCCACACTATGTATGATAAAACTAGAATGAAAGAATACAGTATATCTAAAAACTAATCTTTTCTGCATTTTTATTTGTTAATCAGCATTAATTAAACTCGTACATGAGCCTCAGACTAAACAGCAAATCCAAAGGAAAAACATCTGCACAAATACAAGCGCCACTCCCAAAGTTATTAAAAGAAAAAAGGAAAGAAAGAAAACAGGAAGTACTCTAAGATCAAACCTAAGAGACAGAGAACAAGGTGAAGCCTGTGGTTAATACAGGAATCGTATTTATGTTCAAGTTATTTGCTGTGTGATTTTTAAACAGCAGGTTAAAATTAATTATAAAATAAGTCTGTATAAGGTCAGGAGCATCTCCAAAACACCATATACTTTACATTTGCTGAAATCTGGCAACCTTCATAAAAATTAAATGACACAAAATTACAGGAACACTCAAACTGACTAGACAGTAACATGTGAACGCGTATCAAATCCATTTGGTGTGAAAGTACATCATATTTAGTGTAATAATTTGTCTTTTTCTTCCAGAGTTTATTTATTATGAATTGAATAGTAAATCTGGAAAATGACTCTACAGATGAATAAATATAGCACGGTTTCTTAATACTACACTATAATTACTAGAATTGTGTTTTATCTGTTTCCCCTGAGAGCTACAAAACTTCCTGTATGGTACACAATCTGTAACCACAACACGCTAACATCATTACGCTGACTAAACACTGATCAACAACACAGATAACATGCTACTGTGGATTGTGTCCTTCTCAAGTAGCATGAACAGCAGAATAAATGTAGTGTGTGTGTGTGTGTGTGTGTGTGTGTGTGTGTGTGTGTGTATAACTAGCAGCAGTTCTGTACAGCAACATGGAGACAGTTTATATACATCACTGGTTTGCAATAAAAACTAATTTGTCAGCAAGCTGTTTTCTCTACACATCAAAGGAAAATAACCTTAAAAGAGAACAAACTGTTCTCAGGGGACATTTAACAGTTTTAAATTCATTGATGTTTTAACATGGGTTTTAATTTTATTACCAATTTGTGTACTCGATTCTGAGAGACAATTCTGATTCTGGTTTGTGATGACGTGATTAAAAATATAACTTTTTTTTTTTTAAAGCAAAACAAACATGAGAAGAAATAAGTGACAATGTGCAAACGCGAACTTTAAAACTATGATAAATGCTGAAAGGAGTGAATAAAGTGTTAACATGATCCAGCTGGTGATTTGGGACATGTAGAGACGTGTTAGTGGTCATTTTACAGCTACACCAGACTAGACTGTGGAACTGCCACACTTTCAGTTTCTATACTGACTTAAACTGAAGTTCATGTCCACTTGGAGAGTACCAGTCCAGCTGTGAATATCATTTTGATCAGCTCAGTTCATAAACTAAAAATAAAATAGTTTCTCTAAATACAGGTATTAATTTCATAGGTGTGTAGAATTTTTTTTTATAATTCTTCTTCGTATTTCTAAAAGTAGAAGTTCTAATTGTGTGTTATTCGAAAGACCACAGTAACATTTTAGTATTACTGTACTTAATGTAAAATAATGCAAAAAGTAAAATATAATAAACGTCATCACTGACGTTAAAGGAGGAGACTGTTGCAGGCAACTGCCACAGCTTCAGCTCTCACAGAAAGTGTCTACGTCTTATCACCAACCACCAACACGGCTGAGGAACGTTGATTAACCCAGCTGCTTCTCCACCAACATGGGATTTCACCCTTTATGGCAGTCTGTACTGTACTTTTAACAGTTTACTTATACACACACACACACACACCCCTTAAATGTAGGTGAAATAATTAATTCCATTAAAAAACTGCTTTTTTTTCCAACTTAAAGCTGATTTGAGACTTTTTCCCTCTTTTCTCCACTAAAGGAAGAGAGCAACAACAATAAAATAGTGTTAATGTGTAAAATAGGTTATGGGAAAGAAAAAAAAAAAAAAAAGATTGTTTAGTGCAAATATGACCGTGTATGAATCGGCTTTGCTACATCTGTACGTCTGTACAAACGAGTGTTACAGGTTATGATTCATTTTGCAGTGTTTTGTGGCCACTGCTTCTCCACTTGCTGGTTTAAAATGATAAAAATAGATCCGTGTGAGACATGAGAGTTTATCACACAAAACCTCGTTACACCTCGGAAAATAAAAACCTGTCATGTTCTCCCCACACACAGCATGATATTATTTGCATCACTGTGCTAAAGTCTTCTGCACAAATCCAGCTGTTTAAATAAAATATGATCTACAACGTAAAAATCTGGTTAAGGTGAGAGGATGATACCAATATTGTGATAAATGATTACATTTTATCGTAAATTCTTTTTAATAATTACAATATAAATGAGAATTGATTTGGAGTTTATTTTTCACTCCTATTCACTGTTAGACTTTAATTAGTTGTAGTCACTGGTGAGTAAATAAATATTGAGCAAAAGGTATTTATTGAAGACGTCACACTGGGGCCGTGCAATCATTATTCTGCCAGGCGTACGTGCTGCCACGCCCACATGCTGGCAGTCTTCATCCCAAACAATGGGTCAGGAATCTCTCTACAGAACAGGAAGCTCAGATTTTCCTCACATTCATCAAATCTCAGCTCAAGATTCCAGGAATTTGTGTGCAGAATTTTATAATCAGGTCTAAACAGGTCCGAGAGCAATACCATAAACTGCATTCTAAACACATGCACACCAACACCCTACAACTGAACATCATTCCAGTGCTGATACTGATCCCAGCCTGGAACAAAGCTGAGGTACTGTAAGACTTTACTGCTTTTCTCAGGTAAACCTCATCTCCAGGAGACTTCTTTGCCTCCTAAACTTAGAACATAAATTAGCAACCTAAATAATTTTTTTTTCTATGGGCAAACAAAAGTTCTTGACTTCTGTGTGTTGAACACTTATGTAGAACAAACTGGAAGTTCGGTCATGAAGTGCAGCACAATTGGTTTCTTTTGGACTCTTTTGTTGTTTAGTTCAGTAATTCATTCAGCTCTCCAGCTAATAAACACAATATTAAACAGAGAGACTAATGTGAGGTTTTTCAGTTCTGTTAGTGGAATGTGTCCCTGATGACTGATATCTTGGAGGACTAGCAGCTCCTGAGAGTTGAGGACACGATAATCTCATGGCCAATAAAATATTTAATTATTACGGTGGATGTTTAAATGTTGACACTCTCCGAGGTCTCAATATAAGCGATTATAAATGATATGAATGTTATTTTACCCTGAATATTGCATTAATAACAATAATAATGTTCGAACTGTCACATTTATAAAACCCTCCTTTTTTTCCTTTTATTAGTTGTCAAGTTCTCGCACATACTTTTAATTCTCTAATAATGTTTAGAATTCTTTCACAGGTTTCATATCGTCTATGATTCACGAGGGTATAAAGAAACCATAAATGATCCCATCACATCACATCACATGCTGTACTTAATGACCTGGTGTTGACTCAGTGTTGGGATCCAAACTGATCATGACGCATTATATCGGTTTATCAGGTCCGACTACTAGTGATGGGTGAATCAGTATTACCCCCCCCCCCACCACCCCCTCAAAAAACACACCCATCTGACCAGATAAAAAGAACAGATCCTTTGTTTATCATTCCGCTGCACTGATTACCTTCGACACACCAGTCCCGAACCTGTCTTGTCTTTGTTTTGACATTTCAGAGCCTTGTTCTGCTCCTCCAGGGTGGGGGGGTTGGGGGGGGATGTTGGGTGACGGACTCATTTCACTCTTTCCTGTCCTGAAGTTGACCATCTCACTATAACATCATGTCTCTCAATGTTCATTTGCTTTTACACCACAGCAGTTTTGTCCATTTCTTCTCTTTTAACATTGGAAGAACTCCTGAAGAATTCCTGTTATTTATTAGCAGCAACAAACAGTGGATTCTTCATCTCTCTAAAATTACAGAGAAACCACAGAAGAAGAAACTTCTTGTTCCAGAACAATATTCTACCTCGAACACTGGAGACTCCTTCCATAAATGTTCAATAGAATTACAACATAAAAAGCTAACGCATGTAAAAAAAAAATAAAAATAAAAAGGCCATTTTGTAATTGCACCGAGGACTATTTTATTACAAAATTATTAAACACAGACTGTGTTTTAATTTTTTCATTGGGTAAAGCACACACGCTCATTTTTAATACACTGCGCGCTGAAGATATCGGAAGATCTGGATCTAACGTATCGTGAAAACGTATCGCGATATGATATTTCTGTCGAAACCGCTCACCTTAGACGCATTGCGATCATAGCTTGTGTGTGACAGGATTCAGCACCAATGCAGTTCAACTGGTTCGGATGGGGTGTGTGTGTGTGTGTGTGTGTGTGTGTGTGTGTGTGTGTGTGTGTGTGTGTTGAAAAAAAACCTTTTTATTACCTGTTAACCCAAATCACTGATGTTAATTTTACCCCAAACTCACCTTATAAACTTTCCCGAAGGCTCCATCGCCCAACTCCCCCACAATCTCCCACACCTCAGCCGGGTTCACGTTTCGATGGACGTGTTCGTACTGCTTTACTTTCCTCCTGTCAGTCGGAAGACGAAAGATTCTGCCGAACAACGACATGCTGCTGAATTGAAATCTCCGTCTTTAAATACTGGACACTTCGGAAATTTCTCTCCACTCACAAAAAACTACTCGCTTTATCCGATATTCCACTGAGTGACTGCGAACTTCATCGTCGCAAATAAAGTTTTAAAAAAACAATAAATAAAACGTGACAAACCCTGAGGCAAATTTAACACGCAGAGCTAAAATGCTAACGGACTCATCCCGAGACGCGCGCGACCGCTGATCAACTTCACGCGCCCACCTGTAGAGAATGAAGCGCGCGCTCTACAACTTACTATCCAAGACTCAAGCGAAAGCCCAGCCCACTGCCCCTCCCCTCTCTCTAAAACCACGCCCCATGTAGTTCTACACAGAGTTAAAGCCTGGGATTTGTAGTTTTGTTACACTCCGGTCTCAAAAAGCATGCTTTGATTATTATTATTATTTATTTATAATTCATATTTATTCACTGCAGTCATTACAGCTTCAAATTCATTCATAAATATTACTGATACAGAACCAAAACCCAATTACACACAGCATCATATCAGTCTACACTTCTACATTTATCACATCAGAGACAAATTACAGTTCTATATTTTACTACAATAAACATTTTTCAAAAAATTATTACGAAATATTAAATAATATAATATAAAAAATATATAAAAATAAAACTTTCCGCTGAGCTGTCAGGTGTAATCAGATCTTAGCGAAAGGGAGGGTGAAGGAAAAGCAGCCAACATTCACTCAACACTTCTGTGAACTCTTCAAACCATTCCAGGTGACGACCTCGTGCATCTGATGCGAGTCCACCATGAGTTTTCTGAGATAAATGGAGAATCAGAAGCAAAATATTTCATTGATCTCAGAGGGAAAGTTGCAGCTGCTCACAGTAAATAAATAAAATAAAGATTAGAGCGAAATGAACAATAAGAACATTCAAATGAAATTTACAATTTATTATAAACTGTAAAAATGTGATTAATACAATTCTAATAATGATACAGAACCTAAACATCATGAACATCTGGAGATCTTCGAGCAGTATGAAGTCTTTCAGAATATTTTACACGGTTTTTGGAAGATTTAATTTTTTTTCGGTTTATTCGGCGTCTATTTTCAGATCATTAACCATTCAAACAGTTAATATTTGGTGAGAATGAAGTGAACTTTAATTTTCTGTTTAAATAAGAACCAAACTAAAGATGGAGGAATCCAGAAATCCAGAAGAAACTTCGTCTGAAATGTGTCTGTGAGGGAGAACATATTGCGCAATGTCGCCACCTTGTGGTCATCAGATGTAAAAACAAAATGTATTTTTAAATAATTATTTCATTAAATAGTAGCAGAAAAATTCACAGCGTGACACTAAATACATTAAATATACAATATAAAATAATATTAATTTATATGCTATTAAATATAAACTATACATATAGATATAGTAAATATAGATAGGTGGAACTAGCTTGCTTTTTCACTTCTGCGATTTCTACACGTTTTTCACAAAATTATTTCCTAAGAAAAAAAATGTAAATGTTATGTCACAATTTCACATCAAGATAAAGATTTAAAGAACAAACTGTAATTGTAATTTCTGCATGAGAGATTTAATAAGTGGTGTAAAGCCCACATCAGAAGACACGTTCTTCAGGATGTGATTATAAAAGGGTTAGAATGTGGAGGTGGCAGTTTAATGATTAAAACATTGGACTTTGGGTCTGAAGCGAGTTCAAATCACAACCACAACAAGTTGTCACTTCTGGACCCTTGAGCATGGCCCTCAACCCCATAGCTACTTATCTTAATGATTAAAATAAGAGCATCTGCAAAATTGATGTAATGCTTTAATGTAAATATAAACTTCATGTACAACTTCATGTGAAAACCTTCACACGTCATGACGTCACTGCGTTCCATCGTTGTTGCACGTCTGGTGATCTGAGTTTCAATGCGTTTATCTCTCATTTCCCAGAGCTCAGAGCTTCCAGAGCATCCAGAGCTTCTCCATTTACCACCACCAACATCACAAATCACCTCCGAGATCCAAAACTAACATGAACATTCTCTGAGAGGAGATCCGTTCCTGAAAAAACATGACGAAGACTGGCTGGAATGCAGCATCAAACACTGTGTGTGTGTGTGTGTGTGTGTGTGTGTGTGTGTGAACTCTTAACTTCCGACACACAAAAAGCATAAAATTTAATAATAATACGTGAGAACGTTAAAATGTTCACGTGTAAACACACACACGTGACATCGCGTGAGCAACATGTGATGACGTGAAAAAAACGACACCACGTGCTCCACATGTGATAAATGATGTTTTAGAAGCTCCACAACTTCCTTCTGTCTTCACGTCCTGGAGTCCTGAATGTGCCGCTTTTTCTCTCTTCCACAGACGCCATCATGCAGATCATCTTCTGCAGCAGTCCAGCTTCAGTAATCCTCCAGATAAATCTAACAAGACCTCGTGTTCTTCATCCCTTCTATTATAAATGACTCCTTAACATCTGAACAGCTATCGTACCTTCCAGAGGAAGTCATCATGAATAACCACCTACAAAAATCCTTGAACATACAGTCAGTTCTTTCTCTCTCATCCAGGACCTCCAAGATCTGCACCAGCCTGGTGATTCCTAAAGAGCTTCATGCTGTTGATCAACCAAACCTTCATTAGTCCTCATCCTCCCACACAGTCCTGGCGACACGGCATGCTGATGGTTTGCTTCTGACTCCTACATGCATCTGATCCAACCTGCTCATCTCCACAAGACTCAGAGTTTGCTCCTCTTATGCTCTCCGAACTACACCTGATCTCTTGATAGTTTTTATATCACTATGAACTGATGGCACTCGGCTCATTTTCTTCTTTCTTTGTACAGAGTGACGTACAAAAGTGCTTTGAGTCTCTAGCAATGTTTCTGCTCAGATCTCAGCATGATGAGCAACAGAAGTTCCCTGGAAATGTGGAATATCTGCAACTTCAGGTACTTCCCCTCCTTCTCACCTCACATGCCTACACTCAGTCACTCAGCAGGTCGTTTCTGTGCAGCATCAGAAGGCTTTTCGTTCTCCATGGACCTCCTGGAGCTGCTGAATGAAAATTGACTAGTGCTCCTCGCACTACTACAAAAAAACCTGCATGATGGATCTTCTCTGTCCTGCACCCAAGAGGTTCCCCTTGAGTGTCGACTAACCATCCAGCTCTTCACCAGGGTTTTTAACCTGATGTTTCTACAGTAACAGTTGAAGAATCTGAAACTCACTTGCACTTGAAGTTCTTCAGATTCTTCTGTAAGACAGTATGATGGAGAGGGATCAAAGTGTGTTTATGTGGAGGATCATCACTAGATGGCACCAAAAACTTACGGGTTCTTTGGTCTGAACTCCGAACTTCTCCACAGACCAGCAGGCACGAGATTGAAAAGAGTTTGGAGACCCCTGATCAAACACCTCTCGATTTCTCAAGGTCAGGAAGAGTAACACATCTGTTCTGTGATAAACAGAATAAAAAATACAAAGTATGATTGTAGAATTGTATTTTTTTAAAGAAAAAACAGAATAAAAAAATTAAATCAGAATTTACAATAGAATTATTATTCATAAATAAATAAAAATGTGATTAATAATACAAATAAAAAAAAAAAAATAATGATGCAGCATTTCCTTTTTTAATATTAATAACCATTTTGTTCCAGCATTCATACACAACACAAAAACACAACACAATTTACTCCTGTAACTGAGAGGAAAAGCGCTGGTTCTGGTTCTGGTTCTGGGGCACAAGGTCACGTCCATGTGAAGAGACTAAACCTAATAAAAGAACTGATACAGGATTTTCAGGGGTTTTTATATACACGGGGATTCATACAAGAGCAGGAACCTTTTTGTTCATAAAAAAAAATTAAAAAACAAGAACAAGAAAAAACACACACACACACACACACACACACACACACACATCATACATATGTATATATGTCATCTGTTCATCTGGTTTAAAGTAGGATCAAAACCACACAGTTTTACTGACCACTGTGTGTGTGTGTGTGTGTGTGTGTGTGTGTGTGTGTGTGTGTGTGTGTGTGTGTGTAAACCTTCCACCATTGAAAACATTTGGTGCATCATGAAACAAAAAACACAACAAAGGAAACCCAGAACTGTTGAGCAGCTGGAATCCTGTATCAGACACACATGAGACAACATTCCTCTCCCAAAACTTCAGTAACTTCTCTCCTCAGTTCCCAGACGTCTACAGACAGAACACATGACGTTCCACAGTGGAAAACACGGCCCTGTAACAACTTTATTGCGACGTGTTGCAGCCATTAAATTCAAAATTCTCTTATTTTTCCTTAAAATGGTTTTTATTGTCAGTGTAAACATTTGATATGTTTTTTGTTTGTTTGTTGTTTTATAGTGAATAGAATATGGTGAGTAGAATATAGGGAGCTGAAGATGTTGAGATGTTCGTTGGGAGTGATAACGATGGACAGGTGTCGCTTGTTTGTTCTTTCTGTATTTCTGTGTGGAGGTTCCTCAGGGTTTTCTGGTTTCCTTTTAAAAACATAGCAGTAAATAGATGAACCATTAAACAGAAAATTGCTCCTAAATGTGATTAAACGTGAATGCAGGTATAATGCATAATGAATGAACACACACACACACACACACACACACACACGTGACATTGATGACACACACTTGCATGTGGTAAGGACTCATTTATTCGGCACATTATCCTGGAGATGTTCTGTGTAAACTGCTCGAGACTGAGAAGGAAAAAAGCAGCGTCAGGAGCAATTTAGAAAAAAAAGTAAGCTGTTTGCAAACGCAGGTTGAGCTGGAAAAGAGCTGCGTGAGCACGACACATCTAATCTGATTGAGTAAGACGCAGATGCCAAGTCTCTAATGGCAATCTGGCTCAAAGATGAGGCCTCACCGCCTCGTTCTGCGTCTGAATGATGGCCTCGCTCTCGTAAAGATGGATGAATTCTGGAGGGGATTCGTTTCAGTTCCGTCGGCCGTAAGCAAATTTCCCACCGGTCTGACCATGACCTTCAATCCACACTGTTTAAGAAACACACACTTCCTGTACACGAGTGTGTTTGGTGAAAGCAGTGATCTCTCAATGTACACACGGGAATGCACTTTTATTTCATTTCATGTTTTCTTTGAACAGTAAAATATACTGATAACATACTGAGTGTGGATCCTGCAGTTCCTGTGAGAAGTGTGGAGACACTGAGTGTTTTATTGTGTGTGAGAGATGGAGATGTTTCTTTCTTTCTTGTGATGAAGTTCATCTCAGAGTAGATCAGTAGGATTGAGATGCGGTGACTGGGCAGGTGGTTCCATGATAGATTTCACTCCAGACGTCTGTCTGCTCTCTGAATAACACGTACAGAACTCAGACGTGCGCTTCGGCTCAGTCCAGATGGAACTGCATGGTGATGAAGTAAGGAACTTTCTGGAACCTTCTCTGCCCCAAAACAACCCCAAACCTTTAAACTTCCACCTCCATGTGTAAGTCTGATCACATCTTCTCTCCTGTTCTCCGTCTTCCACACGTTCTCATTCACTCTCACATTACTGCGTGTTTCTGCTTTTTATCAAGTTTGATGGATAGAAAAATGTCTCAAAAACCATAAAAGTGTCGTTTATGAGGGTTTACAAAGTTTCTTTATGATCTTCAACTAACAAAAATGTTTTAATATTGTGTTTAAGATATTTCCACATTATTCTCCATAAAATAATGTTTATTTATGTTTATAATTATATTATTATGTTACAATTTACAATAATATTCACAACTCTGTTCATATTCTTAAGAAGGTCGGTCACATTTTAAAGAGTTTAATCGATAAAATACAATAAAAATAAAATGATATTAAAGTCCCAGAGTTTTGGAGGAACTTCTGCAGTATTCAATTCATTCGGAAATTAAATGCATCAAGGGTCCATTTATTATTAATTTGTTTCCTTATATGGGGTAACACACACACACACACACACACTCTCTCTCTCTCTCTCTCTCTCTCTCTCTCTCTCTCTCTCTCTCTCTCTCTCTCTCTCTAAAACATTATTAGTATTCAGGTGAGTGTGTTGTAATGCTTCCAGCCGCTCCAATCTGGCAACCCTGAGCATTTTTTTTTTTTCTGTACGAAACACTTGGTGAAATCTGAAGAGTCACAGAGGAGAACCTCATCATTCCTCCTCAGCATCTTTTATCATCTTCTCTCTCCATCATCATCACCAGCATCATCATCTGTGAAGAGGTGAGTTGTGTGTATATGGTGTGTGTGTGTGTGTGTGTGTGTGTGTGTGTGTGTGTGTGTTCGGTTCCCCGGGGTTGATGGTGTTCAGGAATGATCTCAGCTCTGTCATTGACTGTCCTCAGCTTCAGCACTGCGGCTTTCAGTCCAACTCCTGATCTCAGGAGGCTTCTATGTGTTTTAAACCCAGATCCGAGCTGATGAGTTTCCCATTCCTGCACTCCTTCACCCGGGAACACATTCACATGATCTCGAGAATAAATGGAGAAAGAAATTGATCAGATGTGACTTTATCAGGTGGAAGTTCTGAATCAGTTCAGTCTCCTGCACAATAAAACAAGTTGTGACTCTGCAGGATAAAAAAAAACTTTGTTTTTATAACAAATCAGATTCTATGATTTATTTTGCACGTTTTGTTTTCTATTGATATGAAATAAACTTTTAATCTCAGACTCCTGATCGGATTATTATTGATGATTGCGCTCCAGTGAACCGCATGATTCCAGTGTGCACGCGCTGCTGTGTTGATTTTACGGGCCAATCACGTACTCCGATGCGCACAGTGTTGCCAGATCGGGATAGAATCACCTTCAGTCGTAGTTAATTAACTGGAGCTGTGTTTAATTCAGATGTGGTGTAGTTACAGTGTGCAGTCACAGGGTTGCCAGATTGGATTCGATTACCTTCTTCACAATAAGTGTCCAGTGAAAGAGACATTCACTCTATTGCCAAATGTATCAGGACACCTGGCATTTCCCACCATACGTGGTTCTTCTACAAACTGTTACCACAAAGCTGAAGGCACACAATTGTCTTTGGATGCGCTATAATAACATTTTGCGTTTACTTGATCTTGGAAACCCAAACCTGCTTCAACATAACAATGCCCCTGTGCACCAAGCCAGCTGCATGAAGATCTGCTTTACTTGATTTGGAGAGGAAGATCTTGAGTGGCCTGTTATAGAGCTCTGATCTCAACCCTACTGAACACCTTTGAGATGAATGTAAACCCTGACTGTACCCCAGGTCTCCTCACCTCACTCATTAATACCTGCCTTTACTCATAATCTTGTAGCTGAATAAACACAAACCTCCACATCTAGTGGAACATCTTGCCAAAAGAGTGGAGGGAACTAGAAGAGCAAATTGGGACTAAATGTGGAATGTGATGCTCAAAAAGCACATACCATACATGACCAGGTGTCTGCAAACTTCAGTGAAGACTCATTTAGCTAATAATTCAGTCATTCACCGGCACGTGTATACGTGTACTAACAGTGTAACAGTAAGTAACATTGAATTCTGTTGAATGACTGATCAGGTGGTGATCTTCAGGTGACGACCTCATGAGTCTGAGGAGAGAACGCCATGAGACTAGCTGGAGTCAGAGCTAAAACTATAAAACCTATTCTGACTCTTAACACATTTTTGTTTACTACATAATTCCATACGTGTTCTTCTACAGTTTGGATTCTTCAGTATTAACGGCGTGTCCAAACCTGTGACTGGTACTGTACATCAGTGCAGGACGATATCACTGACTGATTAACACTTGCTTTGTTGAGTCAACTCTTTTGTTCGTTGAGTCGACTCCTCGGTTTGTTGAATCGACTCCTGTTCGTTGAGACGACTCTTTTGTTTGTTGAGTCGAATCTTCACGCATGTAGTGCACGATCGTTTAGTCGAATCAATTATTAGGTTTTAAGGTGTTATAATAGTTAGACAGAGATGAATAATCAGAGGTAAAATATCGGGGACGTTGTAAGATTTAGGAAAAAATGGCAGTGAGTTATTTGTGAGTCGAAAGAGTCAATTGGACTCACTAAAAACGAAAAGGTGTTCCTATCACTGAAACACCCACATCAGATTACTGTTTAGATGTTCTTTGAGTATTTTCATGTTTTATTTTTGTAAAACGTCACTTCCTGCTCTTGTTTAACGACTCGGCTTAGCTGACCAATACGAGCCGACTCTTTTGATTCCCGAACAGCTAAATGCTTTAATGACCTCAGTAATTGTTTAATGAAACTTTTTTTACTTTCTACTTTCGGATTTACAAAAAAATGAACTCATACTTTGCATTTTGAATGTATTTCTTATTTAGCTTATATTCATGTAGAACGTAAAGAAGATTCCTGCATATTTACCCAATTATCATAAATTCAGCTTTAATAAAACAGTCGCAGTTACACGATTACATCAATAATGATCATAAAAATACTGACAGCTTTTTGGGGATGACTCAAATGATTCCTTAAAGAAGATGACTTTAATTGCTAAGACGCGCGCGCGTGTGTGTGTGTGTGTGTGTGTGTGTGTTTGTGTGGGAGGAGCATCTGCTTCATCATTATCATCACTCTTTCTGTGTGTGTGTGTGTGTGTGTGTGTGTGTATTTCTGTTCTTCCAGCACTCCTCATGTTTCTCTGAACCGGAGCGATGGGACTCGGATCGTCCAGCAGATCCACTGACAACCAACACAATGAAGACGGTGAGCATTTTTATCCTTTGATGCAGATTTTATTAATATTTATATAATGGAGTTTTTATAATCCTTTGAATACATTTTTATTTATTATATATATTATTATTTCCTCTGTTATACTTATGTACACTGGCTTGTTTTGGTGGCTCACAGAAAGGAAAACTTAAAAATAAAATAAAAGACCAAAGTTCTGGAAATATATTTTTTATTTCTCCTTTTAATTCTTTGTCCTCTCTTCAGGGGGCGTGGCCTCAGTGCCTGTTAGTCTCAGTAATTAAATAAACAAATCCTCCATCAATAAACAACAAACTGTAAATCCAGCAGTATAAAAGAATGGTTTTACAGTAAAGGGGAAATTCAGCTGTTTTGTTTCGGTGTCAGTAAACAGAGTTTTATTCCAGACAGCGTCTTTAATCTGAACCATTTAGAAATACATTCACATCCAAATCATGAAGATTTATCACTGATTCCAGCTGAAGTTCAGCATCCCGATATGATACCCGAGCAGAAAGACGTGAAGAACTGCTTCATCAACTCCAATAACTTCCAGTTTCAATTCCACTCGGATGGAAAAGGAATGTAATGTAAAATGTCTTTGTAAAGGCTGAACGATTCCAGGAGAATAATATCGATATCGTGATCCATTAGGACGCAATATTTTTTTCTGTTCTGTAAAAACTTTTATACAAAGCAGCTCAATGGATGTTCTGATCATCATCTTGTTTAATGGCTTATTTTTTGTAGATAATAATCTACACTATAGGGTCAAAAGTTTGTGAACCCCTGAACATATGTGCTTCTTTATGTACGTTCCATTCCACATTTAGTCTCCATTCACTGTAATAATAAGCTCCACTTTTCTGGGAAGATGTTCTACTAGATTTTGTGGCGATTTGTGCTCATTTACCTACACGTGTGTGAGTAAAGTCAGGTTCTGATGTAGGTGAGAAGGTAAGAAGGCCTGGGGTGCAGTCAGTGTTTACATTCATCCTGAATGTTCAATAGGGTTTAAGATCTTCCACTCCAGCCCATGTAAAGTAGATCTTCATGGAGCTGGCTTTGTGCTCAGACACATCATCATGCTGCAGCAGGTTTGGGTCTCCTCGTTCAAGTGAAGGGAAAATTCCCTACATTTTATACAGTTGTGTGTCTCTGACTTTGTGGGAACAGTTTGGAGAGGAACAACATCTGGCTGTAAAAGTCAGGTCATGCTACTATAATACTGTGTGTGTGTGTGTGTGTGTGTGTGTGTGTGTGTGTGTGTGTGTGTGTGTGTGTGTGTGTGTGTGTGTATGCAGTCAACTTTGACCATTTCCAGATACTGAGAGCGATCGGAAAGGGCAGCTTTGGGAAGGTAAGACATTTTGTGAGAATAACATGAATCTTTTTAAAAGGTATGAATGATGATAAAACGTCTGTGTTGATCAGACAGTAGAGTCTGATAGTGAAGCTTGAGATCTGTGATGTCTCCATATCAGGCTGAAATCACTTCATGCTATCTAACAAACACGTGCAGGTTTAAATAAACCACATTGTTTCTGTTTTTTCAGGTCTGCATCGTGCAGAAGAAGGACACTAAAAAGATGTACGCCATGAAGTACATGAACAAGCTGAAGTGCGTGGAGAGAAACGAAGTGCGGAACGTCTTCAAAGAGCTTCAGATCATGCAGAACCTGGAGCATCCGTTCCTCGTGAACTTCTGGTGAGTACCACTTCTCCGCTTCTCCAACCTCAGAGCTCCGTCAGGGCTTACATGCGGGAAATCCGACCCAAACGGCATGAGAGGAAACAAAATCAGATATTTAATGGATGAAGCACCAGTTATAGTTCCTCCTCGTGATTTCAGTGCGTCGAGTCTGGAGGTTATTCCGAATCTTTACGTTAAAGAAATAAAGACGGACTTAAAACCCAACAGAGTTTTACGACTTTCACTTTTCTTAATGGTCCAGAGCTCCTCGATTCCTCCTCCTCTGTCGGAGCAGCACTTTGTTTTAGCTGCTGGTGCAGTGTCTAAATCACTCGCTCCGTATTGATGTCGGTCTTTTAATTACGAGTTTAAGGACAATAAGCAGAATGGTTCAGGCGAGTGAAGAAAAATGGCCTCTTCAGCGAACAGGAAGGAGGGGAGATCTCAATCCTGGAGGAAAGATCTGTCGATGTTAATGCATTCAGCAGCACAAGACGTCCTAATGGACGCACAAGGCGCAGGATCACCGTCTCGGCTGCGCTGAAATCGTCACTATAATGAGCATAATGTCACAGAGGTTCAGGTTCATCTGCGCTGAGCATCAAATTCATTAGCAGCAGCAGCTTCATATAAACCAGCCAGGAGTCCGAGTTCCTGTTGAAAACTGCACGATAATAACGACGTCACGCCGTGATAAATGCTGTCGCGATGCACATTTTGAAGGATCTCACGGGTATCTGGAGGGTAAAGAGGACAAGCTATGAGTGGAAGTAGGAAATTAGATGTTTATGTTTTGTACTGAATCACAGAAATCTTCCTCCTTTTGTGTGTTTTTAGAAAAATAAATCATTTTGTAAATGGAAGATTATTTATTTATTTGTTTGTTTGTTTATTAATGTTATTTATGAGTTATGATTGTTTTTTATAAATTCATATGTTAATTAATTAATTAATTAATTATAATAACTGTGAGAAAGTTGGCATTAACTCATGTAAAGGCACAAACATGGAGCTGCTTTTCTGTGTTTTATTAAGACTTTATTAAGTTTATGTCACTTATTTCATTCATTTCTTTATAAATCATGTGGTATGTTCCTGGTCAGGGTTCTGCCCCGATTCTAATGAACTCCTCTGTTTTTGTCCTGAAGTATAAATATAGAAATTAAAATGATATTATTTGAGGTGCATCAGCAGTAATTATATCACAGTTTAGAAAGTCCAGGTGGAGTTTTGTGATTTCAGCTGCGAGAAGGAAAAATGCGTCTGTAGATAAGCAGATTTTTTCAGTGTGAGTTTCAGTTCGGTCTCAAAAACGTCATCCATCATCTCACACACCTGAAATCAGCAAGTCTGTCTCAGGAAAACGTGCCAATACCTGTGTGTGTGTGTGTGTGTGTGTGTGTGTGTGTGTGTGTGTGTGTGTGTGTGTGTGTGTGTGTGTGGACACACCTCCATGTCCTCTACTACACCTTCAAGAACATGTTAGACAGCATTTTACTGCAAATAAAAAAAAAAAAAAACAATTCTGGTATGCTGGTCCCAAAAGTATTGGGACACCTGACTTTTCCAGCCATGAACACACGATCGTATCGGACCAAATGTTCCCCTCACTTGAACTAGGAGACCTGAAACCTGTTCCAGCATGACGATGTCCCTGTGCACAAAGCCAGCACCATGAAGATCTGCTCTCCATGGGTTGGAGTGGAAGATCTCCTGCTATAGAGCTCCAACACTGTTGAACAATGAATGTGAGCGCTGACTGCACCCCTCATCTTCTCACCTACATCAATTTACAAACATGGATGAATGAATCTTCACAAAATCTAGTGAAACATCTTCCCAGAATAATGGAGCTTATTATAACAGCAGATGGAGACTAAATATGGAATGGGATGTTCATGAACTTTGTAGTACCCCGTGTGTGTTTCACTGACGTGCACCTCGTTGTCATGGAGTGAAACGTGTGCTCAGAGTTCCTCACGTCTCTTTAATCTCGAGGAAACTGGGTTACTTCAGTGCCGGCAATAAATAATAAAAACGGCTGTGAGCGGAATCGCTGAACAATTTCCTCTCATATCTAATGTGACGTTTACTGTAGCTATAAAACTGCTCCGTGACGTGACGTGAGTTTTTCCTCTTTTTTTATACGTTAGAATTCAGATTCAATGCACGTGAACAGTTTAATTATTTTATAAAAAAAAGTCACTCACACACACACACACACACCACACACACACACACACACACACACACACACACACACACCCCGATTTGGTGTTTACTAGCTGTAAAATCCCACTCTGACTGGAGTTACACTTTGTTTTGTTTTTTATTCTCTCCTGTTATGATGTAATTAGTGTGGATGAGGACGAGTTTCCTCTCCGATGTCAGTCCTCAGGCTCGGGTTTCTCTGATGCAGCGTTCTGAAGTGTTAAAACATCAGTAGGTTCAAAATTTAGAAGATTGAGAATTCATCATGGATCTACTCGGCCTTGTACAGACCTGTTTCCTGATTTCCCGACACGTCACAGGGGGAAAATAACCTCAGGGTCTGCTTTAATCTCAGTAAACAACTGAACTGAACAACAGGGGTTTCCCTGTTGGGAATTCCCAGAAGATCAGTCTGTTTTCGTCTCCTTTTTTTGTCTCTGTTTATAGCATCATCAAACAACAACAACAACAATAATAATAATAATAATAATAATAATAATAATAATAATAATATTACAATCCTTTTCCTGATGATTATTATCATTATTATTAATAAAAGCAGTAAAACAGGGCTGATGTTTAGTATTTATGCAGCGTACTCAGGTGAAGGGCAGAAGAACAGCATGAAGGCGAGACACGTGTAAACTCGAACTCGCCCTGGATTTGCCCTGGAGTCACGTGGCGTACGCTGCAAACCCGCTTTATATTGATCTGATTTAAATGTATTGGAGGAACTTAACAAGAGTAACATGTTAGCAGGTCTAATCATTTCTCATTTCTTATTTATTGAATGCAGTAGAGGTTTTCAAACCCAATACCAAGTCTCGGTTCCCAGCAGTTTGAGTTTAAAGGCTGTTAGAAAAATATCAGCGATCCATCGATGCTCACAGAAACCATTAACATTAACATTAACCTGAGGAGAACATACACACTGAGGAGAACATACACACTGAGGAGAACACACACACTGAGGAGAACATACACACTGAGGAGAACACACACACTGAGGAGAACATACACACTGAGGAGAACACACACACTGAGGAGAACATACACACTGAGGAGAACACACACACTGAGGAGAACACACGCACTGAGGAGAACACACGCACTGAGGAGAACATACACACTGAGGAGAACACACACACTGAGGAGAACATACACACTGAGGAGAACACACACACTGAGGAGAACATACACACTGAGGAGAACACACACACTGAGGAGAACATACACACTGAGGAGAACACACACACTGAGGAGAACATACACACTGAGGAGAACACACACACTGAGGAGAACATACACACTGAGGAGAACACACACACTGAGGAGAACATACACACTGAGGAGAACATACACACTGAGGAGAACACACACACTGAGGAGAACATACACACTGAGGAGAACATACACACTGAGGAGAACACACACACTGAGGAGAACATACACACTGAGGAGAACATACACACTGAGGAGAACATACACACTGAGGAGAACATACACACTGAGGAGAACACACACACTGAGGAGAACACACACACTGAGGAGAACACACACACTGAGGAGAACACACACACTGAGGAGAACATACACACTGAGGAGAACATACACACTGAGGAGAACATACGCACTGAGGAGAACACACGCACTGAGGAGAACACACACACTGAGGAGAACATACACACTGAGGAGAACATACACACTGAGGAGAACATACACACTGAGGAGAACACACACACTGAGGAGAACATACACACTTAGGAGACAGATAACAGCTGGAAAATTCCACCTTCCTTCATCACAAGAAAAACATTTTGAATGACGTGTAATTTTATTCTGTGAATGCATGGGTTCCTCAGGACGTCTTGAACTATGGTACATTGGAGAAGAATCTCTGGAATCTGGGGGGTTTGGAAAACTGAGAACTCCAGACTTTTGGACTTTGGACACATGCAACATTAGGACATTAGGGATCATGGTGGGTTTGGAAACCTGGACCCATGATGTTTGGAGTCCTGGAAACTTGATGCCCTGGAGATGAATCTCTGGAATCTTAGTGGGATAGACAGGCTCAAAACTCTTTGGAATCTCTGGAATTTTGGGAAGTATGAAAAACTATAGCTTTGCAACATTGGATATTAATTTCTGGAATCTATATCTGAAGCTCTTCAGTGCTGGACTTCAGAAACACTTCTGATCCAAATCTTAATGAGAAGAATATTATTATTAAATATTAAATATCTACACATTTTTATTTGTACATTTTTCCACTCTTCCTGTTTGATGTGTAATATTTTAAGCGCAGCTCCTCGTCAATAAAAGGACTTTGGAAATATCATGCTAATGCACAACATTCAGCAGTCGATGCTTTTACCCGCTTCATTACTGTGTGGCGGAAATCCGCTACTTTAAAGCGAAATGCTAAAATGTCACCAGGGAAACGCGAATGTGAGTTTGACGGGTTTTTAATCTGGAGGTTAAGGAGTCGAGTTTCATCTCACTTCTGGAAAAGCTCCAAATGTGAATCGATTAATCTTAATCTTTTCTGTTCCTGTTCGAGGTTGAAATCGTACCTGTGTGTTTATGTCACTTTTCCTACGAACAAAGACTTCAGACTGCTGAGTAGTGAACAACACAAGAAAGATTAAGAGTCTCTCTCTCTCTCTCTCTCTCTCTCTCTCTCTCTCTCTCTCTCTCTCTTTTCCACTCCTTCTCTGTGTCTGAATCAGGTACTCGTTTCAGGACGAGGAGGACATGTTCATGGTGGTAGATCTTCTGTTAGGTGGAGATCTGCGCTATCATCTTCAGCAGAATATACATTTCTCCGAGAGCACTGTGAAACTCTACGTCTGTGAACTGGCCTTGGCGCTGAACTACCTGCGGAGCAAACACATCATCCACAGGTACAGATCTCCAACATACACCTGCTGGTACAGATCTCCAACATACACCTGCACACCTGCTGGTACAGATCTCCAACATACACCTGCTGGTACAGATCTCCAACATACACCTGCACACCTGCTGGTACAGATCTCCAACATACACCTGCTGGTACAGATCTCCAACATACACCTGCACACCTGCTGGTACAGATCTCCAACATACACCTGCACACCTGCTGGTACAGATCTCCAACATACACCTGCACACCTGCTGGTACAGATCTCCAACATACACCTGCACACCTGCTGGTACAGATCTCCAACATACACCTGCACACCTGCTGGTACAGATCTCCAACATACACCTGCACACCTGCTGGTACAGATCACACAATCAGTGAAGGTCCATGAGATTTCATTTAGAATCGAATCAGTGATTCAGGCAGAATGTCTGTTGTTCAGGCAGTTAAAATAAATCTTCACTTTGCACTTCAGCAAAAAAGTTTACAGATTCATAATCATCATGAACACAAAACCTTCTTTATAACTACTTCAGTAAAAACGTGTAAACGAGGTCACGTGTGTTGTGGTGAGTTTGAGTCTGAAATTCATCATTTATTCCTCTCTAAATGTTCTGCTTGATGTTGAACTGATGCTGAACTGTATGTTGGTGATCAGTAGATGCACCGAGCGCCGATCAGAACACGTGTAAAACAGAGCGTGCGCTCGATCCTGATTGGTGACTCGCTGCGTGTTTCAGCAGTTACGTTTTTATCCTCATTAATAAAAAGGAACGACTGATTTCACTACATGTAGTTGAGATAAAAGTAAAATATTTGAGATTAAAATGAGGTGAAGTAAAAATAAAAGTCTCACCAAATGGAAAATCTTCAGTAAAGTAGAAATACGTGAAAAAAACTACTTAAGTACAGAAATGAATTACATTTACTTCATTACTGCCTCCATTAAACTAAACTTTACCCCCAGAGGTGGTTTTATACTCTCTCTAATAAACAGGGGAAAAGTGAACTGCAGTGTTTCTGTTTCTCGTCCTGAATCATTTGCATTAATGAAAAAGATTGAAATTGGGTCCTGGTGAAAGCACAGCAGGAGGTATTGTCGTGTTGCAGGCGCTGATCCGCAGTCTGGTTCTAAAGTAATGAAAAGTCCCGCAGTTGATTAGAGAATTTGTGGAAGATTGAAATGTGTTTCTGTCGTTCTCACATCATCTGTATGTAAATAAACCACATCACAGACACTTTCACTCTGCAGAACCTCACACTGATGGAACTGATGCTACAGTAATCAGTTCAATAATCAGATCATTAAAGCGAAATGGAGGCAAAATTCCTAAAATTCACTTTAGAAAAGTAGATAGAAGGATTTTTATAGAAATTTGACGTGTATCTGTAACTCAGCAGCTTTGATAGAAATGTTTGTTTTGAACAACATCCTGCCGGTGTGTAAATAATCCAGGTGGGATTCGAACCCCAAAGCCCTCGCAGTGCTCAGGTTCAGGAAATGGGAATAAGTGATGTCATTACACTTTTTCTCAGTTGTTATGGAGTGTTTTCTCGAATCATCCTTAATATTTCTCAAAACAATTTGTACAAACATTGGATTTCTTGCAAAAGTCTGTATTTTGCGCAAAATCATTAGTTCTTCTCTCAAAAGTAAGTATTTGTGTCAATAAACATCTCATTTTATCAGAACGCTCGCCTTCATTAGTGACTTCAAGATTCACCTGCACAATTCATGTTTTGGGGGTTAAAACTATTCAGGTGAAATCAGTAGAATATATTTTAAACAACATGAATATAAAAAACTGATATTGTGGGAAACAGAAGACACTCGTACACAATCCATTAAATGATGTACAAAAGCGTTCGCAATTTGATCAAAACAATAAGAAATGTGTTTATGATGTGCACATGTGACTACATGATGTGGAGGTTGAAGCAGTTTTGACAATTTTATTTCTGATCTGAGAAACGCTGCAAAGCGACTGAGAAAAACTGTAATGAAATATAAAATAATAAAGATGAGGGAGAAGCCCAGCTGGCTCGGGCCACTCCTTTTCCTCACAGGGGAGACGGAAACACCAGCCAGGGAAGATCATGTTTCAGTGTGTGTGTGTGTGTGTGTGTGTGTGTGTGTGTGTGTGTGTGTGTGTGTGTGTATGTGTGTGTGTGTGTGTGAGCTTCACTCTCCCATAACAGGGGAAAGCTTAGTTTATGCAGAATCGTGACAAATCAAACCACAAGCTCCGTCTCCAGTTTAATCCAAAGTTTTGTTTTTCTGTAACACAGCAGTTTGTTTGACCTCCTCGACTCTCAGGAGTTCAGAAACCAGACAGGTTTTATATAACAGGACAGCAGGATAGACAGACGGGGGTAGTCAGACAGACAGACAGGAACATAGATAGACAGACAGACAGGGGGATAGTCAGACAGACCAGAATATAGACAGACAGGGTATAGACAGATAGACAGGGGATAGTCAGAGAGACAGGGGGATAGTCAGATAGACAGGGGATAGACAGACAGACAGACAGACAGACAGACAGATAGATAGACAGGGGATAGACAGACAGACAGACAGGGGGATAGACAGATAGAGGGGGGATAGTCAGATAGACAGGGGATAGACAGACAAACAGGGGGATAGACAGATAGACAGGGGATAGACAGAAGGACAGGGGGATAGTCAGACAGACAGGTGGCCAATCAGACAAATACAGACAGAGAGATGGAAAGATTTAGTTTAAGTGTTGGTGTGGATTTTACAGGTTTCTCTTTCAGCTTTATTTGACAGTTCAATTTAGCTTTTCTATAGGACAGACAGACAGACAGACAGACAGACAGACAGACAGACAGACAGACAGACAGACAGACAGACAGATAGATAGATAGATAGATAGATAGATAGATAGATAGATAGATAGATAGATAGATAGATAGATAGATAGATAGATAGATAGATAGAAGTATTCAGAATTAGCTGACATGCAGAGAGACAGACAGTTTATCTCCATTACAGACAGACAGTGTTAAAGATGCATCTCAGGAGGAAAGGAGCTGATCTGAGGATTTATTATTTTCATTAGAACTTTAATAGGGACACTTTTTAGCCTCGTCATACCTTTTACCTTTTTCATTTCTCGGGCTCTTGACAGCTGCTCAGGGGATGAGTTTACAAAAAGCAAGTGTACAGAAACCCTGCCTCTGACTCTCATGTGAGGATGTGGAGCAGTGAAACAGGGACAGAGGAGCAGGAATATGGATCTCAGTGTGGTGTAGAAGTTCATCATTCTGCTTCACTTATCAGCTGGAGCCATGTGAGTGATGTAGTGGAGAAACATGGTGTAAAAACATTCATCCTACAGCACCACTCACACCAACACACCTTTACCATGCAGTGTGTCCAAATCGGCTGAGAAAACACGAGCAAGAGTGTGAGATTCTTCTGTGATGGAACCGAAAATCAAACATCATCAAAACCTCCTTCCTGTCTGTGAGAAATCCTACCTGCATCAGAGAGAGAGCTGGAGCTCACACTCCATCTGCTCCCTTTCTCTCAGTGTATCCGCTGTGTGAGACAGTAGTGTTTGTGTGTGTGTGTGTGTATCAGGTGTGTGTATTAGGTATCGTTCCTGATCAGGATCCGTGATGTAATGAGGTCATTAGAAGCAGGTAATTGGTTGTTGGATCGGTAGAGCGAGAGAAGAGCGGCGTATCAGGTTCACACAGGCGGAACAGAGACGAGTGCAAGGTGGGCAGTGTGTGTGTGTGTGTGTGTGTGTGTTTGTGTGTGTGTGTGTGTGTGTGTGTGTGTGTGTGTGTGTGTGTGTGTGTGTGTGTGTGTGTGTGTGTGTCACCTGTTGTGCTGTTTTATTCATGAGCAGTGTGTTACAGAGTCATCACTCGCCTCTTAATAGCTAAAGTGTTCATGTGGAATAGTTTTTTTCTCCTGCTGATGTTTTTGTTTATTATGAACCCAGTTTAAAAAAACCACACATTTTGTTCCTGATGTTTGTCTCAACGTTTTAATGTGTACAAAGTTTTGGAATAATAACAGATACAGTTTACTGAAATCTTTAAATTCATTGAGTCTGAATGCAGAATGTGTAAATAACAGCTTTAATTTGTAGAATAAATACTTAGTTTTTAGGTCACATTACTTTTGTCACGTCCTGGTGAAGCGTAACTCGGTTTAGCGTGAGCACTGAAATATTACAGTTTTTCTCAGCTGCTTGGGAGTGTTTTCTCAAATCATCCTTAATATTTTCAAAGCAGGAAAATGCATTTCTCAAAACAATGTGTACAAGCAGCACAACAAGATTGTTACAAAAAACTTTTCTCAAAATCCTCAGTTTATCTCTCAGAAGTGAGTATTTGTGTCAGTGAACATCTCATTCCCATCAGAATGAAAAGTCATTTTGTGATTATTCACAAACAAAATCATCAAAAAGTTTAGTCGTGTTTTCAGTGTGACGCTGCACAGTTTCAGGATTGAATTTCTTCTGTTTGGTATTTATGAATTTCTGCAGCACAAATGTATTTATTTGTTGCATATTAGATTTTTATTGATTGCAAAAGACCGGACAGAATTCACACTTTTACTGTACTGTACAAGTGTTAGTTTATTTCTTAATTGTTCACATCCATTTTCAGAATTCTGTGTTTTGCTCCGTCTGTAATCATTTACCAAAAAAAGTTGAACAGAAATTTTAGATGACAGATTCTGACGACTGTTTTACTATTTTGCATTCAATGACTTACGCAGTGAACTGATGCTGAGATGTTTTGGGGGTTAAAACTATTCAGGTGAAACCAGTAGAATACTGAGAACATAAACAGCTGATACTGTAGGAAACAGAAGACACTCGTACACAATCCATTAAATGATGTACAAAAGCATTCGCAATTTGATCAAAACAACAAGAAATATTTTTATGATATGCACATGTGACTACATGATGTGGAGGCTGAACAAGTAGTTTTGAGAATTTTATTTCTGATCTGAGAAACGCTGCAAAGCGACTGAGAAAAACTGTGGACAGACAGACAGACAGACAGACAGACAGACAGACAGACAGACAGACAGACAGATTTGCGACAGATATTATTTTAAAGGTTGTGTGTGTGTGTGTGTGTGTGTGTGTGTGTGTGTGTGTGTGTGTGTGTGTGTGTGTGTGTATGTGTGTGTGTCACCATTAATCAGTGTATATTGTGGTATACAAATGGAAAAACAATAAAGAGGCTGAAAAGATAAAGGAGGTGAAAGAGAAGGAGAATAAAAAGCACAGTAGAGACGAATGTTTTTTTAGAGCAGATGATGAATATAAATCTGTGTGCAGATGAAAAGTCTGTCCACATCAACACTACATTTCCATCCTGATTGTAGGAACACAGCAACAGTAAGGGGTTTCAGGTTCCTTCAGACATCACTGAGGAAATGACAGAGTTCATTATTCAGCAGGGTGGAATTTTACTCGGCTTCCACAACGGCTTCAGGAGGACACGAGCGCTTTTACCCCCGACCTCACCCTCATCCCACATTTATATTTCAAACAGTTCTTTACACCAGATCCTAATCAAAGCTGAAAGTGCTGGTGCTGGAGAACGTCCAGCTGCGAGGTGAATTTAGACAGCGGGAGTGTTTCTCTTTCAGCCCCTTCAGTGTTCATGCCATCCCACAATCAATAAACCACTCAACTGAATCGAACTGCCGATTCGCCAAGGAACCCGAGCGCAGAGCAAAGCGCAGAGAAATGCCGGGTAAACATCTGTACCGTTTTATTTGACTTTTCAGAACTTATCTCCATTTACAAAATCAACATCACTGATTTGGGAATCGACGATGAATCTGATTACAAAACACACACTGCTGGTGGATTGTGATTGGTCTGATCGTCATCGTATCTATAGCAACAGCTCACTCATGGGGAAAATTGTAAGGAATATGGAGAGTAAGGAGACGTTTATGTAGGACGTGAGGAAGCAGACTCCAGCGTCAGGACTTTCTAACAGACAAGAAAGTTTTTGTTCTGAGAACAGAGGATTTTACATTGAGAGAATAAAGAGAGGAAGCTGAGCAGAGGACTGTTTACAGCTGCTATAACTTATAACTAAACCGTTACAGAGAGGAAACTCCTGTGAAAACTCTGTGGTTGAAGCAGAACAAAACAGTGATAGAAAATAATCTTCGTCTCTTCCTCTGTGAATCTACTGATCACCAACATACAGTTCAGCATCAGTTCAACATCAAGCAGAACATTTAGAGAGGAATAAATGATGAAGAAACTCCAGACTCGAACTCACCACAACACACGTGACCTCGTTTACACGATTTTTACTGAAATAGTTATAAAGAAGGTTTTGTGTTCATGATGATTGTAAAAGAAATCATTCAGTGTTTGAGTCATTATTATCATTCTATTAATAGATCAGTGTGCTGAGAGTCACATTCGAGTCTTTACACAGAAACTGAGGGGATTAAGTGAAGAATCTTGTGATAAAAATGATCACAGGAACATTAGAGTTATAATAAATCACTACTTTGGAAACTTAAATACATTTGAAGGGAAAAACTTTTGTACTTTTACTCAAGTGAAAGTTTAAAGGGAGAATTTTACTTTTACTCGACTGCATGATTTGTGTACTTCATCCACCACTGAGCCTCCTTTCCTTTATACGTGTTCTGGCTGGAGAACCGTCATCTTCTACTCACCTGGTGACTGCTTTTATAATTTTCTGTTTTTGTTGCAACAGAGACATCAAGCCTGATAACATCCTCCTGGATGAACATGGTGAGTCCTGCAGCCAAAAGAGATGCTCTCCATCTCTCCATCTCTCTTTCTCTCTCTCTCTCTCTCTCTCTCTCTCTCTCTCTCTCT
>JBCEWE010000313.1:73196-95696 GCA_039877035.1 Silurus lanzhouensis
TTTTATGAATAAATATAAGCATCGATCTCGAGTTGACTGTAAAAGAACAAAGTTGTTTGTATGTTGTGTGTAACTCGTTTAGACATTTAATAAGACCTGATTTTGCCCACACACACACACACACCTCCAGTTCTGTGTGAACAGCATGCGTTCTCCAGAAACCTTATGATCCTGGAGAGAATACTGACTTGCCCTGGCCTGACCATATACTATCTCTTTTCTCTCGTCTCTCGTGTCTCTTCTGGGTCGTCCTGCAGCTCCGGAGCTTTTCCAGTCGTTTGAGGGAACACACCCAGGATACTCGTTTGCGGTGGACTGGTGGTCTCTGGGTATAACAGCCTACGAGCTGCTACGTGGACAGGTGACTTGACACCATCACACACTTCCAGCAGATCCGGGATCAGTTACTGCTCGTTATTGCACCCGGTAATGTGATAATAAAATCAGATTAGGCCACTTCTGTTGGGCCCTTGAGGAAGGCCTGTAATCCTGGTTAGCATGTCTACCAAATGCCTTAAATGTAAATGGGAAATTTTGGAACTAGGAGATGGCGACCCTGAGACACCGGCAATTATTTGGAACCAGTGGGTGACCACATGGGTGCAATATTTTGATGAAAGTTCTCCACAGCGAGGATGCGTGTGATGGAACAGAGCGGTGAGGGCTTCTCAGGATTGCAGCTCGAACAACCTCAGTATTCTCTGGTGTGAAATGAATTTTTTTTTATGGCTGAACCTGTTTCTTCACAATGCGTAGATGGGACACGATCATGAGGTCCGAACTGGTAATGATGCCAAAAGTCTATTTGCTCACACGATAACCATTCTTATAAAAGTTTTTACAGTAAAGGCTCATTGTGCAAAACTCTACTGCTCCATTACAACTGATGGTAAGGGGATCAAAACGAGCTCGCAAAGGTTCCAAACAATTGCTGAAGCCCCAGAGCCCTCAAACTCCTTGTCCCAAAACTTCCCCTTTCAATGCACCACCCTGTATATTAAAATATATCTAAATAATCCTGTGCTGAATGAATCCTGAATATAACATTTTAATCCTGAACATTTATCCTGAATTAAATGAATGATATATGATGAGATGATTCCAGGACACCTCTCAAATTTTAAATAAAACCCTCAATCCTAATTCGAGTAATGTCACAAGGCAATTATGTAGAATCTACTGAAATTATAAATGATCTTTCAGATGATCAATGATGTTCACAGGTCTGAAAAGAGTCCACTCTCAGCAGCCGTGTGTTTTGATCCTGTATGAGTTTGTATAAAGTATAAAGTAAATTAGTGTACGAATAGCGCAATGTACAGTGAAGCGCCGTCCCTGAACACACTCCCACGTCTGCGTCTGTTTCAGAGGCCGTATATAATGCGCTCCAGCACGCCCACCTCTGAGATCCTGCAGTCCTTCCACAAGGTCCATCCCTGCTATCCAGCCGCCTGGTCGGTAGAGATGAAGTCTCTGTTGAGGAAGGTGAACGAAACACTTTTATGTGGCTGATAATTAATGCAGTATGATGGGAAATGTGTGTATTTTTAATGAGTATTTTATTTCATTTATTTGTATTTTTCCAGCTTGTGTTCTTTTGACCTTGCTTTAATATTCAGTATAAATGTGTGCTTTAGAAATTAAACTTGCTGTGTTTTTCAGCTGCTGTGTGTCGACGCACACCAGCGTCTCTCGTCTCTCTCCGAGCTGAAGGACACAGACTGTCTCTCCCGTGTAAACTGGGACGCAGTGCTAAATAAACACGTCCAACCAGGTTTCATCCCTAATGTAAGGGAGATAGCCACACCCCCAACACACACACACACACACACACACACACACACACACACAAACACATGCACACACATATACACTCACACAAACACACACACTACAGGTTGTGCAGCTACAGGGAAATAATCACTCAATATATACATAATGTGGTAATACATTTTTGGACACCTGAGAATAACACACACACAAGCTTGATTTGTTTTAATAGTGGAGCTGTCCGTTGTCCTGATTTATATACCAATCATATCACATACACACAAACACACACAAACTTAATTGTTTTAATAGTGGAGCTGTCCGTTGTCCTGATTTATATAGCGTTTAATAGTGGAGCTGTCCGTTGTCCTGATTTATAGCGTTTAATAGTGGAGCTGTCCGTTGTCCTGATTTATATAGCATTCATATAATATACACACAAACACACACAAACTTGATTGGTTTAAAAATGGAGCTGTCCGTTGTCCTAAATTATATAGCATACATATCACATACAAACAAACACACACAAATACACTCACACAAACACGTACACACATATACACTCACACAAACACACTCACAAACATATACACTCACACAAACACACACATGCACATATTGAACAGGAGCTACAGGAAAACAATCACTGAATATATACACAATGTGGTCACAAATTTGTATACACCTGAGCATAAGATTGCTTTGTGCATCTTTTTGAAGATCCCATTCCACATTTAGTTTTCATTCACTGTTATAATGAGCTTCACTCTTCTGAGATGTTTCACTAGATATAGTGGAGATTTATTCAGCTACATGGGTGTTAGTAAAGTCAGGTACTGATGTAGGTGAGCTGAGGAGGCCTGGGGTGCAGTCAGTGTTCACGTTCATCATGTTTAATAGGGTGTTAAGCTCTATAGCAGGAGATCTTCCACTCCAAAGAGTAAAATAAAAAAAATGTAAAATAGTTTTTTATTTAAAAAAAAGTTGTAGAAATTGTAATAGCCTGCAGTGTGTGTACATAACAGATGGCCATAAAAATGTTCTATACATAATAATGAGACTCTCAGCTCTCCTCACCATCTGCCCAGGTTTTGTTTTTATAATCTCAATCTTTTTTTTTATGGTTGTAGAGACGGAGACTAAACTGTGACCCCACGTTTGAGCTGGAGGAGATGATCCTGGAGTCAAAGCCACTGCACAAGAAGAAGAAGAGATTAGCGAGGAAGACGAGGGATCAGAGCTCTGAAGGATCTCCACAGGTGCAGTGTGTAGGATTTTATTTGTTTCTTTTTTACTTTTGAATATGCTAAAGATGCACATGAGTAATTTATTTATTTTTATTGGTAGAGAAAACAATTAATAACTGCTACTGTAGAGCAGGGGGTGGGACTTATACACCATAGAAAGCATTTTATTGGCTGAAGGTGTACTCAGGCAGGTAACACAGTATGACATCTCCACCTGATCTCACCTAAAATAAATGTAAAATATATATAATTTTTATTAAATTATAAAAGTTTATTAAAAGTATAAGTATGTAAATAAGGATAAGAATAATGCAATATACAGCAAGTATATATATACACACACGGACAAGCAAATGGTACTGCATAGTAACGAAGAGAGAAAGAAAGAGAGAGATGGAGAAAGAGGGAGAGAAATAAAGGGTTGACTGATTCGGCAGTCGGACTCGTGTGAATTGTGTGTTTGTAAAAGCGCTAACGCAGCTCAGGTGGTCCTGCATCACACTTCAGCTGTAAAGATCCTGCTTCAAGGTGACTCGTGCTGCTGCTGCTGAGAGCTGAGTGGGAGGAAAACTCAGTCTTCCTGTTATTACTGTTCTCACACACACACACACACACACACACACACACACACACACACACACACACACACACACACACACACACACACAGTGTTTTACAGCAATCTAATCTGGTTCTGAGTAAAATCATTTATTAAACATTATTAATATGATATAATTATCAGCATAGTTTTTTTGATAATAATTATATATAAATAATTCTAAGCTACATATTTATATTTCCTCCGTCTTCTCCCTTCTTTCTTTGTTTTTCTTTTTTTTTTTACTTGCAGTCTCCTTCTCTCTCTCAGCCCTTCGTCCTCAGCCGCCCTCGAATCTAATGTAAAGTACATGAGCTCAATTAAATCACAGATAACACACACACACACACACACACACACACACACACAAAGCAGAAACATCATCTCCTGTACTCATCTGTCATATCTTCTTTCACTTCTTCTATCTCTCTCTCTCTCTCTCTCTCTCTCTCTCTCTCTCTCTCTCTCTCTCTCTCTCTCTCTCTCTCTCTTATTGTCTATCTCTTTTAGTATGCTTTTGTTTTCCTTCCTTAATGAGAGCATTAGCTGATTACATTAGCGATAGCACAGCGGTAAATTATTCCATAATTGATCCAGTTTATTCTCTGAGAGACTGATGCGCTGAGTCGCTAATAAAAATCTGGCTTTTTTTCAAATATAAAAGAAAATAAAATGATTAAAAGTGACATCAGGAGAGAAAAATGCAACATCTTTAGTTAAAACTAAAATATTTTTATTTTAAAACTCCTTATCTATTAGCAGACGTGTGTTTTTCAGACTACAGTAAATTCCACAACAGCGTTTTCACACAGACTCGTACTATCAGGGTCAGAGCTCTCTCTGGATCAGAACATCTTCCTTTTGTCCATGAATGTGTATGAATGTCATTTCTGTAATTGGTCTGAATCTTCTTTCCTGAGGGTCTGTAACAGGAGACTTCACGGGCCGGAGTGACTCATCAGTATTACTGTGAAGATTTTATTATGATAATAAATGTATTTATTTTGCTGGATTCGTTTATTATTATGTTCTGCACAGTACAGATGAGCGTCAAAGAGCATTTACTAACTTATGCATATGCATGTGGTTCGTGGGTGAATCCAACAAATAATTAGTCTACATTATGCCTCTAGAGGCCGCTCTCGACCAGCACCCGGAAAAACTATCAGTATGGGACATTTTAGCTCCAAACTCAAACTTTGTTATCAAATACAGATATGATACGAGTAACACATCTCTGTCTCTGGAATTGTTCAGAGGGCCGTTCCACATGTGTGTATCAGGGGTCAGGGGTCATGTAGTTTGAGGACCCCTGACATATGTAATGAGAATAAGGAATGTTTGTGCTTGTTGTGTTTGTGCAGAACGGTCAGCTCCAGCAGCGCCTCGACTGTGTACAGCGAGACTTCATCGTCTTCAACAGAGAGAAGTGAGAAACGTTCACACACACGTTCTTCATTAACAGTGCAGCAGTTAACCTTAACAGCACTTGTGTGAATGAGATAAATGTACATTTTTCTGGATAATGGCTTCTGCTAAATGCTGTAAATGTAAATGTAGGTGTGACACAATGACACTGTATCTAAATTCATATTTATATTCATGCATGAATCTGAAGTTGTGTCTATATTTGTATCGATACCCGTATCTGGGGAAGGTGGTGGTTAAGGCACTGGACTTCAAATGGAAAGTTGCTCAGTCTATTAAGATGTTTGGAGTTTGAGATTATTTCTATAGCGCTTTTCACATCACACATGGTTTCAAAGCAGCTTTATAGAATTGTAAGTGAAGGTGAATGATGTGTTTATCCCTGATGATGAAGACTGGGGCGACTGTGGTGAAGGAAAAACTTCCTTAGATGTTATGAGGAAGAAATGTTGAGAGGAACCAGACTCAAAAGCAGAACCTCATCCTCATTTGGGTGATAAAGAGTGTGATTATAGTCTTTAAACACTACAGAACACTGGAGAGTGAGAACTAACATGAGCACTGGAGTGTGTGATTATGACTGATGATCTTTCTACAGTCTTCTACAGTCAGTAGAGATTATGGAGCTACACTCAAAGAGGTCCAGTGTCCAAACTCCACATGAAGTGGGATCCAATTGGCACTGATACATCTCTAGATGTTTGTGACTGGAGCTGGAGCAACCTCAGGAAGCCTCAGGATGGGGAGAGAAAGAGAAGCAGTGGAGAGGAATTAGCGTAGCTGCTGTTCATGATATTAACAGCACAAGTTGATAATGTGCATGTGATCAGATGTTCTGGAGCACAAGGTTATGATGTGATGTGTGTTATGTGTAGAACTCACTAAAAACATACGTCTTTAATCTGTACTTAAACTGGGAGAGTGTGTCTGAGCCCCGAACACTGTCAGGAAGACTATTCCAGAGTTTAGGATCTAAATGTGAGAATGTTCTACCACCTTTAGTGGACTTTGCTCTTCTAGGAACTACTACTATGATCAGGAGGTCATGAGTTTATAACTGTAAGTTGTTTTGGATAAAGGCATCCGCCAAATGTCATCAATGTAAATGTAGATCTCAGACACACCAAGCTGACACTCCTGGGCCCCTGAGCAAGGCCCTTAACCTCATAACTACTCAGTTGTATGAATGAGAATTTATATCTGATTGCTCACACACACACACACATGAAGCTAAATTCTAGCATGAATGTATTGTTTTCAGGTTCTGGTATCTGAGTTCCTCTCAAGGTCATGACCCCTGCTGTGGTTCAGTCTGAATAGTGTATTCATGTTCATAGTCTTTATCACTTTTTATTATCACTCTCTTTTCATTTTATAAAGGTTGAAGAAGAACAGAGCGGACATGGACTCGAGCAACCCAAACGAGGAGAACCGAGTCCTTGAGGACGGACAGAACAACAATGTCACCAGCGCAGCGAGTTTATCGAGTTAAAGCTCAAAACTGCTGAAGATTGAAAAACCTTTAAGGAAAGGAAGATCATCAACTGAATCGACTCAGGCTTAGAGCGAGAGCAGCAGAAGCATCCAGGGAGAACGTTTTCAAAATCAAGAAAACGCTACACTGAGTCCGGTTCTGGTTTAATCGAGGAATCAATGACCTTAAGATGAAGCTCTGAGATGCGGAGCTTGTAAACGAGTGCAGCTTAGAATTCAATCCTTCCTGCATAGTTTTTTCCCTTTTTTCTTTTCTTTTATTCCTCTGAAAGCACCACAATGATGTGAGCGTAGACGAGGAAAAACGTTGCTGCTGTAAAGTGTGTGATTGCGGTGTTTGGGGTTTTTCTCTCCTGAACAGTGGCCTTAACTTCACACTGCACACAAGTCAGGTCTAAAAGTCTGCAACTGTTTTCATTTCATCAGCTTTTAAACACGAATACGGCTTTATCTGGCCTGAGTTTAACTTCTGTCCTCCTGCAGCCTGCTTTCTGATCATACTCTTGGGTTTTATATGGAATTCAGGATCTGCCAAAGTATTGAATGTAACTTTTCCTGAAATGAATAAAATGATGAGAAAGTTCCTTAAACTGGAACTAATGAACTTATGGTTCTTGATCATGGATCATGGTTTAATCATCACTCTGGTACAAAACTCTCATAAAGGGCGGGGCTCAACTTTGCTTTACTCTCATTGGCTAGTTGGACAAATTTGAATGAATTTTAAAAAGTGGTTCTGGATGCAGTTCATTCAATTAAAAAGTCGTATTTGACCAAAACTCCAAATATTGTCAATGAATTAAATTTAAATTTACACCAGGGGCCCCTAAACCTATTCTGTGAGGGCCACATAATTAATCCTTTCTTTTTTGGAGGTCTGTAACAAAAAATGCCACGGGCCGGAGTGACTATGAGTGTTATTTTGGAGATTAAATGTATTTATTTTGTCTCCGAATGCTGGATTAGTTTATTTTGTTCTGCACAGTACAGATAAATGAGTGTCACATTTCAACAGATTTATCACCTATTAAAAGAGTGTTATTACTGTCATAATGACATTTTCTTCATATTCATTGCTGTTAAAATTAAAATATTTACTTACTTATGCATGTGGTTTGTGGGCGAATCTCATAAATAATTAGGCTACGTTAAGAACTAGACTGATAGTGGACTCCATGTAAAATAGTACCGAACTTTATTACAAAAAAAAGCAAAAAGGTGAATGATGAAGAAAATAAACATGAATATGTTTGTTAATAAATATAATTATATAATTAATGTTATAAATAATAAATATAATTATGCACTCCGTGCAACACGCAGTCTCACGTGTAAATACATACAGCACGCAGCATCAGTGATTCACCTCTAGAGGCCGCTCTTGTAATGACAGCGGACTGGAAAAACTATCTGTTTTTATTTTTGCAGATAGCTGATAGTTCCAGTGATCAACTATTGGTGCCTCGACTTCTATTAATACTACGGGACATTTTAGTTAAAAAGCCAAACTTTATTAGTTTAAACGTTTTAAAAATATGTCTCTGGCTTTGTTCAGAGAGCTGTTCCACATATGGGGCGTAGGGGCCATATTCATCCTGGGGGCCATAGTTTGAGGGCCCCTGATTTACACTGAAAAGTACAACCACCAGAACTGGACAGAGAACTGCATCCACAACTCTCTGGTGTCTCTGAACCCTGGTCCTGGAGCTGCCCATCCAAATCTGATTATCCAATGAGAGTAAAGCATCAATAAACTCCTTCCCTGTATGAGAGTTTTAAAGTGTTGGCACTGCTTCTTAACCCCAAATTCAGAGAAAAGAAAACTTATAAAACTCAAATTAGAAGTATTTTGTTTATATTTTGAGTGTCACATTTTCACTCTAAAGTTACCAGGTTTCAGTCTCGACAACTTTTTCTCCTTTTTAATCATATATTTTTGTTTGTTTCTGCAACATTCAATACGTTTGACATGAATCGAGCAGGAAGATGAAGACCTTGTGTTTACCATCGGAATGAAATAAAACATTTGTAAATGTTTAAAAATGGAGCAGGAAAAAGCAGGATGTTTTTCTCTCTCTGGATATAAATATATATTTTATTTATGAACTGTTCAGAGCGAAAACCCAAGCAGAATTAAACATTTCATAAAAATCCAGATAGACTGGAAAATCTCTGACCACTGACTTCAACCATGTTTTCTTCACATAAATGGCAAAAACACTTTCTAAAGAAGAAAAATCTAAAATTATAGGAGTTTAAATGAAACAATGATGAACATAAAGGAGACAAATGTTAGGAAATGATCTGTAATAATCTCTTATGAATGAATATCCAATAAGCTTCTCTTTATTTCAGATGACTAGAACAGGTAATAAGAACTGTGTGTGTGTGTGTGTGTGTGTGTGTGTGTGTGTGTGTGTGTGTGTGTGTGTGTGTGTGTGTGTGTGTGTGTGTGTGTGGCTGAGAAGGTGCGGTGGCTGAGCTACATTATTGCAATAAGGGGCTCATGCGCTTAAGCGTTTAATCATCTTCAGCTGCTTCATGAAGATTTGTTGGTGGAACCCGTCGTGATGTGAACACGCTCAGTCCTGTACATCTGAAGAACGTTAATCAGCATCACACGAGACCTGAATATTGAGTAACGATCATTAAATGATGTTCATGTGAGCACTTGTGAGAGTTTGTTTGCACATCATGAGTCCCCGAGCAGATCACAGTAACGTTTTTTAACATCTCTGTAGCTCCTTTCTTCCAGAAGGATGTTGTGATTTTCTGATCTGTTTCTGATCAATTAAAGAGCGTTGTTGCTGATGCCCTCAGACCTTCAGCCCTGACTGTTTATTTGCCTTCTTCAATTCCAAATGCACTTTAGAAAAGAGCTTTATGTTTATAGATGTGTCGCTAATCGAAGATGCTAACGTTAATCACCACGCTGTGTTCTTGTACTTGCTTTCACACGCCTTCTTGTACCTGAGGAGTAAAATATGAAGAGCATGTTTGATGTTTGATCTCAGCAGTAAGAAGAGAAAAGAGCAGCTGAGGAGATCTCATCACTAAAGCACACACATTTTTGGATTTGTTAACTAGAAGAATTTGATCATCATTATTCCACTCACGAGGAAGTTCTTTCCTGAGAAGGAAACACCCAGATTTAAGGACACTGATATTTTGCTGAAAGCTTCTGTATGTAAAATGTGGCTTTCACTTTTTATTTTCACTCCAAAAGAACAACGAAGTGATGTGGAGAATCGATTTTTACTCGCAGTTTCTTTTCTTTTTTTACTTCACATGTGAGCAGCTGTGGATGAAGTACACAAACTATGCAGTCGAGTAAAAGTAGAGACTCAGTAAAATGTGACTCCAGTAAAAGTAAAAGTGAAGACGGATGATCTGCTGTGAAGACCCCTAATGGGAGAAGCCGAAAGAAAAAGAAGAAGAAGAAGAGTTTCGTTCAGTTACTTAAATCAGAGACATTACATATTAGCACCAGTAGGGGGCTAATATGTCTCTCATGCTGGAGTTTACATCATGCATGAGAATCAAAAATTTTGCATGAGAATCTAATTTTTTATTTAAAAATCCTGATGTTGAATGGAAGTTTTTCCCACTTTTCCAAAACTTTAACTAGAGTTTCAATCATTTATATGTATATGTTACTGTGTAGTATCTATGGGAGTCACGTGATAAAAGAGCAAACGACTCGGACTAGAAGAGTGTAGACAGACGAACTACTCAAGTCTGTTTTCTGTACAGAAACTATGGAGATTTTGCGATGTTTTTCTCGTGTAGAGTAGAAAATCACTCTTTGAGACGACTTGTTCTTCTGAGTCACACTGAAGACTGGTTTAAATAAATGAATTGTTCATGAACAGCTCGTCACACGGGATTGCGTATCGTCACTGATCTGTCAGGCCTGAGGTGACTCTGTTTCTACTGTAGATTTTACCTGATGATGTAATTACATTATATGAGTGGGGATCATTTCTGATTCTGAAATCTGTAGCTGGTTTCCATGTTTTTTTAATTTCCATATATACTCTCTGTCCCATACTAAGAGCTGAAAGCAGAGCCACTGTTCTTTCATACGAACTCTTCTACTGCGAATGATGATGTTGAAGAAGGTCTCAGAACAGCTTTGCTTGTTGGTAACGTGGAACGTTGGACTCTACACATCTGGACCTGGGCTGGAGAGTATTTGAGACCAGTGACAGGAGTGTTGTGAAGAGTCAAAAAGGCTAAATGAGGGCGAGTGCCAGACTGAGGAGCAGCTTTCTGCATAGTTTGGGGGGTTTTATGGCTCTTTCAGCTATGATGTTGGTTTGGTCTGGAAGACTGAAACATCAGTCATCAGCTGAATGAACCATTTCAGCACTGATCTCCAATCAGGGTCTCAGGCACACCATGTCTCACAAACACTGCCTTCAATTACCTTATTGGTACCCTGATGTTTTTTTCTGTTTTTTTTTTCCTGAAAAACCCCTGGATATTTAGATTAGATTACATTAGATTACATTAGATTCAACATTAGTGTCACTGTGCAAGGTGCACAAAAATGCATTTAGCATCTAACCATAAGTTAGATATTTATTTACAATAAACAGCAGTGTGATAAATGGGGTATAGGGTCCATATATACAGAGTTAGTATTATATCTAGAGAATATAAAGAAGGTAGATAATAGAATAATTACAATATAATAATAATAATAATAATAATAATAATAATCATAATCACAGCTGTAATAACACACTTCTTCCCTTATTAAGCACCATTAAGGACTATAAATAAACTTTATTCAGTGTTATCATGTTTATCACATCAGACTCTGATCTGAGATTACCGCCTGATTACACATGGATTTCTCTTATGATGTATCATGTAAGACATTATGACCCTTTTCACGTTCCATACTAACAGACATTACAGGATGCAGCAGAATCAGCAATTGCAGCAGATGCAGCAGAGTCCAGAGCTGAGAGAACATCAAGGTGGGATTTTTATATTAAATAACTTTAATTATTTGTTGATTTATTGATCACTGCTGATGTGTGAACACCTGAGTTTCAGTAATGATTTATGTTTATGAGATTTGGAGCAAAAGGAAAAGTGTTGAATTTCACTTCTACATTTCATCATCTGGTGTGTTGGCTGTATTCTGAACATTGTTCTAAACAAGTGTGCTGTTGTTTGTGTGACAAAAAAAATACAGAATCCAAATCAACAAAAAGCTGCATTCAGAGTTTCTAGAGACAGACAGTGTAACAGCATGGCCACTAAAGGGGAAACGATTTATGCTAGATCCATGGGCACTAGGTTCATGGACACTGGATCCATGGGCACTGGGTCTGGAGTGGACACGGTGTGGATCGGGTTCATGGACATTGTTCCAGTGATCGGGACGGTGAATGGAGTTGGTGTTGGCTCTGTATGGAGGGAATAAAGGGATGGTAATGGAGAAAGAAAAAGCCATTAAAAACATTTTGAAAATCCAGTTGGGTCTAACAGGCAAAAAGGTGAGTAAAATTTCTGCTTCTATCATCCAAAAACTGATTATAAAGTAAATGCTTCTAATATCCCAAACAGACAGCAGTTAATACCTCCTATAGAACTCAATCCTGAAGTGGATTATTTTCATTCAGCTGCTCAGTCCATCATCTGCCCTTCTTCATATTCTATACTTTTTATCTTTTCTTTTAGAAGAAAAAAAAACCAGCAGCAGGTGCAGCAGCAACATCTAAGATTCCTGGCCTCAGTGATGTGTCAGGTGTGTGTGTGTGATATTCCTGCTCCTCACACTCTTCCAAATATTACTGAAATTCCTTTAATAAATCATTTTACAGAAATATTTAGATTTCGCTTTTCTCCACAGAGGTCAGAATGGAAATGATTATTGAATGTGTGAAAGAAGGTTCCAAAAAGGCACAAGGAAAATCTCAAGCTGAAAAGAGAAAGAGAGAGAAAAGGGTGGAGGAAATTAAGGAAGACATGTTAAGAAAGGTCCGCATTATCAAACCAGACTTCTATAAAGAGCTGACGGAGGAACTCGAAAGGTCAAGAAGAGGCGAGCATGTCTTCAACAATGACATCCTTAAATTTCATTACAAAAATTCTGGTTGAGTTTTTGAATAAATATGTTTTTTCTAATTTACAATTTAATGAGGAAACAATGAAGAGATTAGCTCGTCACACACTTTCCCCAAACACCGCAAAACAAATTGAGACAGAAATGGTGGTTCACTTTGACGATGATGAATTCTATGTGAATGCAAATGCAATTATGTACGGTGTGTATTGCCGAGAGCTGCGTGAAGCCTTCTTCAAAATTCTGGGCCACAAAACCAAACTGGATGTGACAGAGGAGGAGAGGAAGAGAGTGAATTTTGTCATAGATAATATGAATAACCTCGAAATCTATGTGGATCAACTAGCAAGACAGAAGTGGATTGGCAATAACGGGACTAAGTTTAATCTTTTTTTGGTGGTGAAGCAAGAAGTAGTGAAAATGTATAAAACTGATCGTGGTGAGGAATGGAGCATTGACACTCTGGTAAAAGTCAGACAGTGAGTTTATTTGTCCTGTTCAGGGCTCTCAGGTCTTCTTTATTTTAGCCCAACAACATCTTAAAACCTTCAGACCTGAAACAAGATCTCAAATTGTGAATCCTGGTGGAAACTACCCTAACCATAAACCTTTCCAAACAAGCGTTCACTGTAGTGCACACACACACACACACACACACACACACACACACACACACACACACACACACACACACATATACAAAAAAAGAAATCTCAATAATAGGGTTTAAGGGTTTTAACTTCCTGCTACGATCAGTGTGCTCTTTATGATCTGCTTTTGCTTCTGCTCCAAATCAGTGTAGAAATGCTTTAATATATACAGTATATTCCTGTATGCTACATGCTCCAGGTTTCATGGAAAAGTGTTCACTTTTATTCCTACGGTTTCATCATCAGGACTTTAAATACAGCAGCTTCTCTCTCAGGCATTAAAACATGTTCGACTTTATTTTAAAACACACCACATTTGGGTAATTGGTGTATATACATTTAATTCAATTCAATTCAATTCAATTCAATTCATTTTTATTTGTTTTGCGCTTTTAACAATGAACATTGTCTCAAAGCAGCTTTACACAGATAATGTGGTGATTAAATGTAAATATGTTCTTTGTAAGTATGTTTGTCCCTGATGAGCAACTGTGGCAAGGAAAAACTCCCCGAGATGCATAAGGAAGAAACCTTGAGAGGAACCAGACTCAAGAGGGAACCCATCCTCATCTGGGTTGCACCAAATGTCCATTTGAAGCATATATACAAAGTTGCGGGGTACAGTGATGATGATCAGAAGCAAACTGCACTCCCGAGTCAGTGCAGCAGACCGCCGACACCAACTACAGTCCAATCCGTCCTCAAAGCACCCGTTCTACTCCGGAATTACATGGAACCACCCAAGGTGTTGATGAGAGACCGTCCCAAGCTGCACAGAAGTGTGAAGATCCACGGAGGGTAGAGGGGCAGGAACAGTGGTCACTGGAGCCTCAGGAGCATGTTTAACTCGACCGAGAGAGAGAGAGAGAGAGAGAGAGAGAGAGAGAGAGAGAGAGAGAGAGAGAGAGAGAGAAGGATATGGATTATTAAGTGTAACTATTGGTGTATGAAAGTTAATGTCACTGTGCAGTTTGGACTCCGGCAAGACTCGCTATGGCAGCATAACTAAAAGGGAGAAGCAGAAGGTAACACAGACATGAGGATCTCTGGGATAAGAGACGACCCACCACACCACCGTCAACAAACCTGAGTGAACGTGTGAATGTGAGGGGACGACAGCATACAAATATACCAGTTCACCAAACACTCCATATCCATGTTTCCTCCAGATCTGAGCCTTTACCTAAGAAAAAATCTACTGATAAAAGGCTTGACTAAATAAATACGTTTTCAGCCTCGACTTGAACACTGAGACTGTGTCTGAGTCCCGAACACTGATTGGAAGGCTGTTCCATAACTGTGGGGCTTTATAAGAGAAAGATCTGCCCCCTGCGGTAGTCTTCATTATTTGAGGAACCAACAGATAGCCAGCACCTTTTGATCTAAGTAGGCGTGGAGGATCATACTGGTACAGAAGTTCACTCAGATACTGCGGTGCGAGACCGTTAAGTGCTTTATACGTCAGTAGTAATATTTTATAATCAATGCGAGATTTGATTGGGAGCCAGTGTAGACTGATTAAAACAGGGGTGATGTGGTCGTATTTCCTAGATCTAGTGAGGACTCTTGCTGCTGCATTCTGAACTAACTGAAGCTTATTTATGCACTTACTCGCACACCCAGACAGTAAAGCGTTACAGTAGTCCAATCTAGAAGTAACAAAAGCATGAACTAGTTTTTCTGCATCCTGTAACGACATCATATTTCTAATTTTAGCAATATTTCTTAGGTGAAAGAAGGAGATCCTGGTGATATTATTCACGTGAGACTCAAAGGAAAGACTCGGGTCAATAATCACACCAAGGTCTTTGACAGCCGTACACACTGAAACAGAAACACCATCCAGAGATGCTACGTAATCAGAAAGTTTGCTTCTAGCTGCATGTGGTCCTAGTAAAAGTACTTCCGTCTTATCTGAGTTGAGCAAAAGAAAGTTATCAAGCATCCACTGTCTAATGTCCTTTACACACTTCTCAACACTGTTTAGCTGATCTCTCTCATCTGGCTTTGCTGAAATATACAGCTGTGTGTCATCAGCATAGCAATGGAAGCGAATCCCATGTTTATTAATGATTTCACCAAGAGGCAGCATATATAAAGAGAAAAGCAGTGGGCCTAAGACAGATCCTTGAGGAACACCAAACTTTACCTCATAGAGTGTGGAGAACTCACCATTTACATCCACAAACTAATAGCGATCAGTCAAATAAGACCTGAGCCAAGAGAGAGCTGTTCCCTTTATTCCTACAACGTTCTCAAGTCTAGCAAGCAGTATAGTGTGATCAATGGTGTCAAAAGCTGCACTAAGGTCGAGCAAAACAAGTAAGGAGACAAAACCCTGATCAGAGGCCAATAACAGGTCATTTACCACCTTAACTAGCGCCGTCTCTGTGCTATGATGAGGCCGAAATCCTGACTGATACACTTCAAAAATGTTATTCATAAGTAGGTGTGAGCAGAACTGCTGTGCTACAACCTTTTCTAAAATTTTGGATATAAAGGGGAGATTTGATATCGGTCTGTAGTTGGACAACTGACATGGGTCAAGGTCAGGTTTCTTAATAAGGGGGTGGATAACTGCCAGTTTGAAGGATTTAGGTACAAAACCAGTGCTAATGGAAGAGTTAATTATTTTTAAAACTGGTTTGATTACCTCTGGAGTTATCTGTTTAAAGAAACTAGTAGGCAGGGGATCGAGAATGCAGGTTGATGATTTTGATGAGGAGATTAATGAAATTAAGTCCTTCTCATGAATAGGAGTGAAGCTTTGTAGTTGATTGTCCGTTATAATTACACTGCTGTCTACAGGGTTACTTGTAAAATAATTTGGATTTATATTAACCGTCTGGATTTCTTGCCTGATGTTTTCAATTTTATTATTAAAAAAGTTCATGAAATCATTACTACCTATTGATGGTGTGCATGTGAGTGCAGTGCTTTTATTCCCTGTTCATTTTGCTACCGTGCTGAATAAAAATCTAGGATTATGCTTGTTATTTTCTATGAGGGTGGAGAAATATGCTGATCAGCAGCACTAAGAGATTTTCTATAATTTAGGAGATTCTCCTTCCATGCTATTTGAAATACTGTTAATTTTGTTTGACGCCATTTACGTTCTAATTTTCGAGTGTTCTGTTTTAAGGTGCGCGTATGATCAGTATACCACTGTGCTAATTTTTTCTCCCTGATCATTTTGGTCTTAAGGGGAGCTCCATCATCTAGAGTGTAACGTAACGTTGTTTCTAGATGTTCAGTGGCCCAGTCGAGCTCTGCGGGGTCTGACGGAGATCTATCTAATATCGTAATTTCGGGAAGATTATTAATAAAACGCGCTGCTGTAGCTGACGTGAAAGTACGCTTAACACGGTAACGTGGTGAGGTAGAAATGCAGTGACTGAGGCAAATTTTAAACGAGATTAGATAATGGTCTGAAATAGCTTCAGACTGTGGAATTATGACTAAGTTTTTTATTTTTAATCCAAATGTTAACAACAAATCGAGAGTGTGTCCACCACTATGAGTGGGTCCTATAACATTCTGATTAATTCCAACTGAATCTAGTATGGACACAACTGCTGCTCTTAAGGAGTCTTCCTGATTATCAAAATGAATATTAAAGTCTCCAATAATTAATGCTTTGTGTAAAGAAGTAGCTAAATTTGTAATGAAATCTGCAAATTCTATCAGAAAATCAGAGTCGGGCCCCTGGGGGTCTATAAATAATAATTAGTGGAATTAACTGGCTTGACCTGCTTTCGGACACTGAACATTTTATGTTGGTGTAAAGAACTTCAAATGTTTTACATTTGTGTTTAGTCTTTTGTGTGACGTTTAGATTATTATTATAAATAGCTGTGACTCCGCCTCCTCTGCCATTTAGACGGGGTTGGTGTATATAACTATACCCAGGAGGACTCGCCTCATTTAATGCTACATATTCATTCGATTTAATCCACGTTTCTGTCAAACACATTATATTAAACTCCTGGTCGGTAATAATTTTGTTTATAGTCAGCGCTTTTGGCGTGAGAGATCTAATATTCAACAATCCTATCTTTAGATCAGAGGTGCTGCTGTGCGTTCAGTCCTATTTAATTTAATGTTAATCAGGTTACTTAAACAGACTTTCTGATAACTCCTATATTTTGGTTTTGCTCGGGGGACAGACACAGCCCAATATGGTGGATCCTGAGTGACGACTCTGTGCAGCTAGCAGACGGTCGGTTTAGCCTGTCTGTCTGCTCCCTGGCCTTGGCTCTGGACAGTCACTTGTTATCTAGTGCTGTTCTGAGACTATGACCTATACTACAAGAAATGAGAGCAGCACCTTCCCGGGTGGGATGGACACCGTCCCGCCCTAACAGGCCAGCCTTGCCCTCAAAAATGCTCCAATTATTAATGAAGCCCACATTGTTTTTGGAGCACCACTTGGACATCCAGCAGTTCAGCGACCATAACCTGCTGTAGGCTACATCGCCACGTCGCATTGGGATGGGGCCAGAGCATATTACTGCATCGGACATTGCCTTCGCTAATTTACACACCTCTATAACATTACTCTTAGTAACCTCTGACTGTCGAAGGCGTATATCATTAGCTCCTGTGTGAAAAACTATCTTAATTACACTTATTTAATTACAGATGTGAACATTATTATTGAACCTTATATCACAGTCTATAGTGTATCTCACACACACACACACACACACACACACACACACACACACACACACACACACGTCACTGCTGTTATTGTAATCTTTCTTCACTTTTCACGTGATTCATGTTGTGTTGCTAAAATGTTCATTTTATTCTGGTAATCTGATTAATGTTATTAACGTGTTTGCTTTAGTAAATTGTGAATCATTGCGATTAATTATATAGATTTTATTCTAAAGCAGTTTTCCTGGGCAGAGCGCTGAGCTGATTATTAATGTGTGTAAAAGTTTCATGGAAGTAAATAAAAGTGATTACTAACATCCTGCCTACAGAGTCTGTAATTATCATCATCATCTCAGGATTATTTTGGTGGAAACACAGAGTTCAGTACAGACTGTGATATTAGTTTACACCTCATTACATTTTCCACCATCTTGAGTTTTGTCTAATCATCACCAGATCTGCCGAACATCATCTCCATAATAAACTGAAACAAATATCATAATTTAGTGAATTTAAAAGCCACCAAACTGAGAGTGAGCTGTATCTCAGCAGCTTTGTGCAACATCATTTCATTGATCAAACAAACCGTGTCTTTAAGATGATTCGAACAAGAAGTTTCTAGAATAATCATTTTGAGCTAAAACAGAAATGTAGACCAACTGAAAAACTGCAGTTGCGTCTCCTTGTCCATCAAAAAATGTTTGTAAAACCACAAATGCAGCAAGAACCAACTTCTGAGAATGTTGATCTAAAACCAGCTCACCAGCGCCACCTGCTGCTCAGAAACTTACAATAACATGCTATAAAATGTTTGAATCAGCCATTATTGCTTCTCCTCCAACTTGTGCCTGATGTTCACCAGGTTTGACTCACACCATCCTGACACCCTGCTGCACGTCTGTTCACACCATAGACATCATGAGTGAAACTACAAATCCCTGCCTTTAAAAAAGTGGCTCTAATTTCCTGGAATTGATCAGACAACAGCTGTAGTACGTCTGTGAATGTGAAGCTGGTGTTTGGCTCCTAAAATTAAGATCTACACACTACAAACCCATGAGAGTCACAATGAGGGCAAAAGAAGTGCAGCGAGAGCAACCCAGCAGGGCGGCGCTGTCTCACAGGTGAAGTAGAACGAGGTGGGTGTTAAAAACGTGGTAATTGTTGAAGCGCTTTGGGGTAACACTCCACCAGTGGGGGGGTGGTGGTGGTGGTAACTTAGTAACCTGGTGAGATAAAGTGCTGAAAGATTCGGAACTGGAAGAAGAACTGGACAGGACCGGGATGTGAAATGTAAATGTAGAGCTTTAAATCAAATGCTGCAGTTCTGGAACTAATCAGATTACATTCATAAACTGTTCATTAAATTCATAATTAATAAAACGATTGAATAAAAGCAGCAGCCTGGTGACAAACTTCAACATGACACACGTTCGAATCACACGTGAGGATCACCTGGACTGTTCTGTACGACATGACGATAATGGCAGCAATGTTGTGGATTGTTCTGTGATGATCATCATGCACAAGTTACTTAATGTTTTCAACATTTTTGGAGGTTGAGCTCATAAACTTGCTGAATCACGTGAAGCGTCTCCGTGGCAGATTTGAACAGTTTGAAACAGGATTTCACTGTTGCTGTTTGTTCTAGCCTGCTGTCCGTGATGAAATAGCAGACGTGGTAATACACGTGGGTCAGAACAGCACCGGTCACACGGCTCCCGATGATGTCTTTTGGCACACTGTCTTATGAAGATCGGTGCTCCCTGTGACTGTGTGTGCAGCCTCGTGCTGCCATCTGTTGGCGTGTTACAAAACTAGTCTCGAAACTCTTTGACGCCACCTGGTACGTGTCTGAAGGCACTCAAGACTAACATGAGATCAGATGGAACAGGGTGTCCCCTTTAAAGATTCACTGCTCTTCAGTTTTCATCTCATCCTGCTGTAGGAATAAAATCCACTGACCCTCAGTACAGATTTATTTTTATTAAATCAGGCTCATTATTTAAATGTGTACAATAACATTATCAGTATTTGGCTGCTTATTTGAAGCCATAGAGCTTTTTATTCCTGAACCTTCCACACAAACACAACAGAAGCTTATTCGTCTCTAAAGTGAGTCCAGGGACTGAAGTCCACGTTTGTTTGTTCTATTTATCAGGATCCGACCCAAACCAAAATACATTTAGAGATAAAAAAAAACAGAAAAAAAACCCTATACAAATAAAACGCTCTGTTAGCTTTGTGTCTCAGACCCCTGAGGTGCACCGGACCTCACTTTCACAACCAGCATCCTGTAGAGAAACTACACAAACTTTTGTTCTTTTTAATCGTTTAGAAGACGAGGACGTGCCGCATCGTCCCCTGAATCCACCCGGAGGATGAAGCAGAACCAAACCCCATCCCGAGGATTCGACTTGGTTACGCGTGACGTGATGTTTTATTAAAAAAAAGAATCCTCTTCTGATCTTACACACACACACACACACACACACACACACACACACACACACACACACACACACACACAATCATTCTCTCAGAGACTGTAAAAGAAAAAAAGCTGATTTAAAAAAAATAATAATAATAATAATAAAAGGTGATTAAAGTCACTCCCTCGCTGCAACAGACTGAACCAGAGCGAGAGTGTGTGTCAGCGGAGTGTCGTAAAAACACACAAAAAAGGCAGACGTGTGTAATATATACAAAAAGAGCACAAAGAGAAGTCTTAGGGTGTGTGTGTGTGTGTGTGTGTGTGTGTGTGTGTGTGTGTGTGTGTGTCGCTCGCTCAGCCCGGAAATTGAGAGATCTGAAACTGCAATGCGGTGACGTCAGAAGTGTGTGACCATCATTCCAGAAAGTCTGTGGAAGTTCTGAGGTTTCTTTACACACACACACACACACACACACACACACACACACACACACACACACAGTGAGAGGAAGAGTTCTTTTCTGTCCTTGTTTTGTGCTCCCAGTAAAACACAAATTTCTACTGGTTTTGTTCTCTCTCTCTCTCTCTCTCTCTCTCTCTCTCTCTCTCTCTCTCTCTCTCTCTCTCTCTCTCTCTCTCTCTCTCTCTCTCTCTCTCTCTCTCTCTCACACACACACACACACACACACACACACACACACACACACACACACACACACACACACACACACAGTACCAAAACACTCAAAAACGATAATTGATGATACAAACACTGTTCATCGTGTTCAACAGAAATATGAAACACACACACACACACACACACACACACACACACACACACACACACACACACACACACAAACACACACACACACACAAACACACACACACACACACTCCTGTCATCTCCCTTGGGTGTGCGTAGTGTCTTTTTGTCACAGGAGTGTGTATAGAGAGGGGGTGAGCGTCCATCCTGACTCTCCGAGTCCAACACACACACGCACACACACACACACCAGACAAGACAGCAGAAACAGGAGGATGGGGCAGGGTAGCGCTTGATGCTCGATTCCTTTGCGTCCTTCAGCTGAGTCTCGAGGTCATGACTGAAGGTGGTCTGGACACTGATGAGGGAAATCTCCTGCTCTTCTCCATTTACCTGCTGGTATCCATCGGATCCTCCTTAAAATTCTCACACTGCTCCATCACTTTGCTGCAGAAAGCAAGAAGAAACAACACGCGTGTATGTACGTGCGCACACACACACACACACACACTGAATTCCTATAACTCATAACATACTGAAATACAAAAATGATAATAAATAAATAAATATGAGCATAAGCAATTAAAGAGGGTAGGGTTCAGCTAATGTGGTCCAAGCTAGTGTGTGTGTGTGTGTGTGTGTTTGTGTGTGTGTGTGTGTTATTACCGTGCCATGGTCTTTGTCTCCTGATGTGAAGACTCCAGCTCGAGAACTTTCTTTAACAATGCAATGCCTCCTTCCTTTACTAATAACGGACAGTATTTGTTCGCTGCATAGAGACAGAAAAAAAGATCAGAATACAGACAGACAGACAGAAAAGAGGCAGACAGACAAAAGAGGGATGAAGAAAGACAGACAGACAGACAGACAGACAGACAGACAGACAGACAGACAGACAGACAGACAGACAGACAGACAGACGGAGGATATGAATGGAAGACAGAATGCAGACAGACAGACAGACAGACAGACAGACAGACAGACCGACCGAGAAAAAATGAACAGGAGAGAGGCAGTTAAACCAAAATAAACTTGCATCACTTGAAAAGCAGTAAAAACAACAAATACCACAATCAATCTCAACACAGTTGATAGTTATTACAGGTATTTATGCAAATTAGGCAAATGAATAAATTTGCATACTGGATCCAACATTCTGCTCTCTGTATTACATTAAACTGTTTACGGAAACATTTATTTCTCTCAATAATCAAAAGCTTTAAAGAAAAAATTCTAAAATATCACTTTCTTCATTATTCTAATCAACATTAGAAGATCACTCTTCCTGGGCCACTCCCTGTTTAGGCCCCACCCTGTTTAGGCCCCGCCCTGTTTAGGCCCCGCCCTGTTTAGGCTCCGTCCCTTG
>JBCEWE010000313.1:103196-105696 GCA_039877035.1 Silurus lanzhouensis
TGATGCACCGAAATGAAAATTCTTGGCCGAAACCGAAAACTGAAAAAGAGGAAAGCAAGGCCGAAAACCACCGAAAGAAATGATGCCAATTATTATTACTGTTGCATTTATGTCTATGACTGTGTACTAAACTTACTAAAATCAAGGCATTTCATTTGCATAAATTAATATTTAAGTTTCAAAGAATAAATCAATTAAAAATGATGAAAATATTTATTTATAGCACATTGCAACAATGCACAGGATAAAATAAATGAAAATTAAAACTTAAATGTTGAACTTAAATGTACAGGCCCTCTGGCCTGCTGAAAGGTTGTACAATTAAATATGTTCTTTTATAAAAACAAAGTGCATTCAGAAAGTGCAACTGCTTAAAGATACAACAACATCACTGGGAAACTTCCTGCCTTTTCAAAAACCTCCACCACAGACGGAGTGCGCGTGCTCGGAGGGGTTTTGCTTTTCTGTGCGCGTGCCTCTCATATTCAGCATAGCGATCGGGATGTTTGGATTTCAGGTGATAAATTAAACCCGACGTGGAGAAAGTCTTTGCAGACGCACCCCATCTTGAAATTTTGCCATTACGTGTTTTGCAAATCGCTCTCCGTGGGTCTTTCTCACATTTACTGAAATACGTCCACACCGCAGACATGTTGCTTTAGACATGCACGTGCAGGGCGCGCTTTCTGTTTGCGTCATCACAACAAACTGTTTCCCCGTGTTTTTTCACTGATCAAAGTCTTTCGAATATTCAGTGCATCCCAACTGATTATAAAAGAAATATTCGCTCATAGTGCGAGGTGGAGAATAAAACAAACTAGCGGTCCGCCACTTAATACGGTTCTAAAGGGAAACAGATTGTAATTCTGCGTGTACCTGGGTGGTCCCATGGCCTCCTCGATGTACGGGACGGTGCAGTTGTCCAGCATGATGTGTCCCGAGACGTCCAGCGAGACGAGATTCGATAAAGTCTGTACGATGTTGGTCAGGATCTTCCTCGTCAGTTTGAACTTGAAGGGACGTGGACCGTCACGTGAGATATCTAAGTGCCTGGAAAAAGAACTCACGTTTAATAGGAAATATAATAGGGTCCTGTGAAAGGGGGAGTGGCCTTGGTGTCCCTCACATTACAGGAGGTGTGGCTTAGGGAGGTGTGGCATCAGTTCAGTTGGACGACATGCATTTTTTTTTTACTTGTGAGAGTAAAGTGGGTGTGGTCTGTATGTATGTCACATATGAGGAGGTGTGGCCTCTTATCAAAGTGAATTGGGATAGGGCCAATGTGTCCGGATAAGGGGTGTGGCCTAACTGCTCATCAGACTAAAAAAAGGTGTGGCCTCATGATCTTCTAAACGTTTACTAACATCCTTCTTCTGATATTCTGATAATTAAAAGATAAAGATATTTTTCGAGAGGGTTCTGAGACTCGTCACCTGAGTCGGTTCATGTGCAGGATAGTGGAGATGAGCTCCTCGTTCAGGTCCACGTTGTAGAGCACGAGCGAGGCCAGCTGCTCCCTCCACTGAGCCAGGAAGGCTGAGCGGGGCAGGTGCATCGAGGACAGGTCGAGCGCTCGGAGCGTGTCCAGGGGCTTCAGCAGAGCTTCAGGGTCCACGTCCACCGACAGACAGCCGAGGTTCAACATGCACAGCCTCCTGAACCCCTGGAAGGAGAAGTCTGTGCCATTGCAGAACTCTTCCTCTTCCTCCTCCTCCTCGTCTTCATCCACCTCTAAGGAAGACTTGCGGAAGAAGATGTTGGAGCAGCCGAAGAGGCTGAGGGACACCAGCGAGTGCCGGAAGTTGCGCAGAGTGCGAAGGCTGCGAGTGCTCAGGTGATTACAGCAGGTCAGGTGGAGCTCCATCAGATCCTGAAACACAACATCTGACGAGTTACAGGACGGACCTACTAAACAGCTCAAACCTGTCCAGCAATAAATCTGTGGTGATAAAAGCACGATCAAGATTACAGAAACAAAACTGAGCGAGTAAAAACACTTATGATCACAGCGCACAGTAAACAACAACAAGTTCTTCTTCTTCTAATCGCGATGTCATGTGTGAGCACCTGTTTCCCGATGGCGTCAAGGTCTCGGTCTCGTACCGTGTCCTCTCGGAGGTGCACTCGGCTCAGTCGGGTGCTGTGCGAGTCGCTGAAGAGCTGAAAGAAACCCTGCTGAGGCTCGAACTCGCTGTCGGTGTGCACCAGCTCCATGTACCTGCAGCAGAGGAGCGGAACTGATCACAAGGTTCCTGCAGAAGGTTAACTAACGCATGCAGAAGTAGAGAAGTAAAGAATTATCGCTATACAGTGACGTTAAAGAGCAGTCGAGATATGAAGCGACACAGTGATGCGTAACAGTGACGTTACAAATGAAGTGTTATTACACTGTTATAGCAACAAACTATTATTAGGAATTAAGCATTAAGTATTAATTATTACAGCATTATAACAACAAAAAGATTCATTTACGGAGCCGAAGTAAGAAACCGGTAAACAA
>JBCEWE010000313.1:110696-113196 GCA_039877035.1 Silurus lanzhouensis
AACCTTCCTGTCAGACTATTAACTAATAACTAATAATTACTATTATTACTTATATTACTGCTGCTACTAATACTAACAATACTACTAATAATAATACTAATAATAACGAAAATACTAAAAATACTAATACTACTAACAGTCCTACTAATAATAATACTAATACTAACAATACTACTACTACTACTAATAATTCTAATACTTATACTAACAAAAATACTAATATTACTAACAATCCTACTAATACTAATACTAACAATACTACTAATAATTAATACTAATACTAACAATAATACTAATAATTAATACTAATAATATAACAATAATACTACTGTTAATGTCCTCCGTAACTTCTAGCAGTACTGTTAATACAAGTAATACTACTTTAATTAAATACTCCTACTAATATTACTACTAGTATAAATACTATTACTGATGTCACTAAGACTCTTACCACTGTTACTACTAGTCATTATATTATTATTACCACTAATACTCCTACTAATACCACTAGTCCTGGTAATTGTACGACTATTGTGCTTCAGTGTCCGCCTACATTTAATACTTTTACTAATGCCACTAATACTTTTACTATTATTACTACTAGTTAAACTATTAATACTGCTATTATTTCTACTAATTGCACTAATACTGTTATACTGCGGTTATGCTCCATTGTCCTCCTGCTACTTTTAATACCTGCAATACTCAGGCTATTATTACTACTACTAATGATGATGATGATGCTGTTCCTTGCTCCTGTCTCTGGTTGGTGTCTGGTGAACGCCGTCGCTCAGGAATTCCTTTCGAGGGCGGGATTCGATCTCTGTGCTGGAAGGTGAGGATCTTTGGGGGGGTGTTGTGACTTTTTCCGCCTGACTGTATTTAACATTCCTGAAGTTTTCTGTAAACAAATTAAAACCACCCCAGTGTGGTGAAGTGAAGTTTCTAAATCCATGCTCTGTCCCAGTGTCTTTTTATTTTATATACAAATCACAGTTTATTGAAGGTGAATAAAAAGTGTAAAATCCTCCTTCCTGTAGATGAAATCTTACAGCGTTACCTCTGATACTGGAGACTCCTTCCCTAAACGATAAATACACGTCTCCTTGCAGAAACAGTTTTTTGCGGTACACGTCCTTGTGAACGAGCATTACTATGGTAACGATAGAGAATCAAAACAAGAGTCGTGATTATGGTGAAGACCCACGTGTCAAAGGTGGAAATAAAATTAACATTTATGGTTGTAATGATTTTTCAGATCTTGTTGAACTTCCTGCCCCTGGACCAGACACTGTGGGACTCGTTCCTGAAAAAACAGCGGTAATGCACACACACACACACACACACACACACACACACACACACACACACACACTCAGAGAAACTCAGGAACTGAAAAGGGGAAAGAAGCAGGAACTGGAATTTACATTTATTATTATTAATATTATTTTTTTAATGAGTCAAATGGTCTGTTCGTGATGAATCGCTTCATGAATCATTTAGTGAAATATGATTTGGAATCTATTTCAAAACAACACGTGAGTAAACAATGAAGAGCGCTGATATTTATAGAGACAAAGAGTTACTCAATCAGATCATTTGTATATAGATCATATATATATATATATGTGTGTGTGTGTGTGTGTGTGTTTAGAGAGATTTATTCCCAGTTTCTGAAGGAGATGATTATCCAGCCGGGAATCGCTAAAGCTAATATGGGTGTCTCCAGAGAGGACGTGACCATGGAGGATCACGTGAGTGCCTGATGTTCAGCTCGACTCGACTTCTCACGTCAGTGTTTTATTGTAACTCTGCTTCTTCTCTCTGTGTTTCTCAGCCACTGAATCCGAACCCCGAGAGCCGGTGGAACAATTACTTTAAAGATAACGAGGTTCTGTTACAGATCGATAAAGATGTCAGGTACGTCACAGAGATCCTGATGATCAGGAGGCGTATGAGCTTCTCACCTCCAGCCTGTCAGAAACACGAGTAGACCACACCCACATTTTTATATACCACTGACCGCCATAATGCTCAAGGATCAAAGCTTTATTCTTCCTGCACTCCTCTTTCACACCTCATTCCCTTTTTCACACCTCATTCCCTCCTCCTCTCCTTATTCCCTCCTCCACTCCTTATTCCCTTCTTCACTCCTTATTCCCTTCTTCACTCCTTATTCCCTCCTCCACTCCTGTTTCCCTTCTTCACTCCTTATTCCCTTCTCCACTCCTGTTTCCCTTCTTCACTCCTTATTCCCTCCTCCACTCCTGTTTCCCTTCTTCACTCCTTCTTCCCTCCTACACTCCTTATATTCCCTCCTTCACTCCTCATTCCCTCTTTTACTCCTCATTCTCTCCTTTACTTCTCATTCTCTCCTTCACTCCTTATTCCCTCCTTTACTTCACATTCTCTCCTTTACTTCTCCTCCACTCCTCATTCCCTCCTCCACTTCTCCTTCACTCCTTCTTTCACTCTTCCTCCTACTTCACCCTTTCTTTAC
>JBCEWE010000313.1:123196-143196 GCA_039877035.1 Silurus lanzhouensis
AAAAAAGAGAGTAAAAAAAGGGAAAGATGAACCAGGCGTGATGAAACTGCTCCATCTTCTTCATCCTCATCCTCATCACTCTATCCCGTGTGTCCTGTCCTGCTTTTATCTCGGATTTTATTCCGGTTTCTGTCCCGGATTTTGATCTCGGATGGAGGATTGTGAATGTGTATGAAGCGGCCTGTGAGCAGATCTGCATCTTGAAGCATCACCTGCACCTTCTCTGAACAAGAGGTCAGATGTGGACTCCGAACCTCCAGGTGCCTCCCTGTTACCTCTAATTACAGGAACATCATCAAGGTGGACAGTCTGCACCTGAGACCGAACATCTGAGTCTCAGCAGGACTGAAATATATTTTTTAGAGATAAAAGTCTGGAATTAAAGTGGTGTATTGAAGGAGAGCGTGATGGGTCTGAGGTCCATAATTAAGATCCCACCTGAGCGCTGATCTGGATCTCACCTGAACTGAGGCAGCTGTGGAGGAGTGTGTGTTCTTCACAGGGGAAACACTAGTAGGACTTTCTGACATTGTTTCAAGCACAGAACGGATCTCGTGAGGGTCGAGGGTTATGCTCAAACGCTCAAACTTCTGATGAACAGAAACTTCACCAGAATCCAAACTTGGTGCTTCCTTGATCCTCGTCTGGTTTCGTCGTCCTCAGGGTTAAAGAACAAACAAAAACAAGTGCTGGATTTCTACACTCACTGTGCTGGATGTGTGTTTGTGCTGGATGACCTCTGATGACCCCTAGTTACATTCTGGAGTACGTTCCAGAGAGTGTGTGTGTGTTCCCTGGTGCTGTTGGAGAACCAGGTGACCGATTGGAACCTTATAAGTACGTGAGAAGTGAGGAGGAAGAGGAAGGAGATATGAGCTCTATATGGTGGCGATGATGATGATGATGCTGGATACACAGGTACACACACTAACTTCAGCTTGTAATCTGGGATCAAACAGTGTGTATGTGTGTGTGTGTGTGTGTGTGTGTGTGTGTGTGTGTGTGTGTGTGTGTGTGTGTGAGACACTATGATTAGTTTAACAGCATGTTCCTGTTCCAGGAGTTGGCTGTGTACAGAACAGAATTACAGGCTTGCACTAACGCTGTGTTTGTTATTATGGCTTCCAGAGCGAGTCGCTTCAGTGGAAGAAAAGTCCCTAATTTTGGATAAAAGTGCAGAATATTTGTATTTTTCTTATTGTTACTAGTAAATAAATATCTTATGTAAGAGGAAAAAACATAAATGAAGGAAAACGCAGGTCCAGGCCAGCTGTCATGCTGCAGATTCACCTCCAGGGGGCGCTTGGTTGCAACCACTTTTATACACCACAGACTCCGTATGAACCAGGTTCTACAGCTCAGTGTGCTGAGTTATGACCCAGATGATAAACCACACCTTTGACCTTTGGTCATCTCCAACACACACACACACACACACACACACACACACACACACACACACACACACACACACACACCTGCTTGTCAGAGTTTTGTTGTCATAATGCCATGGTGACCGAACGAGAATTCCTGTATGGTGTCAGTGATTTAGATAGACACACATAGATTCAAACACACACACACACACACACACACACACACACACACACACACACACAGTCTCTCCAAGGACGTTTGTCTTCAGCTCTGTCTCCTGTATGGAGTTTTTATCGACACATTGCTGTTGCCCTGGATGTTTCATTTTTTTCACAAATATGCAGCACACACACACACACACACACACTCACGTTTGTTGACAAAGTGTGTATTATAAGTGTATAGAACATAAAACCTTTTGTCTTGTTAAAAATAATAATAATCCCGAGATACCACTTTGCCTACAGCTGTTAAAGAGTGTATATGTGTGTGTGTGTGTGTGTGTGTGTGTGTGTGTGTGTGTGTGTGTGTGTGTGTGCGTGTGCGTGTGTGTGTGTGCGTGTGTGCGGATGCGTGTGCGTGTGTGTGTGTGTACGAGTGCCCCCCAATCACGTCGTGGTTACTATGGAGACAGAGCAGAGTGCCAAATCACCAAATCTCTGAGGCCGTGAGAACAGAATGGGAGCTTCTCTTTCTTTCTTTTCTCTTTCCTCCTTTTTTCTGTATAAAATGATTCAAAAAAGAATCTTTTTTATAATAATTTTCATAATTAATATGTGAAATCTCATGAGAAAACAGAAGGAAACTGAATATAAAGGGTAGAAACATTTAGTGAACATTGATTGTGCAGCAGGGAGATGGTGGAGTCTGGTGAAATTGATCATGATGCAGATTGGAGACAGGGCAGATTTTAGACGGGGCAATGTGGAGACAAAGCAGTTTGGACAGGTCAGTTTGGGAACACGGTGGTTCGGGGATGGGGCATATTGGGGTTACTTGTGGTTTGGAGATATGGTGTGTGAGGGGTTACAGGTTGATTTATGGATGGGGCAGATTCTAGACAGGGGAAAAGGGTGGTTTGGGAAAGTGCATGTTGTGGTTGCAGGGCTATTTGACAGATGGGGCAGATTGGGTGCAGGGCAGATTGGTGATAGGACACTTCGGGGCATTTTTCATCTTGCATTTCTTTGATTTATAATTAAAATAAATGTGGAATGAACAAACAATTTCCTGGACAGACAACACACTGCACACTGCGTCACTACCATCACTGACCACCAGGGTGAGCAAATGTACTGCTCTAAAACAGTACAATAACACACTGTTCATCAGGGTACACTTTGTGTACGTGTGTGTGTGTGTGTGTGTGTGTGTGTGAGAGAGAGAGAGAGAGAGAGAGAGAGAGAGAGAGAGAAAACAAAGAGAGAGTAGGACTGTGCCAGAGTTTCGGAACACACTGTTGTGCAAAAAACAGCAGCTGTGAGGATGAGCTGACACACACATACACACACACACACACACATACACACACACACACACACACACACACACACACACACACACAGCTGGATTTTACTCCCAACAGTAGTGTTAGTGGTTTAGTTTCAGGTTTGCAGATCAGATGTGTGTTTGTGTGTGTGTGTGTGTGTGTGTGTGTGTGTGTGTGCGTGCGTGCGTGCGTGCGTGTGTGTGTGTTTAAAACCCTTTACAATAACTAATTTAACACACAGTAATACAATTCTACCTTAAATACTCTTCACTACTTATAAAGTGCTTCACACTGCACACACACGTCTCTCTTTACTTTGGTTTCCCCTGTAATTGCTTTCACTTTGTTTTTATTTGTGTGTGTGTGTGTGTGTGTGTGTGTGTGTGTGTGTGTGTGTGTGTGTGTGTGTGTGTGTTGGGGGGGTAGGGGGGTTCGTCGTTTTTTTCAGAGAAAGAAAGAAATCCTCTCTTTTTCTTCATCTTTGTTGTCAGGACACACAAACTATTCATACTTTGTGTGTGTGTGGGGGGGGTGTTTTCTGCACTCACATAATCACTCACACACACAAACACATACATTAGCTTGTCTCCTCTTGTTGGAGTGTGTGTGACTGAGTTAATATGTTGCACACACACACACACACACACACACACACACACACACACACACACACACACACACACAAAGCATTTTGGATCTGTCTGTCAGGGTCTTGTTGCTGTTCTCACTCTTTATCAGATTAATTAGCATTTCACTGCCAGACACACACAGGCCACGCCTCCTTCACTGTGACTGACAGGCACATAGACCACGCCTCCTTCACTCTGCTCTTTGTGTGATTTATTCCTATCAGTCTTTTTGTTATGAACTCATGATGTCATGGGCAGATGGAGGTGATTTACTGTGTGTGTGTGTGTGTGTGTGTGTGTGTGTGTGTGTGTGTGTGTGTGTGTGTGTGTGTGTGTGTGTGTGTGTATGTGTTGAAACGAGGTGTAATTAAGCACATATTGCTCATATGTTGCTGTTCACTGCAGTTTACTTTCCATCTGCCTCCTGCAATGCATCCTGGGTAATATTGTAAAACAGTAAATTGTGTGTGAGTGCGTGTGTGTGTGTGTGTGTGTGTGTGTGTGTGTGTGTGTGTGTGTGTGTGTGTGTGTGTGTGTTTGTTTGTTTGTAAATTTGTGAGAGAGAAAGAGAGATAGTGTAGTATTTCTCTGTATGTGTTATTATATTTCAGCATTTAGTGTTAGTGTGTTTGTTAACATTTATGTGTATGTATTATTGACAGAAAGTGTGTGTGTGTGTGTGTGTGTGTGTGTGTGTGTGTGTGTGTGTGTGTGTGTGGTTTATTTATTAGGTTAGCAATATCCCTGACGTTATTATAATCTGTCTGTCACACACACACACACACACACACACACACACACACACACACATACTTGTTAACAAACACACTAACACTAAATGCTGAAATATAATTTTACTTTACTTTTTCAGCAAAAGGACATCCCATAATACACAGAAATCAAGCTGTTGCCATGGTGACCCACAGTAGTCCTACTAGCGAACATTAGCTTTGAGCCGTGCGATTCTACTCTGTATTATAGAATCTTTTAGGCAAGGTTACGGTTTACTTCCTGTTTTGGCAGAAAGTTGTGTGTCCAGGGACACGATTGTAGCATTAGGGATCTACAAACTGCATCATAGGAGGAAAAGGATTTCCCAATGACCTTCAGCTGTCCTTCAATCTTCTTTACTACCTTTTTTTTGCTCTATTGCTAAGCATGCCTGATTTCTCTTAGATTTAGTCCTGAGCATCAATCACTGGCTTTCACCAATCTCCTGTTTTGTCATTTATATACGCTAGTTAATGTTAATGTCGTACGTTAGAAACAAACTAGCCGCTAGTTTGGAAGCTAGAACCTGCGAGTCAAGTTAGCATGACTGAATTAAAGATGGTGACTAGAATCTTTGCACACTGTGGATAAATAAATCAGTGTTTTTCTCTGCATGTTTGTGAAGCATTTAGTGTAATAAGTGTCACTGTTAGCACAAATAGCCAGCAAGTATACGCTAGGCTAATTTCTTACCTCAGCGATAGCTGTAAACTAGCTGGTTGTAGTTATTTTTTTTAACCCTGGGCCTGAATATTATTTAAAGTGAATGTGTTTCACTCAGACTCAGATTCACTCAGAGATTCTACTTTCCTCAGTCACGCATGTCTTCTGAAGAGCGTAGCATATTTCAAAGCTGTGTATGCTAGGCTTCGAATGGAGTGACGTTGCTTTCTCATGTATTATAATCATAAACCATCGTTTTGTGAGGGTGAAAAAAACAGATGAAGTTTTCTTGTAAATAAAAAAGCTAAATGCTAACGGGTAAAGGCTGGAGATCTGGAATGTAAACAGAAATCTGACCTCTATTTCTGTGCTGTGTTTACATCAGGGTTTGGGGCAAATTAACAAACACACACAAACACACAAACACACACAAACACACACACACACACACACACAAACACAGTTAGACTACAAAAACATAAAGTACAAACTCATAAAATAGTAAAAAAAAATGTCTATCTGTCTGTCTGTTGTTGAATTGTGTGTGTGTGTCTGTATGTGTGTGTGTGTGTGTGTGTGTGTGCGCGCACATGCGTGCATCTGTGTGGGTATCAGTTATGAATACCTGCTTCTTTCCACACCTCTGCATTCCTGGAAACTTTGTATTCATAAAGGGTGTTTCTCTCTGTGTGTGTGTGTGTGTGTGTGTGTGTGTGTGTGTGTGTGTGTGTGTGTGTGTGTGTGTGTGTGTGTGTTATGGTGCGCTAGGCGAGCCTCAGCTTGCCACCTGTTACAGTAATAGCAAGGTGAGAGAGAGAGATAGAGAGAGAAGTAAAGCCTCGTAGACTCGTTTGCTTTTTAATTTATGGAAAAACACGCAGGAAGAACAAACTGTAAGAGAAAGAAGAGAAGAAGGACAGAGAGAGGGAGGATAAATCACAGTGCACGTGAGACATTAAGGATGAAGTGAAGCGAGTGGAGGAATGGAGATGAAGCCGGTGTTCAGTTTGCAGAAAGCCCTCGCTCAGCCCGTCAGAATGTTTATGCTGGACGTCCATCTGTCCATTTTGGATGATATGGTATGGTGAGACGCTATGCTACGTTTTGCTACGCTGCTTAAATCTTCACACACTTACTGTATCTCTGTTCTGATTTTTACTGATAAACAGCTCTAATGATGGTGTCTGGATCTTGAGCTAAGCAACTTTGGTCATGTGACTTTTCAGTTCTGGCGTTTGATTTTGTGAAACATGGATTAAATGACAAAAACTCATAAAAGCTTATGTATAAATAGCACCTGATCTACCACTCAAAAGTATTGGCACCCTCTAAAGGTTGTTTTTTTTCTTTTTACAGTGCTTTGACATGGCCAGGGTTTAGTCCATATGAACAGAACCTTGGTGTGTTCCTCTTTGGTTCTTCAGTTAGATGAGAATTTGCAGACTCGGGTGAATCTCTGGAAAAACGAACTTCCTGTTTGGGCACACTGGCCTCAAGACGCATAATGATCTAATATTAGAGAATGAAGAGAATCCATGCCAGGGACTGAAAGTGAATTTGATGATTCTGCTGATCGATACTGAGTGGATGCAGGACGGATGATGGAGCGCTGACGTGTTTTGTTTTGCCAAATTGCAGATGATTAGAGTGCTTAAAAAGAACAAACAATAACCTTCATTAGGGAGGAAGCAGAACTGTCAGATCTGGAGCGACTTTGTGGGGGTTTTATTTGAGAAGTCTGACAGGGGTTTCTGAGTTCTGCCTCAAAAGAAGTGATAATAATAATAAAGATGAAATAAATGTATCAATAGATCATTGATCAATAATAACCAAGTGTTTAATGCATGTAGAAAAGCCACACAGTGTGCCTAAAGATCAAAGCTTCATGGATGTAGTGAAATTCGAGATAGTATATTAGAATCAGACAGAAATATGAGATAGGTGTTCTGAATATCAGAATATTACAGTATTAGATTTTACATTAACTATGCAATATATCAGTCATGTAGAACTAATAAATGAATATGTGAGATCAATATGAGATAATATCCTAGTATGAGATCAATATGAGATGATAACTCTTCTGATCCATAGAAAGAGAACTTTGAGACAAGTGAAATGAATATGAGATAAAAGATCGGCATTAGATTATGTATTAATAATGTTATATTTGTATGAGAATATTTAAATATGAGATAAAAAAACAGTATGAGATAATATATTTACGGAAGAGTCCAGTGTATAAGTATGAGATATAATTTAATTGAATAATTCATGAATGAGATCAAATGAATGATTATAAACAGTAGAGTAGTCTGAGAATATGAAAGATAATATATCAAAATGAGATAATAAAAGTTTGAGATAATAATGAGGGACAATGAGGAAATCTGGAATGTCAGGAAGCTCTCAGAGAGACTTTTGTTTCCAGAGTTTGTGGACTTTACTGTTACTCAGTCTTTTCTCTGTAGGTGATCAGATTCCTCTATTTGTCTCTACCGGCTTCTCTTTCAGCTCCGTTTGAAGAACAGATCAGGGCTTTTAGGTTTATTAGAGATAAAAAACAGCCTCCTGCTGCATGATATCTGTCACTTTCAGGTCAGATCTCTAAAAGCCCATTGTGATCTTGATCTCAGTGTGAATGCTCCATTATCTCAGCTCACTGTCCTGCTCTAATTACTATACGCTATTAGTGCAGGATTAATTCCATTCTGTTTGTTGCTGTTATTTGGTCCAATCTGTTTATTTAATTCTTTCCAAAAACAGAAAGACTTGTGATTATTTTGTGTTTTTCAGACCTTTAGCCTTTTAGGAACGTTAAAGGAACTGAATGATTTTTCTCTCTCTTGTGGGCGATCCCCACCGTGCCTGGCTCTAACGCCACGCTGATCTAAAGGCAGATTACAGGGAGGGGTTTTCCTCAGAAACGCTACCTGAATGCCCGGTTCCCGTTGCTCTCCAAATACCTCACAACATCTGCAAAGCGACCTCATGGGGGAAAGATAAAGGCAAAAGAAACGACACTGTAACTGTAACTAAAACACTCAAAGCACTGGATCTGCTGAAGTGGATCACACTGAACACCAGGAAAATGTTTTCTTAAAGACTTTATGCCATGAATTCACGGCGTAATGTTCACAGCACATCCCTGTGTTTCATTCCTTTTATTCTACTGATGTTTCTTTATTACAAACTACTGACACTGGAGACTCCTTCCATTAAAAACATTTAATAAGCGTCTAATAATAATAAACCGAACTCGTCTCTGCTGATCGGACTTGTTTAGGTTGAAGAGATTATTACAAGATGTCTGCTTTATCTTTTTTTTTTTCACTTGAATCCATTTAAACGCTGCTTCATTTTACTGTAAAACCGGAAACTGACTCACTTAATGACATCACCCGCTCATTTGATTAGTATGGATGCTTAGCAACGCCAGCAATGCTAGCCATCGGCTAGGATAATAGCAGTCCTGTTAATTAGATCAGCCTCATTTCCAGGCTTGTGTGTGTGTGTGTGTGTGTGTGTGTGTGTGTGTGTGTGTGTGTGTGTGTGTGTGTAGGAGAATACTCCCCGTTGCTTATCCTTGAGAAAGGGAGGAATGCAGACATGAAGCGAGACAGAGATGACATTACAATGCCGGAATCCTTGTGTGTGTGTGTGTGTGTGTGTGTGTGTGTGTGTATGTGTGTGTGTGTGCTTGTGTATGTGTGTGTGTGTATGTAAATAACCCAGCGCAGAGATCAGAATAAGCTGTCCCATCTAATCCCATCCCATCATGCACCGCAGAGCAGCAGAGGCAGAGCTTGTAGGACACAACAAAAAAACAAAACACAGAATCAGAAATACAAAATGTTCGTTATTGTTTCTAAATGTGACACAATGACTGGATTGAGCTTCTGGATTTGGGAAAACCCTGGGATGGCTTTCAGGTGACTCAGCAGAGTTTGGGTTCTACACATGAGTCATGCTGCTATGAGTCAGCATCTCTGATATAATGACATCACACATTTATCTCCCCACATGGTTCCTCATGTTCCTCTGAAGAGAAGATACTGTGGGGCTTATCTTCCAATGTTGCCTCCCTAAAAGTGAAAAACGTAGAGGAGGGACCTCTGGAGCATAAGTGGTCTCGAGTAAAGGAACCCAGAACTTTCTGGTTTTTGGAGGAACTTCAGAGAAAGACATTAAAGAATCTGATGTGTCCTGAACAGACAAAAGATCCCATTCGAATATTGTGCCACGCCCTTTGTTTTTTTATGTTTTCTTTGGACCATACACACATACATAAACCCCATAACACTGACACACTATAACATACACACACTCACCCACTTGCTAAAATACCACTTCAGACACACACACACACACACACACACACACACACACACACACACACACACACACACACACACAAACATAGTGTAAAAAATAATATATCAAATATTGACACTGACCTTTACATTTACACACATACACACTCTCAAACACACACATACACACTCTCAAACACACACATACACACTCTCAAACACACACATACACACTCTCAAACACACACATACACACTCTCAAACATACACATACACACTCTCAAACACACACATACACACTCTCAAACACACACATGCACACTCTCAAACACACACATACACACTCTCAAACACACACATACACACTCTCAAACACACACATGCACACTCTCAAACACACACATACACACTCTCAAACACACACATGCACACTCTCAAACACACACATGCACACTCTCAAACACACACATACACACTCTCAAACACACACATACACACTCTCAAACACACACATGCACACTCTCAAACACACACATACACACTCTCAAACACACACATGCACACTCTCAAACACACACATACACACTCTCAAACACACACATGCACACTCTCAAACACACACATACACACTCTCAAACACACACATGCACACTCTCAAACACACACATACACACTCTCAAACACACACATGCACACTCTCAAACACACACATGCACACTCTCAAACACACACATACACACTCTCAAACACACACATGCACACTCTCAAACACACACATGCACACTCTCAAACACACACATACACACTCTCAAACACACACATACACACTCTCAAACACACACATACACACTCTCAAACATACACATACACACTCTCAAACACACACATACACACTCTCAAACACACACATGCACACTCTCAAACACACACATACACACTCTCAAACACACACATACACACTCTCAAACACACACATGCACACTCTCAAACACACACATACACACTTTTAAACACACACATACACACTCTCAAACACACACATACACACACATGCACAACCTCAAACACACACACATACACACTTTCAAACACACACATACACACTCTCAAACACATACATGCACAACCTCAAACACACACATGCACAACCTCAAACACACACACATACACACTTTCAAACACACACATACACACTCTCAAACACACACATGCACACTCTCAAACACACACATGCACACTCTCAAACACACACATGCACACTCTCAAACACACACATACACACTTTCAAACACACACATACACACTCATAAACACACACATACACACTCTCAAACACACACATGCACACTCTCCAACACACACATACTTGCATATGAAATATGTCCTTTACAGTTACACACAGTGCTACATATAAACACACATATGCTTCAACACACATCTCATATACACACACACACACACACACACACACACACACACACACACACACACTGCTTTTCCTGCTAGCTGTGTGTCCCCTCCTCCCCCCTGCTGCATTCCTTGGCTCCATGGTTGTGTTTTCAGTCGCGGCTCTTACCGGCAGTGGCTCAGCCCACACATAACACACACCAGATGTGCAAAGTAGAGCAGCCAAAACTTTCAGAGAAGACATGTGTGTGTGTGTGTGTGTGTGTGTGTGTGTGTGTGTGTGTGTGTGTGTGTGTGTGTAGTGAGTGTGTGTGTTTAAGTGTGTGTGTATGTGTATAAGTGTGTGTAGTGAGTGTATGTTTGTGGGTGTGTGTGTATGTGTATAAGTGTGTGTAGTGAGTGTATGTTTGTGTGTGTGTGTGTGTGTGTGTGTGTGTGTGTGTGTGTGTAGTGAGTGTGTGTGTGTTTAAGTGTGTGTGTATAAGTGTGTGTAGTGAGTGTATGTGTGTGTGTGTGTGTGTGTGTGTGTGTGTGTGTGTGTGTGTGTGTAGTGAGTGTGTGTGTGTTTAAGTGTGTGTGTATAAGTGTGTGTAGTGAGTGTATGTGTGTGTGTGTGTGTGTGTGTGTGTGTGTGTGTGTGTGTGTGTGTGTGAAAAGCTGTTATGTTGATTTCGTAACACGTGTGTTTCCAGTTTCCGTCACCTTGAGGTGAACTCGCTGTGTTTCAGAGACGAGCCGTCAGAGACTTCTAGGTTAAAAAAGAGTAAACGGCGAGTCAGCATTTCCACATGCTCTGGGTTTGCACCAGAGCTACAAAGCTAATGTGGCTAATTGCAAATGGACGTGTGTCTCACTCAGACCAGTGAAATCACACGTTTCTGTGATGTTTCAGACACATAGGACACGAGTGCAAAATAAAGGACCTTTAGAACCTGAAAAAAGCTCCACAGTGACCTGAGGAACATCTTTAATCTGCAGACCTCTGACTCATAGCATGCAGTCGTTGTGGAGATCTTAATGTACCTCAAACTTCTTGAATAAGGACCTTCTGTTATCTATTACTCCCAATATTCAGCCAAGCATGGGAATTATTGTTATCTAGAACTTTCTGGTCTTGTCTATATTTCTGTGTGTGTGTGTGTGTGTGTGTGTGTGTGTGTGTGTGTGTGTGTGTGTGTGTGTGTGTGTGTGTGAGAAGAACCCAAAGTAAAATCACACAGACTTGTTGAAGGACACAGTGGGACTTCCTGTTATTTAGAAACATAAACAGAGCTTCACCGTGTACCTGAACGCTGGAACAGTTTGTGGGCGGCCATCATGGATGTCACTCAAATTAGGAATTGTTAGAAAGCTTGGATTGATGTGGAGAAGATGACGATGAAGAAAAGAATAGTTTATCAGAATATTGCACATGGTATTAATTAATCTGCAAATGCAGCGTTTTTTCAGTCTAGCATAAAGACTTTAATTAATTATTTGCCATTAATTGCTTTATTATGCTTTTAACTCCGTTATATCATTAAATGAAGTCTGTTTGGAGCCCAGATAAAATTATTCTTGCAAATTAACATTTTAATATTTACATACATAAGAAACTACATAATCTGTTTTAGTGTCTTAATAATATCCACTGTGTGTGTGTGTGTGTGTGTGTGTTGTATATTTTATTTATTGCTTGTGAATTGATTTATTTGATTGATCTATAGTTCTTTACTAATCATATTTAAGATGTAATATTTGTATTAGTCACAAACATGCTTATATGCAGAATACAGCTTTCAGTGAAATAAATTAAATAACTACATTAAAATAAGTACTTGCAATTAACCTCAAATACATTTTGGATCAACGACACAATGTTTTGTAAATAACACACAAAATCTGCATTTATATTTATTTACATATAATACAGACATGGAAGTGGAAACACACCTTTATGTTGTATATAAATTAAATAAGTTCCCTGTATATAAGCTTTAAATCTACTCGATCCTATAAAAGACAGAATAATGGGGGGTTTCAGTGTACCGGTATATCGGAGTCAGACTCGGACTGAACGGTACTTCAGAGCTGCTTCCAGAAGTCTCTCACGAGCGCTGGACTTGAAGCGCTGACCAATCAATCACGGCGCTTCGTGGGGCCACTCACGCGCGCCGGACACCGGACGCTGACCAATCAGGGTGCTTTTAGAAGCACTTTTTTTTTATCAATCGGAGCGCTGAACGATAAACCAATAAACACACGGAGGATATTTTCACGTGCAGCAGTTTTCTTTCACGGACCAATCAGAGCGAGTCAGACAAATCGAGGGGCGTGGTCACGGAGAGCAACAGAAAAGAATAAAGCCCACTTTGCTGGGAAAGGGGCGTGGCCTGTCTGGAGCTTTTCTCTCCCCCCTCCCCCTCCTCCTCATCACTTTATTTTGTGCGCGAGCGGTGCGGAGACCGGGGCGCGAGCCGCCCGTGATGGTGGGAACAGTAAACGCGTGACCACTTTCGGTGTGAGACAGACAGAGAGAAAGAGAGACAGAGAGAAAGAGAGACAGAGAGAAAGAGAGACAGAGAGACAGGCGGGCGGTAGCGGCGGTGGTGACGGTGGTGGTAGCAGCGGCTCTCGGAAGGGTTTAATCACGGACTTTAAAGCCTGATGCTCGGTGTAACCGGAGCTCCGCTTCTCCCTCCTCTTCTTCTGCTTCTCATTCTTCTTCCTCCACCCCGATGACGTCATGTTTGATGCCAGCGCGTGGAGGGTCCGCAGCATCTGGGACGGTGTAAAGCTCGAGGTGGTGGATCATGAAGGTCCAGTGGTGCTGCACAGCTTCACACATCTGGACCCCGAGCTTTCACTGCTCGAGGTACTAACAATTATAATATAATATAATAATATAATATAATAATATATAATATAATACAATATAATATAATAATAATAATATAAAAAACAATAGTGTGCTTTTAATGTATTAAAATAAAAATAAAAACAAGCAAAATTCTAATAATATTAATGTTTAATCATGATACATTACTTTGTATTTTTATATTTATTCGTAATTTATATATTTATTCCTGTATTGATCTTTATTTTTAATGTTATTTATTTATATTAATGTAATACAATATTAATAATAACCCAGCCAAATACAATAATAATAAAAATATCATAGTGTGTTTGTTATGTATTAAATTAAAATTTAAACAGACATTGCATTTGAAAGGAAAGTAGTAAAAAGAATTGTATTTATTCGTTTAAAACTTTAATAATAACAATAATAATAATTAATATGATAATAACAATAATAATAATGATAATAATAATAGCAATGCTTTTTTCCATTAATGTAAATAACCTAAAGTTTTGGGCTTGAAAAAAATAAATGTTTTAATTACTAACTGCAAATTTTATGCATGAAAAATAAAACAAATAAAAATAATGAAATGCAGGACAGGAGTGTATCAGTGCATCAGAAGATCAGCCTGATTTATATTTTTTTACCAAAGTTGAATAACATGTGCTTATATACATATATGTGCATTCTGAGTTCAGGATGTGTACAGATAAAGTGTGTGTTGTGTGTGCAGGACGAGTGTGTTCAGGGTGAGTGTGTTGTGTGTTCAGGACAAGTGTGTTGTGTGTTCAGGACGAGTGTGTTGTGTGTTCAGGACAAATGTGTGTTGTTTGTTCAGGACGAGTGTGTGTTGTGTGTTCAGGACGAGTATGTTGTTTGTTCAGGACGAGTGTGTGTTGTGTGTTCAGGACGAGTATGTTGTTTGTTCAGGACGAGTGTGTTGTGTGTTCAGGACAAGTGTGTGTTGTGTGTTCAGGACGAGTATGTTGTTTGTTCAGGACAAGTGTGTGTTGTGTGTTCAGGACGAGTATGTTGTTTGTTTAGGACAAGTGTGTGTTGTGTGTTCAGGACGAGTATGTTGTTTGTTTAGGACAAGTGTGTGTTGTGTGTTCAGGACAAGTGTGTGTTGTGTGTTCAGGATGAGTGTGTTGTGTGTTCAGGACAAATGTGTGTTGTGTGTTCAGGACGAGTGTGTTGTGTGTTCAGGACAAGTGTGTGTTGTGTGTTCAGGACGAGTGTGTTGTGTGTTCAGGACAAGTGTGTCTTGTGTGTTCAGGACAAGTGTGTGTTGTGTGTTCAGGACGAGTGTGTTGTGTGTTCAGGACAAGTGTGTCTTGTGTGTTCAGGACAAGTGTGTGTTGTGTGTTCAGGACGAGTGTGTTGTGTGTGCAGGACAAGTGTGTGTTATGTGTTCAGGACAAGTGTGTGTTGTGTGTTCAGGACGAGTGTGTTGTGTGTGCAGGACGAGTGTGTTGTGTGTTCAGGACAAGTGTGTGTTGTGTGTTCAGGACGAGTGTGTTGTGTGTGCAGGACGAGTGTGTTGTGTGTTCAGGACAAGTGTGTGTTGTGTGTTCAGGACAAGTGTGTCTTGTGTGTTCAGGACAAGTGTGTGTTGTGTGTTCAGGACGAGTGTGTTGTGTGTGCAGGACAAGTGTGTGTTATGTGTTCAGGACAAGTGTGTGTTGTGTGTTCAGGACGAGTGTGTTGTGTGTGCAGGACGAGTGTGTTGTGTGTTCAGGACAAGTGTGTGTTGTGTGTGCAGGACAAGTGTGTGTTATGTGTTCAGGACAAGTGTGTGTTGTGTGTTCAGGACGAGTGTGTTGTGTGTGCAGGACGAGTGTGTTGTGTATTCAGGACAAGTGTGTGTTGTGTGTTTAGGACGAGTGTGTTGTGTGTTCAGGACAAGTGTGTGTTGTGTGTTCAGGACGAGTGTGTTGTTTGTTCAGGACGAGTGTGTTGTTTGTTCAGGACGAGTGTGTTGTGTGTTCAGGGCGAGTGTGTTTTGTGTTCAGGACGAGTGTGTTGTGTGTTCAGGACGAGTGTGTTTTGTGTTCAGGACGAGTGTGTTGTGTGTTCAGGACGAGTGTGTTGTGTGTGCAGGGCAAATGTGTGTTGTGTGTTCAGGGCGAGTGTGTTTTGTGTTCAGGACGAGTGTGTTGTGTGTTCAGGACGAGTGTGTTGTTTGTTCAGGGCGAGTGTGTTTTGTGTTCAGGACGAGTGTGTTGTGTGTGCAGGGCAAATGTGTTGTGTGTTTCAGCTGTAGAGGTGTGATGATAAATTATGGAAAATTGATGATCAATGATAAATCAATGTATCACAATATATTATAATAATGCATATATTTAAATGAAACCTGTGTGTGTCTGTGTGTGTTTTTGTGTGTGTGTGTGTGTGTGTGTGTGTGTGTGTGTGTGTGTGTGTGTGTGTGTGTGTACCAGCACTGGTATCATATGATGCCTATACAAGCTCATGTCTATTTTAAAAGAATAGCTAAATGCACGTGTTTATATTTAGGGGTATTTTGATGCATTAGTGTGTGTGTGTGTGTGTGTGTGTGTGTGTGTGTGTGTGTGTGTATGTGTGTTGAATGGAGACAAGATGAGTAATCAGTCCCTGCTCAGTCTGAGTGCTTCCTGAGTGACTCTCAAGGGGCCAAAACACACACACACACACACACACACACACACACACACACACACACACACACACACACACACATTTTACTGGTCATTCAGTGTGTGTGTGTGTGTGTGTGTGTGTTTGCTTGAGCATGAACAGGAAGTTTATACCTTTCTCCTTTATCTTCCTTTTGGACATGTCATCTCTCTCTCTCTCTCTCTCTCTCTCTCTCTCTCTCTCTCTCTCTCTCTCTCTCTCTCTCTCTCTTGCTCTCTCTCTCTCTCTCTCTCTCTCTCTCTCCCTCTCTCTCTCTCTCTTTCTCTCCCTCTCTCTCTCTCTCTCTCTCTCTCTCTCTCCTCTCTCTCTCTCTCTCTCTCTCTCTCTCTCTCTTACACACACACACACACACACACACACACAGTTATGCGCTTTATGGCTATGACACAGCGCTGTGGTCGTTTGTGGGTCAAGCAGAGGGTGTGTACACAGAGAAGGATTTGATGATATTAACACACACACACACACACACACACACACACACACACACACACACACTGGATTTGTATTACCTTTGCATTGTCTGATTTAGCGAAATTTACATTTATTTCAGGATATTGACAGTTAAATGTTGAGTGTGTTAAACTACACCCCCCACACACACACCAAAGGGGGCGGGGTTTAACTTGCTGTGTGGTAGAAGTTTCCTCATGTTTGCATTCATCATGTTTGCTCGGGACATTGTGGTGTAAGAGAGATAACAGAGCGGAAGCGTCCCTGTATCTGAACACGACACACTCGGCTTCACGCTATGCTGTTCTTCACCTCCGCCTCGTCCTCCACTCTTATCTGTAACGTAGCGTACGTCTCTGGAAGTCCTGAGACTCGAACTCAGAACCTTAAGGTGAGAAACACTTCATGAAAGCGATCAGTAACGAAAGTTTATAATAGAGAACATGAAAGACGTAGAAACGATTCCTAACCATGACCAATGTGAGTTCACAGACTTGTGATGTCATAATCGTGTATGCAAAGATATGCTAATGACTTAGATTCGAAATGGTGGTCGCTGTGGTAACAATACGAGGGACGACGGCAACAGAGTCTCTGAAGCCGAGATTGCACGCGTGTTCTACTTTATTATTCCTTTGAAAACTCTGGGCCAAGCAGAACCGCCGCCAAGGACACCACGTCCTCCTCCGTCTCCTTCTCTTTCACCGTCTCTCTCCCCATCCCTCCATCTCTCTTTCTCTCTCTCTCTCTCTCTCTCTCTCTCTCTCTCTCTCTCTCATTTCAATAACAGCACCGGCACTTTTGAAAACTATCCTCTCTCTTCTCGGAAAAAAATCTCGGCTGGATGAAATCATGTGGCTCTTCTCGTACACAGGAGAGAAAAAAAGGACGACTGCAGGGTGATTAATAAAGCCGACACGGGTTGCCAAACCCCCCCCCCCCCCCCCCCCGAAAATCCCTCCTCGTTAAAGATATTTATCAGCAGACCTGAGTCATTCTCCAGATATCTGGCCGAAGATGTAGGTTTTCCGACATTTTTTAGGAATTTGTGAACCTTTTGCGTTCTCTCAGTAACGTAACACTGCTGCTGAGGGAGGAGCATTTATAGCTGCTATAAATAAAAACACAAACTTTCTTTGGTTTATTAATGTTAAAAGTAGCTGGAAAGGGATAAAAATAGGGCTTGTTGTTGTTTAATAATAAACAACTGGTGACCATTGAGGTGTAAGAGGAATAAAACACTGCAGGAGGAAAATCAACAACTTCACATGGGAAATAAAACGATCCCTGAGAGAGGAGCGTTTGTATTTCTAATCCTCCTAACCATAATCCTGTTAGGCTAATCTCACACACTCACACATACACACACACACTCACACACACACACACACACACACACACCACACACACACACACACACACACAGTTTGTTTCAAAATTCACTATTGTTTCAAGTATGAAATACAAACAAATACATCAGCTTTATTCCCTTTACATATTTATACTCGACTAGCGTTTAGCTAAGCTAACTGCTGCTTATTAGCATGAATTATTCAGAGAGAAAACCCTCTCTCCATTAGGAGGATATCATCCCCGAGTGACCTCTCTGACCTCTGACCTTAGGTCCCTACAGACAGGGTCAACTTCCCTCATCGGGCCCAGTGTGTGGTAACTGTGGGGGCCATGTCGCCATGGTGACCTGAGGAATATATTTTCAACTTGTGCTATCTTAACGGAAAACAGTCTGAGGCGCTAATCGGTATGATTTAGCCTGTTAGCGAGCAGCCTACAGGATAGTTAGTTAGTGAAAGCAGTGACTTTTCTGGTCTTTGCTATTCAGATCTAAATATGATATTGTGAAGGCAGATGGTGTGTGTGTGTGTGTGTGTGTGTGTGTGTGTGTGTGTGTGTTAGTGCTGAGTCACTGCCCCTCAGCTCTCTCAGGGTTTTTTTTTCTTCTCAGGTTTCTGATGGACATTTTATCTGCTGCTCATCATCTCTCAGAGGCTCTGAGGAAGCTGGTTGATGAAGATGATAATTATAGCAGTGCTGGTATGGTGGTGATGATGTTATGGTGGTGATGGTACAGTGATGATAATGGTGATGATGGTGATGATGATGGTGATGATGGTCATGGTACAGTGATGATGATGATAATGATGATGATGATGATGGTACAGTGATGATGATGATGATGATGATGATGGTGATGGTACAGTGATGATGATGATTATAATGATGATGGTGATGATGGTGATGGTACAGTGATTGATGATGGTGATGATGATGGTGATGATGGTGATGGTACAGTGATGTTGATGATGATGATGGTGATGATGATGATGGTGATGATGATGGTGATGATGGTCATGGTACAGTGATGATGGTCATGGTACAGTGATGATGATGATGATGATGGTACGGTGATGATGGTGATGGTGATGGTCCTGTGATGGTGATGGTGGTGAAGGTGATAGTACGGTGATGATGATGGTGATGGTACAGTGATGATGATGATGATGATGATAATGGTGGTGAAGTTGGTGATGGTACAGTGATGATGATGATGATGATGGTACAGTGATGATGGTGATGGTACTGTGATGATGATGATGATGATGATGATGATGATGATGGTGGTGGTGGAGATGGTGAAGGTACAGTGATGATTATGATGGTGATGATTGATGATGGTGATGATAATGGTGAAGATGATGATGATGGTGAAGATGATGGTGATGATGATGAATATGGTGAAGATTATGATGGTGAAGGTGATGAGGGAGATGGTGAAGATAATTATGAAGATGATGATAGAGATGGTGAAGATTATGATGGTGAAGGTGTTGTTGATGGTGATGAAGATGATGGTGATGATAATGGTAAAGATGATGATGATGGTGATGATAATGGTAAAGATGATGGTGATGATGATAATTAACATGATGATCTTGAAGATGATGAGGGAGATGGTAAAGATTATGATGGTGAAGATGATGATGGTGAAGGTGATGTTGATGGTGATGAAGATGATGTTGGCGATAGTGATGAAGATGAATAGCACTCAAAGATTTAATCATTTATTTTTCAAAAGTGAGAAGCTGTTTGAATGTGTTGATGTCACTGAGAGCATCATCATCATCATCATCATCATTATTATTATTATAATTTTATATATTTTTATTTTATTTTATAATATATATATCAATCTGCCTTTCCTCTATCACTCTCTTTTTTTATCTCTCTTGTTTATCTCTCTTTTTCATTGGCCCCTCCCACACCTCTCTCTTCTCTCTCTCTCTCTCTCTCTCTCTCTCCTCTCTCTCTCTCTCTCTCTCACACACACACTGTGTCGTGTCTGCGTAAAACTCGATTAA
>JBCEWE010000313.1:153922-173922 GCA_039877035.1 Silurus lanzhouensis
CGTTTATTATTGCGTGTTTTTTGCTTTTCCTTCCCTCTAATTGGTGCTAATTAACGCTGAGGCCGTCCTCTGCAGGTGAAATCGCAGGTGATCGTTTTAGAGCCTATTGATGCTAAAGAAGTCGGACAGACGAGGCTGAGAGTGCAGGGGTCAGAAACGTGTCTGTGGCGGAAAAAAAGAATGAAATAAAAAAAATGGTAGCACAAATTTTTTTTTCAGGACAGATGTTACTACTAACGAGCCAAATCTTTTTTTTTTTTTCTTGGTCATTAGTTTAAACATTTTTGTACAAAAAAAAAAAAAAAGACTTTTAAAGTAAAATTGAACGTAACGTAATAACTGCATTATGAATGAATTAACAAATGAACGTAATGAATGCATCATATCGCTACGACGTGTGTCCTTACGACCCTTTCACGTCACATCACGTAACGTCACGGCGATGACCCCTGCTGACACGCTAGCATGCTACTCAACGTGCAAAGCCAGAGCCAACGCGATCGATCACAGGGAACGCCGACCTGCGCCGTGGTTATGGCGACTTCCTGGCGAGTCTTTTGGAGCCACGTGATTGGTCGATCTGGAAACGATTGAAAAAAATTTATTTGAAAATTAAAGCGATTCTTTGTGAATGAAGTTTGTGTGAACTCAAACGTGGAACACGAGAATAAAACCTGCTGACATGAAATAAACACACTAACGGGATGGCGAGAGAACAGAAACAGTATAATCTAATCAGTTTGTTGTGATGTCATAATCTTTAGAAATTGGGCTGCTCTAAAACACCAAGCTGACCAGGGACTTGGAGTCATCGTGGGCGTGTCTCTCATTGTCAGGCAGCTCTCTGATTGGCTGAATAGAATCTGTAAAACGATTTAAAAAATGAAATTTTTCTTAGAAATATATGATCGAAGTATAACAAATTTTATGACCCTTTAATAGTGTGGCACTAAGTTGAAGGTAAGATATTTTTAGCCTGTGTCCCAAATTGCATACTGCTGCTTTAAATAGCACTGCACTGAGTAGTACAGTTCTGTAGGATCCTGTTACAAATCTTTAATCAGAGGAAACATAGAGAATCCTGTTACAACTTGCTTACCTTCACTTTAAATATGGAAACAGTGCTGCAGCACAAGAAGAATATGCTCCAAAATGCTTACTGCTGCTTTAAGTCTGGAAAAACCTAGTAGAGCATTAGAGGATTGTGTTTCTGAATCCAGTGCAGTGAGAATAGTAGTTCAGCAGCACTTTAACTTACTGTTAACAATAACAATTAGGTCATTTTGCTTCGGTACAGTTCTATAGGATTCTGCTACAATTTGCATACTGCTGCTTTAAAAATCACGTCATTGAGTAGTACATTATAGGTACAATTATGACATCATATTTAGTACAGTATAAAAAAGAGTACCAAAGTACAAACTGCTGCTTTAAATAGTGTGGCATTAAGGAGACAGTACTGTTGTAACAGCTGCTGGACACGGATTAGACACGTACACGGAAAATGCTGCAAGTTACATACTGCCGCTTTAACTAGCGTGACACTAATAGAACATCAAATGAAGAGGTCGCTGCCCCCTGTTGGTGTGAAGAGTTGTTTACTTTATTAAAGGTCAGCTTGGTGTGTTACAGTCCTTAGTGGGAGTGTGTGTGTTTTGTAGGACATTACGTAGTTTTGGAGAGACTAAAGATCTGAAACGTGAGCTAAAGCCTGAATGTTCGGGCTGTGCCACAATCCTGTTACACTCCCTTTAAAGTCAAGATGAGGCTTTCGGACCACACACCTACCGAGATTTCAGCAACTGTGTGATTTTGCATGTGTGTGTGTGTGTGTGTGTGTGTGTGTGTGTGTGTGTGTGTATGAATTATATGTGGCAAAAAAGGGCCAAAGATCTTACAGATCATTTTACAGAAATATCATGTAACACTTAATGACTCATGAACAATGCCTGTTCACGAGAACACACACACACACGCACACACACACACACACACACACACACACACACACACACACACACACACACTTTATATAGAACGAACAAACTTCATATCATACCCACACACACTAATACACTCATCATGCTGGTGTCATTGCGCTTTTTACTTAAAAAGGAAAAGAAACTAACAATATATTAACATGATTTTTTTAAGTTCATTTTGTAATTTTTGTACATTAAATATTCGTTGTAGCTTGGCTTTTGTTTTCTCTGTGAGTGTGTGTGTGTGTGTGTGTGGTGTGTGTGTGTGCGGGTGCTCGCTCCACTATTTATTAAATTTGTAAATACTTTTTTGCAGCATTGTACATTTTGTTTTTTTCTTCTCCTTGTAATTTACAAATGAATATATATGTAAATATTGAGTATATACGGCTGCGAGGTTTCTATACCGCTGTAACTCCAACTCTCCATCCACTTCCTGTTCTCCGTTTGTCTCGTGTCGATTTTTTTGTACGACGGTTTTCATTTTGATATTGCCACCCCACGCCCACCTGACTTTACTGTTTCTAGTGTTGGAGAGGGGAAAAAAACACCTATTAAACAGAGTGTGTAATAAAACTTCTCTTTTTTTCTCTTTTAAAAAATTCCACATGAAATGGTTTATTCTAAACTATGGAAAAATAAATGGTGGGTGGGGCCATGGTGGGACACAAGACAAGAGTAGGGTGGGCAATGTGGGACAAATCACCACAGTAGGATGGGCACTTTTGGGAGAAATTGCTACAGTGGGGTGGCAATGGTGGGACAGAGTTAAAGTGGGGTGGCCATGGTGGGCCACAGAGCTAGAGTGGGGTGGCCATTGTGGGACACAGATTAGGAGTGGGGTGGCCATGGTGGGACACAGAACCAGAGTGGGGTGGCCATAGTGGGACACATATTTAGAGTGGGGTGGCCATTTTGGGACGTTGCTGCTAAAGTGGAAAGGGCAATGGTGGAAACAGCTGCGGGGGGGGGGGGGATGAAGGGTAATGTGGGACACTATATTCATGTATGATGATGTAAGTTTTTGTCAGAATAGTGTTAATTTATTGAAATGGCATTAAACTGCAATTCTACCCCTCTTTTGAGGAATACTAATTATTCTGCTCATGATGGAAATTCTACCACAAGATGGCGCTCTATAACTACCCCAGACTTTAGTGTTCTGCTTTGAGTCCTGTATTCTGTGCAGGTTCCTGCTTCCCCTTTTCATTAACACACCTCATCAAATCATTTCATTACTTCAATTTAGGAGAATTAAAAAGCCGTGTTTGAGTTCAGTGCTTCTCAATTCCTTTTTTATTTCGAAAGCACTGCATCGTTTGGTGATTTTTCTACACATGAACACTCATAACAATAAAAATACATTGGTAGAGACAGGAAATAAAACTAGAAGACCAGTAGAGTCTTCATCCACAAAATCTTAGATATATATGTGTGGATTTAAAAGCTGTTTTTTTTTTTATTTTACAACAACAGACAGAGAAAAAAATTGATTTAATCACAGTTTAAATTTAATTAGATTTAATCACAGACATTTACAAGTAAAACTTTTCAGGAAAAGGTGGACATGGTGAGGAAAGGTCTCCAAAACACTTCAAAACAGTTGCTAAATGTCTTCTATCCTGTAGAATTTGCACAAAAACTCACAATTTGCCTTCATTTAAAAACCGTAATGTACAGCAGAATAAATGCACAAAAACACAGGGAACCCCTGGGTGATGTGATGAGGTGAGTATCGGTGCTTCTGCTGGAGATGATGATGTATGTGGGCAGTCTACAGTGAAAGGAGACGTGTTGAATTGTGTTCATTGGGTTTCTCACTTTAGTGATGACATTCATTCTCATTATATGAGATTCCTGTGTGTGATGCAGCACTTTTCTACTGCACTTCTCCAGGATGTCAAGAATCCTAAACCCCAATCATCGCACCATGTTACATAAAAGAAAGTGGAATTTAGAGATCTGGGCCCATAAGAAATCCATAACAAATATTTTAAACAGGGATGAATTTGTAAAGATTTACAAATGAAAGAAGGAGTAACTGTAGATAGATGGAGGGATGGATAGTTAGTACAATAGTTAGATAGAAAAGGGTGGGAAATGTAAATGATAAACAATACAAATAAAGTTTTAAGTTGCTGTTGTTTATACAGTAATAAAGTAACAACAACAACAACAACAACAACAAGATTAATTTTATTTATAAAAAGTGGCAAAAAAGAAAGGTAGGTATATAATGTTCTGATACTGTGTTTGGTTAAGTAATGAATAAAATAAAGAAAAGGAAATCCTGAAAAAAGTTCTATAAAAGTGGAAAAATGAAACTTTTTATTGAATGTTTTGATTTTGTACTGAAGTTTAAAAACAGTTTTAGTTTAGTTCAGTTTAATAAACTCTCTCTGCGTCAGTATGACATTTCTTGATTGATCTTTGGACAACCAATCACATCGTAGGACATGAGACCGTTTGGACCAATCACAACGGCTGGGGCGGGATTAATCTGAATACGAATGACAAAACTGTTTGAGTCAGTCCCGCCTCAGGCACGCGCACGCGCGCACACACACACACACACTCGCTTTACTTCTGTGTCTCATTGAAGTCTAAAGTGGGGAAAAAACATTTTATTATTTTATCGTCTTAAATCACTCAGGTATTGTCATTTCTTATAGGTTGTGCGTTTCCGTGATTAAGAACGCGCCCGTTCTCGCGCTCCGAACAGATTAGCATGTATGCTAACTTCAGGACCCGGTTACCTCAGGCAGGAGTATTCAGTCAGAGTTTACTGATAAATTAATACAAATAAAGTATGCGTTTTAACCTTCTGGTAAGATGTTGTTTTGATTGTTAACAATCTAATTTTTTAATTCAGTTTTTACTTTTACTTGATTTACCTGATTAAATATTTTTCTAGTTATTCAGGATATTAATTCCAGGTCGGATTTAACCTGTCAGTCAGCTAAAAACAGACAGAAAAAATGTGGCTTTAACTTGCTACAGGACAACACCAGGTGCTATAAACAAAAACAACACAAAATTGATTAATTAGCTCATGTTGGTGAATTCTGCCTCCTGATTGGTCAGAAGGTATTGATTAGTTGTCCATACCTGCAGCTCAGGTGATGGTGTGGGTTTCTATCCATACGCTCGGTCTGATACGTGCACAGTGTCATTGTAAACACGTAGACATGGTGGTGGTTTCTTTAAGTAAGGAGATGTTTATGTAAGGAGTGTAGAAGGAGTCTCCAGCGTCGATGTCCTAATGTCTTGATAACCTGAGGAGAAGAATAATGTGAAGCTGGTGAGGGAATGATTGTATAACTCCTATGTTTCTCCATGTTTTAGGAAAATGGGTATTATTGTGTCAAAGGTCATGGAGCCAAATATTAAGAAGCAGCAGGAGTTCATGCTGCACAACTCCAGACTCCAGGTAGGTTCAAAAATGACTGATTATACAACATCTGTGCAGCAAAGTTTTGAAACTCCTGGACTTTATGGTTTTTGAGACACATTCCTTTTGTTTCTATGCAACAAACTCGAAGGCAGAAACACGCAGTAATGTGAGAGTGAATGAGTGGAGGAAGTTCTGTGGAGTCCAAATGGGAGATTTGTGTCTCTATCAGAAGAACGTGTGTAAGACAGAGAACAGGAGAGAAGATGTGATCAGACTCCCTCACCCCCACCCTCACACATGGAGGTGGAAGTTTAAAGGTTTGGGGTTGTTTTGGAGCAGAGAAGGTTCCAGAAATTGAAAGTGAACCAACATGGCTCCCATTCCACACTTCATCACCATGCAGTTCCGTCTGGACTGAGCCGAAGCGCACGTCTGAGTTCTGTACGTGTTATTCAGAGAGTCGTCTGGAGTGAAGTCTATCATGGAACCACCTGCCCAGTCACCGCATCTCAATCCTACTGAACTGCTCTGAGATGACCAAGAAAACATCCAACCAGTGAAGAACATCTCTGGAGAGCTTTACAAGAGACACAGCAAAGAATTTCAGCTGAATGTTTGGAGAAACGAAGTGTCCAGATGTTGAGAGTGTGGGAAGCTGTTCTTCATGAAAGTGGAACATCTGGAGATTTATAGATTTGTTTGCTCAAAGTGAATCTTCATATCGTAACATTACCGAGTTTGTTGTGTAGAAACAAAAGGAACATGAAGGTGTCTCTCACACACGATACAACACTCGGTGTTTCCACACTTTTCCCAGGAACCGTATTAAAACACAATCTGTAATATAAAGTCTTCTGAGCTCTATTAAGGTGATTTCTGTATTCAGGTGACAGACGGAGGAAGTCTAATGTTTAGATATTTAAATTGGCACGTTTTAAGGGTGGAGCAATATATTGACAGAGATAAATCACGATGTTTGATGTGTATTGATGTTTATAGAAGGTTATTAGCAATAATAATGCTGTATAAGGAACCGTATTTCTCGTCTTTGTTGTACTGAGATCAATTGAAGATATTCAAATGTTTTGTTTTGCTGTTCAGATAAAAATAACGTGACATTTTCTTTTAGCTCTATTATCTGTTTATCCACGAATAATCGCTGTGGATTGTTTCTGATATTTTCTGACTGCTTTGTTTTCGCCGCTGAGTATCGAAGAATCGATCGGTTATATTAATACGGGGTTGTGGTTTTTTTTTTCTTTACTGCACCTTATAGAAAAAGTGCCTCAATGGTATAAATATAAGAATTAAATGTACATATAAATAACTTAAAAAAATACTTCGTCTGCATGTGTCTGATGCCAGCAAGTGAATTTGATATTTTAGAAGCATATGAAGAGAACGGGGAAGAACAAAAAAACACACACACAGCTAGAAGTGTCGACACCTTATTGTATAATTAAAAATAATATAAATATGCAGGTAGAATTGTATCATCATCAAGAATCTTCTCTGCTGAAGTTCAGTCCAGACATGGAGCATCTTACATCTGACATTTTATATTTATATGACGCTAGAAATTTAGTTCATTAGCTAAAGTTTAGATCACGTTTTTTTTTTTTCGTTATCAACCCTTTTATAGCACTACAAATCAACCATTAACACCAATAATGCTTTTTATCTACATCAAGGGTGCCAATAATTGTGGAGCTGCCACTATATAATTATGGAGTATTGAGTATGCCACTATATAATTAAATGTGAACGCTCTGTTCAATCTAATTAATCAAAATAAATTAATAAATAAAAATCATATAAATATGTATATATAAATAAATAAATAAGAATTCCTTCCTATTTGAAACATTATAAAGTGCACTAAAAAATCACGACCGTAATAAAAGCCGTGTGTTGTTTTTATGACAATTCGTCCATTTCGTTCTGTTCGTTTCCCCAGAAATCGACACGAGGATGCAGAGTTTTGCTCGTTAAAACCGTGTTGCTGATTTCCGTCCCCCGCAGGGATGAGGTGTAACCCGTTCACTCTTATTGCCAATCAGAGTGTAAAAGGCTTGTTTTCCAGCCTCATTTTTACACTGGGGATAATGTGATGTTGTTTGATTGATCTGTGGCCGTGAGGCGGTGAGCAGCTGTGATCTGCGATATTATAACACCAGGATTTCTTCCACTCGATGAAGGGCGGATTATAAACCGCGCAGCTGTTTCCTCCGTATTAACACTCATAAAGACTTGATTGATCACCGACGGGGTGCCGAACGCATGTGTTTGTTAAAGTTCAGGATCGGTGACGCAGTTGCATTCCACCGGATTGAATTTATCTCAATATCCTCCGTGTATTTTCTTACTTTCTTGGTTCTGTACACCAACATCTCATACAGTTGTGTGGCTCCAACATTGTTTTGGAGAAGAAACACTGCGGATGGAAACTCAGGTGTCCCAATACTTTTGTTCGGTGTTAAAAAGGTGACTATAGAATCTTAGTGTTATTTTATCTGTAGTATTAAATCTGTGATTGTGTGATATAAATGTTCCACATTGCAGAAGTATAAATCAGGATTTATAGTAAAAGTAGATGCATTTTATTAAAGTATACAAAAACACGAAAAGAGCAGGTCGGTCCAAAACGTCCTGAACACAAGAGAGTGGAAATAAATGGAGGAGAAGAATGTGAAGACTGAAAAAATACCATCAGCGTAATTACAATAATAATCTTTTAGTCTGTTTTTGTCCTTCTGTGACCCTTAAAATGAGTCGCTGTCAGTCAGGGGACAAAGACGCTCACTCGAGGGACCATTTAAGTGACAAGATTTTCTTTTTTCCATTACGTGTGACAGTGTAGCGTATACGCTTCATCTGTGATGTCCATTACCCCACACGTCACCTGCTATTATTATCCACACTCGCACGTTTTCTCTTAACTTTTATTGAGTTGGGAAATAATTTTGGACATAACAGAAAGGATGCACAAATTCTGACAGCAGTTCACATCATGTGAGGCAGAGTAGATGTCATTGTTTTTTATTTAGTGTTTGGTTCTTTTAGTGTTTGGTGCTAAGCATGTTGGATAGAGTTTTTATCAGCCCTGACTGTAGTGTGCAACTTGTCCACACATCGTACTTTAACTTTAGTTAAGAAGAAGTTGGACATTGTCTTCTTCTTCTTCTTCTTCTTCTTCTTTCAGCTTCTCCCATTAGGGGGCGCCACAGCGGATCCTCTGTCTTCATACCCCCCTGTCCTCTACATCTGCCTCTTTCACACCAACTACCTGCATGTCTTCCTTCACCACATCCATAAACCTCCTCCTTGATTTTCCTCTTTTCCTCCTTCCTGGTGTCTCCATCCTCAGTATTCTCCTACTGATATACCCCGTGTCCCTCCTCTGCACATGTCCCAATATACCCCATGTCCCTCTAATAAACTCATTTCTAATCCTGTCCATCCTCATCAGTCCCAACGAAAAGCACAACATCTTGGACATTGTAATTAACCATAGTCTTCCTGTTGCCTAGCAACCCTGTATAAACATATATTAAAATATAAATAAATTCTTCACTATCTGAACATTGAAGACCGGATCAGCTCCTGCAGTTTCAGCTGTGAGACAGTGATGGCATTCGATTGATCAACTTTTCTTTATACTTTTGTTTATACGGAAATAATAAATTATTCAAGGAATTTGGTTTTTTTTTTTGGGAAATTAAAATATTTAAAGCAACTAACAAGATCATCATTAAACTGAAATGAGCAGTTACTTAAGTACTGATAATTACTAACTGCACATATTTACAAAACAACACTCTTTTTTTTTTTTTTTTTTTTAGGAAATATAAATAAATTAAATGGCTACAAACCGCAAACAAAGTTTTTTTTGGAAATTAATTTGATTTTGTCCAACGTTTATTTAATTACCTGTAAAACTGAGATATTTACAACTATATAACACTTTTATATATTTATATATATATAAATCAGCTTTAACTTCCCCAAAGCTTCAGCGCTGCTCTGCTCTGTTTCTGATTCCTGATGGAGAATTGGTTTAATCACAACGCAATCACAACAATAACATGATTTTACAGTTTAATGGTGAAGGTCAACATTTGCTTGTCTTGTTCTACTTGTAACTGCAATAAATGTAATTGATTTATTGTGAAAACACACAAGGTGTAAAACAGAATAACAGAAGGTGTATATTTTTCCACTCTCACCCACTCAGTGTTTCTTCTCACCTCTTTCTTCAGCGTCACTTTGGGTGGTGATGTAATGAGATGACTGTTTAAGGGAAGAAATTAACACATGAATAAGATGTAATAAAAAGAGACGTTGACGTTTTTGTGAAAGGCAGAACAAGTGTCAGGATGAGTCAGTGAGCGGAGACGTGTGTCCCAGTCAGGCACAAACACGTGCCCTGCAATTTAAAGCACTTTAACGTAGAACGTTAAATACACGTTTCATTTCCTTGAGCGTGACGCTAGCAGACATCTAGACGTCCACTTCGGTCGAGTTGAAATACTTTTGTTTCGTTTTTGGTCTCGTTTAAAGCATGAAATGGTTAAATTTGAATGTCTGACGGGAATAAGATCGTTAACGCACGGAACAAAACTTCCATTGTTCCGCTCTCGTGAACGTGTGTCCGCCACGTTTGCGAAAACGGAGAACGCAGAGCCGATGCTCGATATATCATAATGATCTAAATAAGGAATTTGGAACATTTTCAGCATTGCATTTTAAATTTGCAATTTAACTTCTGATTGTTTTTTCGGCCCAAATCTCCAGAACACACGTCATTTCTGCAGGTTTACAGTCTCATGAAGCATGTTTGATTCACTTTCTGTAAACGAGTTGGAGATGGAGAACACTGTCTTGTTCTGTTCAGCACTCACTTTGTCTGCAACACTACAGTGTGTGTGTGTGTGTGTGTGTGTGTGTGTGTGTGTGGTTTTGTAGATGGAGCGTCAGATCCTCATGCAGAACGAGATGCGAGAGCGACAGATGGCCATGCAGATCGCCTGGTCCAGAGAATTTCTCAAATACTTCGGGTCGTTTTTCGCCCTGGCTGCAGTCGGCCTGAGCACTGGGTCAGCCACACACACACACATGCACACACACACACACAAACACACACTCACACCACGACAGAGGGATGCTTTACATCACAGATTTTGCATCTGGATGACCTTTTCTTCCTTTCCTGCTCATAGAATTTACTCAAATAATCTCGAGCAGTATTATAGGCTTTGAGTTAATAAGGTGTTCGTGAAGCTTCATATGAGGAAAATGTAGAAGTTACTCAAGGTCTATTTACAAGAAATATCAAATCAATCATAATAGTCACGAAGCGAATGCAAAAAGTTCAGCTTAGATCCATACAAACACATGGATCTGACACAGTGATGGTGCGTCTGTCAGATGGTGTCTGGTACAGAAACATCAAATTATTTAATGATATTGATGACATCAATTATAGTATAACATTTTGTAATTTGTTGTTAAATTTATAAATTATATAATGCATATAATAATCAATAATTTTTTTTATATATTTTTTATGAAAGAAAAATCTTCATACAGGTATAATGAACTTTCTATGTCTATTTTGATACATTATTAACCAACAGATAACAAATGTATTATAAAATGTACATGTTCTTAATAATTGTAAAGGAAAATGAATATTACATTAAGGAAATTTAAACTTTGGAGTAGTCACAGTCACAAAGTCACGATAAATCCATCATTTTTGGTTCCTTTAAAGTTTAATAAAAAAAATTTTTCACCTTCACTACATGGACAAAAATATTCGAACACCTGATCTTTTGATCCAGATGTGGTTCTTCCCCAAACTGTTAGCACAACGTTGGAGGGACACGATTGTATCGGACGTCTTTGGATGTGGTGCTTGAAATTCTCCCTTTACTTACTCTAGAAACCCCCAAAACCTGTTCCTGCATGACAATACCCCTGTGCACAAAGCCAGCTCCATGAAGAGCTTCTATACATGGTTTGGAGTGGAAGATCTTGAGTGGCCTGATATAGAGCTCAGCTCCATGAACCACAAGCATACGCCGAAATCAGTTGAACATCTTCCCAGAAGAGTGGAAGTTAGTATAAGAGCGAGTGGGGACTACATGTGGAATTGAATGTTCAAAAACACATACAGTATTCTTACGCTCAGGTGTCCACAAACTTTTGGCCATGTTCCCTATCTGACTAACTGATTTTCTTTTCTCTAATTGTGAACTTAAGGAAGATCTGAAGGACAATCAAACTTTCCCTGATCATTTGATGCTCCTGCACATGAGGCTGATGTGTTTGCTGTGTATTTCCACAGAGCTATAAAGAGGAGGAAACCGGGTCTGTTCGCACCGATGGTACCACTGAGCTTCATCCTGGCGTATCAGGTGGACATGGCGTACGGATCTTTCATCCACCGTATGAGAGGTGCGTAAAAAGTCCTCGATTTCAGTGGCAGCGTGAAGGTGCCTTTATCTCTAATACGTCGCATTAAAAAGTACAAAGTTCCTCCAGTTACTCTGTAACGAAGTCTGAACTATGGTTCCTCACCTCCGTCCTTCCTTCCTGAGCTCATGTAATTAACTCAGAAGGTTTGAGACACTTGAGCTGCTTCAAGTGTGTGATTCATGATTATAGGTTCAGGAGCTGCATTAATCCTGTTATGAGCTTCTGTGTTCAGGTGTCTCCCCCTGTGCCTCTCAGAAAGTCCTGCTGAAGTGCTCTGACTATTCTATGAAACGCAGTGCACATTTAGCTGTTAATGAGGTCTTATAATGTATGAAATAGTGGTGGGAGTGAAACCCCCCAGGGCCACGCCACCATGTTATTAATTTAATCAACACGAATGGAAAGCACTTGAAAAGTCTTTCACGATTCCTCTGTGATTATTTTTCCTGTAAACGGAATAAATGACGAGGCCTGTCTTGTTTTATAATAAAGAGATTATAATGTTTATGATGCGTTCAAGTCGGCCAAATGGTGTCTTCTGAAGCTTTAAAGAACTCAGTCAGGATGGCCACACCTCCTTTAAAGGTTCTGGAAAGAGACCACGCCTCCTTTAAAGGTTATTCCAGGACGATTCACCAGATTTTATTAAAGTTGATTAATAAGCAGCAGCACATTAGCAGGCAACTGCATGATTGACACACACACACACACACACACACACACACACACACACACACACACACACACACACACACACACACACAGAGGCCAAGCATCCTTCACCTTGACTCATTGTCTCAGCATGAATTATTTTAACATGAACAGAAATTGTACCCACCACACCTCAGTTCTGAGATTTTTAACAAGAAATTTTTCCCAGAATTTATTATAAAGCTGAAAACATTAATTTAATTGGCTACTCTAAAGAGAACCTCATCCTCAACACAGAATGTCCATTTATAACAGTTCTATCAGTGTTGAGGTGTTCTTCAGTGATGGACTCTTACATGCAGAAATGTTCATGTAAATTGCAGTCCGAAGTTATTGTAGAAAACTATAATAAATACAGTCCAAATCCATCCTAATAGTTCCTGAGTTGATTTATGCGTAAACCTCTGAGCCACGTGAGGTGACGTGCCCTGATTTACAGAGGGACGTGACGTCTCCTGGCCTGTGCTTTTTTCCAATCAGTCAGTTTTTTTACCTGAGTAGAAACTCCATGTTCATCCACCGACTGGGAATGTTCCCTGTTTAATCACGAGTCGATGGATCACATCTCAACACTCCTTGTTAGCTTCAAATAGGCTGTGTGTGTGTGTGTGTGTGTGTGTGTGTGTGTGTGTGTGTGTGTGTGTGTGTGTGTGTGTGTGTGTGTGTGTGTGTGTGTGTTTTAACTCGAGAAGTGTAAAGTCTGGTTGGAATCACTTGACCTGATCAGATACAACACTAATCAATGTTTATAATAATAATTAATAATAAGATTATGATCATCAAATGTGAGCAAAAAGCACAGCAATAATTGACACCCAATACCAATGTGTCAGATTCAGTAACTCAAAAAGGGGGCGTGTTTCTAAACGATGTCACCTGACTTTATTAATCTGTGGTGAGACGCACGAGGCCCAGCTGAGACACATTGAGACACACTGAGCGTGTGCAGGGTGTTTATTGACATGACCTCGTTTCATCATTGAATGTGCAGATTTTGTGTTGTAGGGCAGGTAAATGTGACGTGTTGCCGTGAGGATGTGAGCGCAGGAGAGATTTTCATTATTTGCATAAACATTAGGAATGCATTTATTGGTAATAGTTAGTAATGGCTACATGCTAAATTGTTTGTTAATATAATTAATTTATTAAATAATAAAATTCTCTCTGACTGTTTGTTTATTTTTGTATTTGTTTACATTTCCAGGGAAAGCGTGTGTTTGCTAGACATTTGTATTGAGAAATTAAGTTTGTAAAATGCAGATGTTTTCTACATTCAGTGGTGTTTTACTTAAGTGATGACATGATGGTTGGTGTTTTGCAGGACCCTCTGCTTCACCGAGACAAATATCTGTAAATTATCGCCTTATTTTACCTTCGACAATTTGAAAGCGAACGTAAAAGAACGGCAACATTTTCTCCTTCGGTGCTCCAATGATCGTTTCTTTTTTTAGCTTGTGTTTCTTTTTTTTATTATTTTAATAGAGCTGGGGAACGTTTTCTCATCGTTAGCGTAATAAAATATTCTACTATAAACTATTAAAGAATCCCCCAAACCCCTGAAGTCTTTATCAGACCACATTTTCTCATTACTTTGGATTTATATTTGTCTAAAAGGAGCGTTCAGGCGCTTGGTGTCTATTAACTCCCGAGATGTGTTTTGTGATTGCAGAAGAAGCCGAGAGCATCATGGTGGCTGAAGCGGATCGGCTGAATTTGCCCCATGGAACGCCGACGTTCGAGAGCATTGAGAGAGTGCGCAGAGCGAAGTCCCACCTCCTGCCTCTCTCAGAGAAATAAGGGACGCTGATAGCAGGGGTGAGTCGTGGAGTGAGGGGGTGGGGTGGGGTGTGATGAAGAAGACCTGTCTGTAACGTCCAGCTTCTGTGAGGTTCTTCATGTAATATAAGGATACTGATCTCTGTGATCGAATTCAGTGTGCTCGCTGGTGTTCGAATGATTAATATAAATCCCTAAAACGTGTTTGATTGAAAGGTTTTTGACGTTTTAGATCAATTGATTAGAACGAGATCTTAAAACTTGATTGGATTATTGTGGGAAGGTTGTAGCTCTGTGTTTAAGGCATTGGAAGGTCATACGTTCAAATCCCAGCACCACCAAGCTGCTACTGTTGGGCCCCTGAACAAGGCCCTTATTCCTCAACTGCTCAGTTGTAATTCACTCTGTATACAGGCGTCTGTTAAATGCCGTAAATGTAAAGGTTCTGATTTTGCGTCCACTTTTGCATTAGTTGTGCCGTGTTGGTCAGAAAGTTGAGAGCGGGCTGATAGTTTGCAGTTTAATTCACTGTTTTCTTGTATCAATCTTTATAAGAAATTTCATGTGTAATTGTGCATATACTTCCCCGAACTGTCACCTGAAGTAAACTACAATTACAATATAGACTTTTTTTTTAATTTTTTTTTTATTAAATTCTGCCATAACTGACTTAAATGTATCTTGAGAGTGGGTGTGGAAAGGGGCGGGGCTAATTTCAAGACTGGGGTAAAAAAATCCCAAACTAAATCCATTACAAACTGCACCTTGATCTTATACGCAGCTAATTGGCTACTCATCAGATACAACTTGAGTCACACTTGATATTTTCCTAAATGTTAATAAATTAATATTGTATGTAATAAATTTGATTTAAGGTTGTGTTTCTATTTACAATGATTTTGTTTTGAGACTGTTTTTAAAACTACAGATTAAAACCGTGTTTTCAAGAGACTCTGAAATCATGTCCAGTCTGTTTGAGATCTCATTGTGACACACACACACACACACACACACACACACACACACACACACACACACACACACACACACACACACACACACACACACGTGTGTACACAGACAAATGGATAGGAAGTTCTCTCTGTTCTCTCGGTGCATTCTCTAAAATGTTGCAGTGTCAAATGAACAAATAATAAACCTGTCTGTCTGTCTGTCTGTCTGTCTGTCTGTCTGTATATATCATTTTGTCTTTTGTTTGTTTATGTATTTGTTTGTGTAATATAATAATAGCTTCTATATGTATATGCATTCACCTGTTTGGTGTGTGTGTGTGTGTGTGTGTGTTTTAATGTGAGACTTAAGGGGGGTGATGGGCGGGACTTAAGTAGAAACTCTGTCGGGTTCCGTGACGTCACCGGGTCCTATAATCTATAAATGGACTGTGGATGTCTCTCTCGCCCGGTATCTGCACGCACCTTGTGTGTGTATGTGTGTGTGTGTGAGTACGCGCGGGTCCGTGCTGCGTGTCCTGACCATGTCCCGGCTGCTGATCCCGGTGCTGCTGTGTGGGGTGTGCGCGTGCGCGCGCGGAGTGCAGCAGCGCGACTACGGAGTGAAACTGTGCGGAAGAGAGTTCATCCGCGCCGTCATCTTCACCTGCGGGGGGTCGCGCTGGAGAAGAGCCATAGACCTGGAGCTCCCGGGACACGGTGAGTCTCACACACACACACACACACACACACACACACACACACACACACACACACAGCTATAATGTTGAACTTTTAGAAACACACAAAAAAGAAATAGCAAACTGTACTTTGTGCAGGTGTTTTGTGTGTGTGTGTGTGTGTGTGTGTGTGTGTGTGTGTGTGTGTGTGTGTGTGTGTGTGTGTGTGTGTGTGTGAGAGAGATAGAGATATAGAGATAGATCAGGTCTTTGTGTTAATGAGAATTGGTGTGATTAATGCGACTCTGGAGCAGTTTCCGATCTCCAGTGTTCCCAGCAGATTGACCTTCTGCACTAATGACTGATGATCAGTAATTAAGCTCCGAGGTCATGATGTAATAGATCTCAGCCTTCTGCTGATGTGTTCAGAGTCTCAGCTTTTGCTTCTGTCATCAATCCAGCAGGTTTTTAAGACGTTAAAGATTTTCTCTCGATTTCCCTCAGGAGACGTTTCCCTTCTCTTTTTTCTCGCTCTGAAAGTTCAATTATTTATGAATCTATATATATATATATATATATATATATATATATATATATATATATGTGTGTGTGTGTGTGTGTGTGTGTGTGTGTGCGTGTGTGTGTGTGTGTGTTATTTTATTTCAAGTGTTCTATTGAATAATGTAAAGACTTTAAACTCCTGAAAAATCTCTTACATTTATTCTTAAATACAAGACACAGAATAATAAAGTAATAAGATCACTGGTGATGGAGGTTTTCCTCTTTAATTGAGGAAAGAGGAATTGTTTGTTTTGTATCAACATAATTATTTATATTAGTCGAAATAAATCCTTATTTCATCCTCACACCAGCTCTTTTTAAACATATAAGCAGCACCTCCATGTTCTAGTTCCCCTGTAATAAAGAAAGGAAGAGGTTTTCTGTAAGGAGATGTTTATTTAATAGCTGTAGAAGGAGTCTCCAGTGTCAGCACTTTATAGCAAGCAAAGCTATGAAATCTTCAGGACAGAGGAGTTTACACTTTCAGGTTCCTCAGTAACTATTAACTCGGAGAAAGGCTGGTGAGGGAACGAGTTCTTCTATCCGCTATAACCTCAGTATATCATATCATGGACTTCCCACATCACTGAATGTAGTGGTACTCAACCCAGACATATGATTCAGCCTTAAACATCTCCATTCCTCAGATCCGAACCTGGTCCTCTCGTACCCAACCTCGTTAGATGGAGAAGATCAACTCGGCTGGATAAACGACAACGCAGCTCCAAACAAACGATCCTCCGTCCTCTCTCCTTCTTTCTCCTCGTCCTCCTCCTCTCTCAGTGACCTGAACCCCAGAGACGAGTCGAGATTGTCTGAGCAAGTGCAGACGAGCTGGCTGGATTCGCTCTTCTTCTCCAGGCCACTAGGGGGTGAGCGAATCCGGAGTTTAGACCTCGGCTGGCTTCATGAGGACCGGAGGAGGCGTAACTACTCTCTGGGCCTGGCGGGGCTCTGCTGCAGTCAGGGCTGCACCAAGAACGACATCGGACGCCTGTGCTGAGGACGGAGCCGTGAGGTCCAGAACTTTATTCACAATCACACATGGAACCTCTTACTGCTGCTCCACACACGTCCAAATTGTAAATATTGTGTATGATATTATAATAAATGATATACAAATAAACAAATAAATAAATATTATTATCAGAACTGAGTGACTGACGATCCCTGATCTATAAACCACACGATTTCATTCACAAGAAAATCTGGATTGAAAGGGGCGGGGCTTAATTTGAACTCGTCCACCAATCACTTATCTTCTTCATATGACATCATAGTAATTATACACTGCAGAGGAATGAACATCTTTAAGCAGTGCATAATTTCCCAAAGTCATAAAACTCATTTCACACCAGTGAAGGACACAAACCATGTAGTCGAGTAAAAGAGACAGTGAAATATTACTGCAGTAAAAGTACAAACGTTTTTCCCTTCCATCATTTTTTATCACAAGATTCTTCACTTAATCCCCTCAGTTTCTGTGTAAAGACTCGAATGTGACTCTCAGCACACTGATCTATTAATAGAATGATATTAATGACTCAAACACTGAATGATTTCTTTTACAATCATCATGAACACAAAACCTTCTTTATAACTACTTCAGTAAAAACGTGTAAATGAGGTCACGTGTGTGGTGGTGAGTTCGAGTCTGGAGTTTCTTCATCATTTATTCCTCTCTAAATGTTCTGCTTGATGTTGAACTGATGCTGAACTGTATGTTGGTGATCAGTAGATTCACAGAGCGCCGATCAGAACACGTGTAAAACAGAGCGTGCGCTCGATCCTGATTGGTGACTCGCTGCGTGCAAAATGTAGTTGATATTTGATATTGAAGTACAGACACGCAAAAAACCTACTTAAGTACATTATTACTGTCAGTCACTGTTTCTCACACAATCTTTTTCCCTTTATTCTTTTTATTATTGTTCACAACATTGACGTATGATACAAAATGTTCATATAAAAATCTATCGATAAAACACACACCGTCAATATTTAATAAAAAAATACACTATCAAAAAGTTTCAGTCCAAGAAGAAGAATGAGTTTTTTTTGTCCCGAGCGTCTCGCTGTAGAGAATCACTTCACACTGATAAGGGTTGAGTATAAAAAAAAAAAAAACGAAATGTGTTAGAAATCATTGGCCGATTTCTCCCCATACATCATACAGGACATCGCTATGGTAACAGGATCGTATCAAAAAGATTTGCAGCCAAAGGAAAAAACAATCATCATGTAAAAGATGAAGGAGTCAATTTGTGAATCAGTGAATCGAATCAAATCAAATGAAACGATCAGGAATTCACAGCACTAATGCAAGTCAGAGACGAGTAGGCTTTTACACACACACACACACACACACACACACACACACACACACACACACACACACACACACCGCTTTCCTGTTCCAGAGTGTAATATAATGGTGTAGTGTGATGCTGCGACTTAAACAACTTTTTTTTTTTTATATAAAACGCTGCCATTAAAGCTCCAGCTGATGAACACTGACAGATTCTGATGAATGAAACCACTTTAACACACACACACACACTCACACACACTCACACACCCTGAGTATAAAGTTCACACACTTTTAAAACATCAGTGAAATGTTTGAATCCTCGCCCGCAGATGAAACAGGAACGACGGCGAGTCCTAAAGGCTGTGTAATAATAACACCTGAACAGTGGTGCCCCTGGTGGATGATGGTGGTGGAAGTTCATTCCTCTTTACTCTCTCTGATGGAGTCGACGGAGCGAATGAGAGATCTGAACGTCGGCCTCTGACTCGGTTCAGTCGTCCAGCACGCCATCATCACGCCATGAACCTGAGGGCAGAGCGATGAGACGCACGACTGTCAGAGCTGCTGCACGGAATTATACAGTGAACTGGGAACATTTATCACAATTATACATATCCTGACTGTGTGTGTGTGTGTGTGTGTGTGTGTGTGTGTGTGTGTGTGTGTGTGTTACCTCAGCAGGGCAGCCCTGAGGGGCAGGAAGTCTGTAGCTGCCTTTAAGCAGACTGATGAGGTGATAAACGATCATCTGTCCCTGTTTATCAACTCCCATCCTCTCCATAAACACCTGAGAGAGAGAGAGGGAGAGACCGATCAGACATAGCAAGAGACAAAGAGAGATGAGAGAAAGAGAAGGACAGGGAGACAGACATAGATAGACAGAGAAAGAGACAGACAGATTGATAGACGGACTCACAGCAGGGGGGCTGCAGTTCTTGTCACTGTAGGTGAACAGTTCGTACAGAACGACTCCAAAACTCCAAACATCTGACGACACTGAGAACTTACTCTCCATCAGAGACTCAGGAGCATACCTTCATCACACACACACACACACACACACACACACACACACACACACACACACACACACACACACACACACACACACACAGTGTTCATGTTTATATGTATAATGATGATGATGATGATGAT
>JBCEWE010000313.1:183922-188922 GCA_039877035.1 Silurus lanzhouensis
TTGATGTCTCAAACTATTCTTACTCTGTCTCACACACACACACACACACACACACACACACACACACACACACACACACACACACACACAAACCTGAGCTGACCTCAGGGTCTGTTTATCTGCTTTGCCTGTATAATGTGTTTGGTCTTATAACACACTGTGTGTGTGTGTGTGTGTGTGTGTGTGTGTGTGTGTGTGTGTGTGTGTGTGTGTGTGTGTGTGTGTGTGTGTGTGTGTGTGTGTGTGTGTGAGTAAATGAGACTAATGGTGACTCTTTGTAAGCTTCATGAGGATTTTGTTTGCACTGCATGTGGTTACATATTATGCATATGTACGTGTGACTTTTGAAGATTGTGCGTGCGTGTGTGTGTGTGCGTGTGTGTGTGTGTGTGTGTGTGTGTGTGTGTGTATTAAAACCCACTAGCGCTTACATTTTTAAACCCCATGTTGACATACCAGTGCACAGGAACAGAACTGACACTCAAGACATGTGAAAAAAGAAAACTGATATAAAAAGTTGAGGTTCTGGTAAACATTTGACTTTTATGAGAAAAGTTTGCGTCTGTGTTTCCTCCGTCTGTCATGCGCTTTTCTAACACTCACACCAATCTGAACACATTACCACCATATTCCTACTTCAGTTACATCATCATGTGGAGTTTCAGAATTCATGTGACAACTTAAAGATGCGAAAACTATAAAAAACAGAGTGAAAGTCAGAAACAGACATGTGAAGAGACGAACAGACAAACAAGCAGATGCATAAACAGATAAAAAGACAAATAAATATATAAGATATAAGACAAATGTGCAAACAGACAGATGTTGAGATGGACAGGTGTATGACAGAGTGATAGACAGGAGATAAGCAGCTGAATACAAACAGATTAACAGACAGACAACAGACCAATAAATCGACAGACAGTAGACAGTACAATAGACCGACAGCTATTCAGACAGATGGTAGACAGACAGATGAACAGACAGACAGAAAGTAGACAGATAAAAGAAGAAATAGAAGTGACCTAAAATAACCTCCATGAGAACTATGAAGTAATTCAGATTTATACCCACACCTACAACCTGAAACTCTGACAACACACTGCACTTTGCAGTTTTGTTCGGGACATGGCCCAAAGTTACGTCTCTCACACACACACACACACACACACACACACACACACACACACACACACACAGTCATGTAAAAATAAAAGTACACTTTCTTTGAAAGCTATGGTGTAACGTATCCGGATGGAATTAAAATCATCTGGTCCTTATCAGATCTCGGAATGAGGACAATACAACCTCAGATAAACAAAACCATGTTACATTGTTTTACAAAAAGGAAGCCAAAATGAGAAAGCCATGTGTGAAAAACTAAATACACCCTTACTCTAAGAGACTAAGTAGCAGCCAGGTGTTGATAATTAAATGCCTTTCATTAATTGATCATTAGTGAAGGTGAGCACCTTTATAACAGCCCAAGTTGTTAGCAGTTTTTCTGGTCTGCTGCATTCAGGTGTGTGTGTTAACACAACGCAAAGGAGGAAGGACAACAGCAATAATCTTAGAGAAGCAACTGTTGAAGCCCATCAATCAGGAGGGGTTATAAGGCCGTTTTTTTAATCATTTAAAGTCTCATTCTACAGGGAGTGGAAAAATCATCCCAGGAGTTTATGTCCCAGCAAGGTCACGCCAAAGACAGATCGTGCAATGCTCAGAAAAAATTCTAGAAATGGAAGAGTTATATCTCAAACGCTACAAGCCTCAGTTAGCATGTTAACAAGTAAGATTTGTTTGGAAGGATCTCCAGGAACATCTTAAGTTTGTAATGTTGCATCTAAACAAACCATTAGACTTCTGGAACAATGTCCTTTGGACAGATGAAACCAAAGCAGAGATGTTTGGCAACTATGTTTCGTGAAAACCAAACCAAACACAACATCTATTTAATAAAAATTTTTTAGAAAAGGGACAATTTCAACAGAATTGTTTCTATTTGATGCATCGTACCGAATTTTATCCTCACAAACATCTCACACCAACTGTCCAGGACAATGGTGAAGTGGTGATGAAATGGGTTTGTCCTGCAAGCCACAGGACTTCTGAAACTAGCAGCTATTGAGTTGGCCATGAACTCCTCTGTATACCAAAGTGTTATAGAGTCAAATATTTGTTTGTCAGCTAAAGTTCGGCCACAATTGGGTCATGCAACAGAACAATGATCACAAGAACATCAGCAAGTCTACAACAGAAGGGCTGAAATAGCAGAGTCAAGGTGTTGCACTGGCTTAGTCAACATCCAGACCTCATCCTGACTGAGCTGCAGCTACAGGACCTAAAAGAACTGTGCATAAACAAATTCCTGCAAACCTCAACAAACTGAAGCAAAGCTGTAAAGAAGAGAGAACCAGAAGCCTCCACAACGACGTGATCATACAGAACACCAAGTTATTGCTGGTAAAGATGCTTTTGCAAGGTACTGAATCAGAAGGTTTTTCACACGTGGTTTCTTCATTTTGGTTTGATCTCTATACACACACACACACACACACTCTCTCTCTCTCTTACCACACTCTTTGGCAGCTCTGATGCACAGCTCCTCGGCTGTGTAATCTCCAGCTGTAAGAGTGACCGTTGAAGTGCCGTAGCTCTGGCTGCAGTAGTACAGATGAACCTGTAGGGCGGCGCCGGAGTTCGGTTTTAGCAAATCGGGACATGGCGGGTCTGCGCGCGTCGTTCTAGAAGACTCCATGGCTACAAATGTGCTCCAGGCCATGTGTGTGCGCGGGAGTGTGTTCAGACCTTCAGGATGAAGAACACAAATCAGAGTTTAGACTTTAACCAGCAGCAGTTCACATTTCACATTTGTGGGGTTTTTTTTTGCCTCCAGCCACAATTTCACATGTTTCTTTTAGTATTTCAATCATTTTAAGTCGATCATTTTGCTAAACGAAGGTGTAATATCAGAACCATGAAGCATATCTTGATGGAGCTGGAGCAGGTTTGGGTCTACGAGCTCAAGTGAAGGAAAAATTTCAATCTGCTGCATTCCAAAGACGTCCTGAACTGTGTCCCAATACTTTTGACCACACCGTGTATGACGTACCTACGTTAGTTTAGGTGACTTTAGCAACAGTATCTCAACAGTCTGAGTGACTTTGTGTGACTTTACAGGGCTTTAAAATAATAATATGTGATTATGAAGTGATTCAGATCTGCGTTTCTCAGGTGGAAGCCCTGCCCACTTTCTAAAATAAAATTGACTTAATACTAAAATATTCGGTTTTACACACACACACACACACACACACACACACACACACACACACACACACACACACAGGTATATAGTCTCTCTCATACACACAATCACAAGGTTGAAGATACCTATAGAGCTCCACACACAAACACACTATTACTAGGTCAGACATTTCCCTAAAAGCTCAATACACAAATAGTCACACACTGATGTGCTCACACACACACACACACACACACACACACACACATACACACACACACACACACACATTTCAACCTCTGCCCCTCTGACGAGGTCACAACACCTATAGAACTCAACCATGTTCTGTTTAATGTCTAAACACAACTCTATGTGTGTGTGTGTGTGTGTGTGTGTGTGTGTGTGTGTGTGTGTGTGTGTGTGTGTGTGTGTGTGTGTGCACACATGTTATGTGGCTACTCACCCCACCAAAAACTCACACATTACAACTGAGATGTTCAAGAAGCACAAACAAAACTTAGTCAGGTGTCACACAAACCTACAATGTGTGTGTGTGTGTGTGTGTGTGTGTGTGTGTGTGTGTGTGTGTGTGTGTATTGATCTAAGAACCAGAAAGAGTTTTAAACGATTTATTTCTATATAATTATTAGTAGATGCGTACAGTTTTATTATTTAAAAGAAAGTGCGACTGATGTTTGATATGTAACTCAGCACCGCTGCTGCTACGTGAACATGACGCATCACAACACTACGGAGGCAGAGGCGTGTCCTTAGAGTCACATAGAGTACAGATTAACATGGCAGAGGTAGAGCTGTAACTTCCTGCACACAGAAGAGGAAAAAAGAACGTCTGGTTTTATTTCATCTTTTTTCTTGTCGCACTACAAAGGCGTGTGAAAGAGAGTCAGAAGTCTGTAAACTGATGATTTGTTAATTTGAACTTTCTGTACCTCAGTGAATTGCAGAGCATCGGATATTTTTATTGGATCGTATTGAATGGAATGGAAATCGGATCGCACTGCATTATAACAGTGCTGAATCGTATCGCATCGCATCAGTAGCTGCTTCATATGAATCTTTAATGTATCGTATCGGTGGCTATGAATCACGAATCACATCAGCCTCAGTTATGGAGCTGCACGTCATTAATATTGAAATTGTGTGTGTTGGAATAAATAATAAAATTGTACATTGACAATTACAGCTAATACCAATGTAATATGTATATTAATAAATAAATTAAAGAAAATCTTCAGCAGTGGTGATGTAATAAATGTCTCAAATTACACGACCTCCATTTTTAGTGTACGTTTTTTTATTCTCGCACCTTGAGCACTTGCGATGCCTCACAGCCACGGTTTCAGTTTCACTCTCCTGGGAGTCTCTCGAGATTGAAATTCGGCACGGTTTTCGAGAACATGACACTATTTTAAACACAGTTTCCTGTCCGGAGTTCGAACGACAAGCAGTGATTATTCTTTATGGACCACATCCACTAAAATACCTTCTACTAATAATAATAACTCTTTATTAACTCGATCAGAGTGTATAGTTAATAATAATAATATGAACAGAAGAATAATTTCCTCCATGTCATAATTACAACGTACTCAATCAGCCCCTAACCGCACCCCACCCACATACACACTCAGATGAAAAGGGAGACGAGTTCGCAGTGTGCAGAACAGGAAGTGAAAGAACGAGGATGAAAACACACGTTCTTCTCAGAAATGAGAGATTTGGTGTGTTGGGA
>JBCEWE010000313.1:193922-307705 GCA_039877035.1 Silurus lanzhouensis
CACACACACACACACACACACGAAGATGCAGACATATATAAACACACACACACACACACACACACACACACACACACTCACACACTCACACACACACGAAGATGCAGACATATATAAACACACACACACACACACACACACACACACACACACACACACACACACACTCACACACACACTAAACCCTGTATTCAAACAATCACTTAGACACACTTAGGCTTTTTTTTATATGAACAGATATTAAAAGAAAAGCAGATGATGACGTCATGTTCAGATTTGAAGTTTAATCTCATTTACATTTAGAAAATGTTATGTTTTCATGGTTTTTGTGCAAGAAACAAAGGAAGACAGAAAAAAGGTGACACAGGGAGAAATCCCTATTTGCCCGCTTCCTCATACACAATCTCACAGACGCACGTGATTGGCTGGTCTCGCTGTGATTGACAGGCAAGAGACAGGTTTATGCCCCGCCCACTCAGCCACTTTCAGTAGAAATTAAAGTTCACTTCGAGTCTAACTTTCAGTTCTTCATGAGTCTTAATATGTGATGATAAAATGATTTTGTATTCAATAATGATAACATTTTTTATTTTGTTCCAATGACAGGGAACGAAACCCGGAGGAATCTCTGCACGCGTTATACAGTGTTTATAACGCATGATTTCGAGGATTTCAGTTGTTATTACCTTTTTTTTTTTTCCACAAACACACACTCCGAGTCCTTCTTACAATTTATATCAGTTTAGATCAATAAATTCCTTTATAAATATTCAGGTTTTATTTGTAGGAAAATATTTTTAATATTTGTTTATTATTTATATATTATTTATTGAACATATTTGTTAATATCTTGCATCAAAAAAAATGCTGTATTTCATTAAATTCAGTCAAATCAATTCATTATTAATTGATTGATTAATTTATTGCCAGCTACGCGTTATAAGTAGACATTAATTAAAATATTTCAATACTGTAGTATTACATTATTATCAGTCTGGTTTAATATTGCATCGTTTTAAAATAATAATAATAATGACAATAATTATAACAACAACAACAACAACAATAATAATGTTATAAATATGTACCCAAACTTCCAGTGACAAACTACAAAAGCGTCAAATCCCAAATAACGCCTCATGGTTGACGTAGTGCACTAGATAGGGTGCGACTGCCGCTGTGTTCTCACCCTAAGCAGTGCACTTATAAACCAAGCAGAACGCGATTTGGGTTGCGGCCCAGTTATTAGTCAGTTCCTATTCCAGGAAGCACTTTAACCACTAATTTCCCGAATGGGTTAAAAATAAACGTGCAAACAGCAATATAAAGTGTTAAAAATTATTACGTTTCATAGTGTTACATTTGCTAATAACTAAAATAGATGCTACAGAAATTCTCGTGTAACTTGACTGTACTTACAACAAGATGGTTGTGTTCAGGATCGAACTTTTAGTTTATGGGGAAAATTCCTTCAATCCTAAAAGTTATCGGTGAACTGAATCCATGTCTGCTGTGGGGTTTGGGGGGTTTATCGCTGCTCAGAGATGTTTAACTGTTAGCGCGTTAGCTCCCGCTAGCTGCTGCTTAAATCCCATCTATAACGCGTTATTTATTTCCCATCCGAACTGAACTGCAAGATCCTCATGCTGCTATTGGCTGCGGTTACATGACTGACACATCAACTATCCAATCAAAAAAGCGAATGTTAGTCTGCCCTACTAACCAATCAAAACGCAGGAGGCGGAGTTTTGTAATAATAATAACAATAATAATAATAAAATCCACAGTAATTGAGGTTTTTCAGTTTAGGGATTATTGAAATGTATTCTTTGCTGATTATTTGTTGATCGAAAAATATGTTTATTTAAATAAAAAATGGGAACCACAGTTTATTCTTTTTCGGCCAATAATGCAACTATTATATGAATTATTGAATATATTACATTAAAATAGATTTTCGGAAATACTTTTTACACAAAACCAAACAAATTGAAAAATTTTCTTGTGTGTTTTTACTTGTTTTTGCTTCTTTTTTTCAGACCTCGAAATCACTTAAACAAAAAAGTGAATGGCTCTATCTACTGGCCAAAGAGGTGTAAAATATAAAACAAACAAACAAACAAACAAACAAAGAAATAAGTAAGTAAGCAATAATAATAATAATAATAATAATAATAGTTTTTTATTTTCTGAAAAAAACATTAAATCCCCATCAAGATCCCAAACTGTACATACATTTCAATTTGACCTCTAAAATGTTAATTTCAATCAAAACAAAATAAAACAGAAATAAAAACTTTTCAGGGTATTAAAAACATTGGGATTTAACTGGATGGATGGATTTAACTAGCCTCCCATTGGATAATTACTGCATGGATGATTATGTTTCAGCTGAAAACTTTATATCACATCACACACTGCACATGGATACTTTAAGGACAATCACTAAATCACTTTAATTTGTACTTCCAATATCTGCCACACTCATTCATCTATATACATATATTTTATATAGTTACATTATATTAAATATATGTGGCACCGTCATGCCTGGTGCCCACTGTACGAGCCTGTGGGGGCAGTGCTGTGATCTGGGGATGCTGCAGTTGGTCAGGTCTGGGTTCAGAATGAGGTCAGGTTTAGACTCTCCATCATCAATACAAGATCTAAGTGAACAATTACTGCAGCTCTGGACGAGAATAAAAGTTGTGACACTGCAGAAGTTTATCGAAAAGATGCCACAGCGAATGCGTGTGAACGAAATACTGTAAAATAAACACATTCATGAACATCAATGTTTCTAACGGATTTAAAAAAAAAAGAATAAAAAATAGCTCATGTGTAGATACCTGTCATGCAGGAAACAGTGTATAAAATCAGTGCATTAATAGTGAGATGTGATGGAAAAGAGCAGGAACACACACTGTTTTTACACACACAGTTTTAATAATAATAATAATAATAATAACAACAACAAAAATAATAATCATTATAAACAGAGAGCAGATCCTTCGTTTCATAAAATATCACATTTCCCTTCATCTCATTCACAACAAATTACAAACATTTTTCACGATATTAAAATATAAAAAAACTACCACAAAAAAGTAAATATTGGCACCTCACATATAAAAATCTGGTGAAAATGAAGAGCATCACATTTATTTAGTATGAACGAGTGATTTTTGTCCTTTAGACAAAATCTATATGTAGCGTTTTCTGAATATCAGCACCAAAACCCTACATTTATAATCAGACATAAAATATCTCCTGAGATCTCGTGCGCAAAACATTTTCAAGTAACGTGATGAATGATTTTTACTCACGTGCATCATGCTTTTTATGTACATATGAAGACATAAATGACCTGAAATATGGGTTTCTTTATGCACACAAACTGGATTTACACTCATACACTAGTGAGGTGACATCAGAGACTGATAGAAGTTTAGAAAAAAAAATGCTTTATGCTTAAAAATGCTTTGATGTAGGGCCGGGGCGATAAATCGCTTTCTGATCGTGTGTGACAGAACAATCTGAAGTATTTCACCCTATTTTTCAATCTGATTTTTCACCCTATAAATTAGAGATCAAACTATTAATTGGTTTTGTTGATTCATATTTATAATTTATTTATTATATTCATATTTATTCCATTTGGCATATTTTCATAATTCAATAATGTTTTTGTTTTTTTACATAAAGTTCAGTAATATTTTACATGGAGTGTTATTTTTGTTTGTGTTTTATTCATTTTAAAAACTATCAGTTGATTAATCGGTTATTGGAAAGAACGATCCAACAAAGATATCATTATCAGTAAAATCCATCGGTCGACCTCTAGACTATATCACTTTATATCAAACTGTTTGTTTGTCTGTCTTCTGTCTGTTGGCTGGTTATCTATCTATCTATCTATCTATCTATCTATCTATCTATCTATCTATCTATCTATCTATCTATCTATCTATCTATCTAAAACACAGCTAGGTTGTGAGGGCTTTACTGAGGTCAGAGTAGAAGTTAATGAGCGAAGTTGCCATGGCGATGTCCACGGCAGACTGCGGGATTTTGCCCCTGAGGTCGGTCTGGATATAACCATTGAGCAGACTGCAGGGGGCGCTGTCATCCTTAGCACCATCAACAGGAACACAGAACCAACCGCATGGGTGATTATAACCTCTCACACAGCTCTGCTCCTGCTGCTCACACTCCACACTCACACCTACACACACACACACACACCAGCCAATTGGAGAAAAGGGGCGTGTCAGTTACATGATCAGTGTGGTTGCAGGTCCAGTGTTGAAGCATAAACGCGTCTCACCGCAGGACAGGAGGCCGCTCTGATACTCAGTGGTGTAGGAGAAATCCACAAACTCTCGAGGAGCGATGATGTTCCACAGCTGTCCTGCAGTGGTATAGCGCATCACACAGCACGCCTGCAACACACACACACACACACACACTCATCTTTCAGTAGTTCTATATCACTCAGAGAAGTGAATCTCTGCTGTAAATGATTTTTTTCTACCTTGTCCAGAGTCTCTACAATGTCCATGGAGGTCATCAGACTGTCCCACTGTAACCGGTATGGACCAGGGCGAATGTAGTCCATGATCCTGCACGGCTCCTCCGTCACCAATCCCTCAACCTTATACCTGCACACAAAGTGTGTGTGTATCGAGCAAATAATCCCGTTTACATTATTATTATAATTAGTGCCAAATACCACAAACAAAAAAAACCACGATTGATAGTGTAGTGGGCGGGGATTGATAGTGTAAGTGTAGTGGGCGGGGATTAATAGTGTAGGTGTAGTGGGCGGGGATTGATGGTGTAGTGGGCGGGGATTGATGGTGTAGTGGGCGCGGATTGATGGTGTAGTGGGCGGGGATTGATGGTGTCGTGGGCGCGGATTGATGGTGTCGTGGGCGCGGATTGATGGTGTCGTGGGCGCGGATTGATGGTGTCGTGGGCGCGGATTGATGGTGTCGTGGGCGGGGATTAATGGTGTAGTGGGCGGGGATTGATGGTGTAGTGGGCGCGGATTGATAGTGTAGTGGGCGGGGATTAATGGTGTAGTGGGCGGGGATTGATAGTGTCGTGGGCGGGGATTGATGGTGTAGTGGGCGGGGATTGATGGTGTAGTGGGCGCGGATTGATAGTGTAGTGGGCGGGGATTAATGGTGTAGTGGGCGGGGATTGATAGTGTCGTGGGTGGGGATTAATGGTGTAGTGGGCGGGGATTGATAGTGTAGTGGGCGGGGATTAATGGTGTAGTGGGCGGGGATTGATGGTGTAGTGGGCGCGGATTGATAGTGTAGTGGGCGGGGATTGATGGTGTAGTGGGCGCGGATTGATGGTGTAGTGGGCGGGGATTGATGGTGTAGTGGGCGCGGATTGATGGTGTCGTGGGCGGGGATTGATGGTGTAGTGGGCGCGGATTGATGGTGTAGTGGGTGGGGATTGATGGTGTAGTGGGCGGGGATTGATGGTGTAGTGGGCGCGGATTGATGGTGTCGTGGGCGCGGATTGATGGTGTCGTGGGCGCGGATTGATGGTGTCGTGGGCGCGGATTGATGGTGTCGTGGGCGGGGATTAATGGTGTAGTGGGCGGGGATTGATGGTGTAGTGGGCGCGGATTGATAGTGTAGTGGGCGGGGATTAATGGTGTAGTGGGCGGGGATTGATAGTGTCGTGGGCGGGGATTGATGGTGTAGTGGGCGGGGATTGATGGTGTAGTGGGCGCGGATTGATAGTGTAGTGGGCGGGGATTAATGGTGTAGTGGGCGGGGATTGATAGTGTAGTGGGCGGGGATTAATGGTGTAGTGGGCGGGGATTGATAGTGTAGTGGGCGGGGATTGATGGTGTAGTGGGCGGGGATTGATGGTGTAGTGGGTGCGGATTGATGGTGTAGTGGGTGGGGATTGATGGTGTAGTGGGCGGGGATTGATGGTGTAGTGGGCGCGGATTGATGGTGTCGTGGGCGGGGATTGATGGTGTAGTGGGCGCGGATTGATGGTGTCGTGGGCGCGGATTGATGGTGTCGTGGGCGCGGATTGATGGTGTAGTGGGCGCGGATTGATAGTGTAGTGGGCGGGGATTAATGGTGTAGTGGGCGGGGATTGATAGTGTCGTGGGCAGGGATTGATGGTGTCGTGGGCGGGGATTGATGGTGTAGTGGGCGCGGATTGATGGTGTAGTGGGCGGGGATTGATGGTGTAGTGGGCGCGGATTGATGGTGTAGTGGAAGGGGATTGATGGTGTAGTGTAAATTATGGAGGGATATTACGGACAATATTCAAAAGAAATTGCAAATTGTATTTACGATCAAACTGTAATAAAAGATTTGTAATTGTGTTTAGATAATTTCACAATTTATGCGTCCACATATGAATAATGCAAATGCAAATACAATGGCTTGTTAGTATAGTTAGTAAATTCGATGTTGTTGTGGGGAGAATTTAAAGGGTTGTGGGTGGAGTCTACACTGTTGATGGAGGGTCAGAAGAACTCACAGGAAGCCGCTGAACTCCAATGAAGGTTTCCTCCAAACAGTGACATCTTTCTGTGGAGGAAAACATACATTAGTCATTTATTTATAAATTAACTATAACTTTTTTTGCACATTTTCTGACATTTTTAGGACAGAAGTTTCTCTGGAACTTTTATGTTTCATTAAATTAAAAAAAGAGGGGGAAAAAGGCAAAAAAAAAAAAAAGAGTCTTCTACATCTTCCTTCTTTTTCTTTTGGCTTCTACCATTAGGGGGCGCCACAGCGGATCATCCGTCTCCATACCCCCCCTGTTCCCCCTGCTCCATAAACTTTCCCTTTCACTCTCACAGATACTCTTCTATCACAAATCACTCCTGCTATCACTCTTCTCCACCCACTCCACCCTGCCTGCACTCTTTTCTTCACTTCTCTAACACACTCTCCATTACTCTGCACTGTTGACCCCAGGTACCTGAACTCCTCCACCTTCTCCAGCTCTTCTCCCTGCAACCGCACCCCTCCACTGCCCTCCCTCTCATTCACACACATGTACTCTGTCTTACTCCTACTGACTTTCATTCCCCTTCTCTCCAGCGCATATCTCCACCTCTCCAGGATCTTCTCCACCTGCTCCCTACTCTCACCACAAATCACAATATCATCCACAAACATCATAGTCCACAGAGACTCCTGTCTGACCTCATCCTTCAACCTGTCCATCACCACTGCAAACAGGAAAGGGCTCAGAGTCGATCCTTGATGTGTTCCAATCTCCATCTTGAACAAGTCTGTCGTTCCTACTGCACACTTCACTGCTGTCACACTGTCCTCATACATGTCCTGCACCACCCTCACATACTTCTCCGACACACCAGACTTCCTCATACAATACCACAACTCCTCTCTCCACCCTGTCGTATGCTTTCTCTAAATCCACAAACACACAATGCAGCTCCTTCTGACCTTCTCTATACTTCTCAATCAACATTCTCAAAGTAAACAATGCGTGAAAACCATACTGTTGCTCACAGATGGTCACCTCTTCTCTCAGCCTGGCTTCCACTACTCTTTCCCAGAACTTCATGGTGTGACTGATCAACTTAATTCCCCTGTAGTTACTGCAGGTCTGCACATCTTCCTTATTCTTAAAGATCAGTACCAGCACACTCCTTCTCCATTCCTCAGGCATCTACTCACCTTCCAGAATCCTGTTAAACAATCTGGTTAAAAACACCACTGCATCTCTCCTAAACATCTCCACGCTTCTACCGGTATGTCATCTGGTCCAACCGACTTTCCACTCTTCATCCTCTTAATCGCTGCTCTCACTTCCTCCTTACTAATCCTATCTACATCCTGCTTCACATCTCCACACCATCCAACCTTCTCTCTCTCTGACAATAGTAATATAATGATCTATAGAATTAGCTATATATTTACAGCTGCTATAACATAAGTGAGATCAGGAACTGACTCGTCTCTGACTGAACAGATCAAACGTTTTATTCCTTCTTTAATCCGAAAATCACTGCAAAGAAGAATAAAGACGCGGTGACGTGGGGCGACAGAAATCCAGAAAAAACATACAAATCAGGAAAATCGACAGTCAAATGGGGTAAATATTCTTCTTCTTCTACAAACCGATTTCTTTGCCACACTCCACTCCTTCTCCTCCAGATGATGGTAAGATATCAGAGTGTTCTCCAGCCGTGTCCTCAGCTCAGAGACGTCCGGCAGACTGCCCATCATAATCCTGAGAAAAAAAACCGTTTCAGTGAAGATAAATAAAGAACAGAGGAACACACAGGAACATCCTGACCTTCACCCTGGACTTTCCTCCTGCTTATGTAATGCTGTAATCTTATAATAAATATTATTTTCATTATATTATCATCTTAAACACACCTGAAACCTTCACTTCACTCCATTTCAGCACATGGTGGAGGGGTTTCATGAGTTCAGAATCAATTAAAAGCAGAAAAAACACTAAATCAGTCATTATTTAAATGATCCAAATGAATCGTTTGTATGAATCAAATCCGAGCGATAAACAAACGAATCCGAATTAACATTCACTTTCAGACCTTTATTCCGGATAATCCTGAAAAATCCTCTTTCATTCCTTTCCGCTTTATATCGTAAAAAAACAACAACAACTAAACTAAACACACGAATTAATCACAGAACGATTCCTCCTTTTTTTGTCAGTTGATCCAAAGACCAATCAGAATTTAAAGTCCCGCCCACCAAAGCACGTCCTGGTTGCTGATTCGCTCGTCGTAACGTATGTTATAACAATGTAAAAGCTGATTGGTCAAAAGATTCGTCGGATGGTTTTTGATAACCGGAACAAACTGCAACACCGCGTCTGTCCACAAGAGGGAGAAAGAAACGAGGAGCTATCCGTTATTCTGAGCAATACTGAGATTACAAATATCTAAATTAGTAGATTAATAAATACATTTAAACAAACAAGTAAATAAATCTCCAATTGTTCAAAATACTCAGTTATTTTTATTATCATTATTGATACAGATGCAGTATTGCTTTGAGAATGTTGATGGAGAAGTATATAAAAGGTCAGAAGGAGTTGCATTGTGTGTTTGGGTTATGGACAGGATTAGAAATGAGTTTATTAGAGGGACAGCACATGTGAGACGTTTTGGAGACAAGTTGATGGAGGTGTGATTGAGATGGTTTGGACATGTGCAGAGGAGGGACATGGGGTATATCAGTAGAAAAACGCTGAGGATGGAGACACCAGGAAGGAGGAAAAGAGGAAGGCCAAGGAGGAGGTTTATGGATGTGGTGAGGGAAGACATGCAGGTAGTTGGTGTAAAAGAGGCAGATGTAGAGGACAGGGGGGTGTGGAGACGGATGATGCGCTGTGGAGACTCCTAATGGGAGCACCAGAAAGAAAAAAGTAATGTCTGTGTCTGTATTTTTGTAAACCATCATCGACAAAACAACTCAAATCTTTATAAAATAATTTATTCGAGGAAAATTCACTATAACGATGTTAAATTCAACACAAAAACGTGTCTGTAAGACGGCAGCAGTGGAGAAGAATCCAGAAGCAGCAGACTGAGTGAGATTAAGAGCAGCTGGTGTCAGAACCGAGAACATACTGTTCAGGAAAAGATTGAACCTTCATCCAGACAGGACTCACTGATACATCACTGATACATCACTGATACATCACTGTGCTCCTTCACTGCTGCAGAAAAACACTACGATGAGGCAGCAGTGAAATCCGATCTCAGTGATCAGAGGTACTGAAATCCTTCAGTGGACCTTCTGCAGCATTTTACTTCAAATGCAGATGTTTCCAGCAGTTCAGGATGTAGTTTAGTGTTCCAGCAGTAAACCAATGTTTCTCAACATCTCACAAACAAAACAAACAAAACAACGCAAGCAAACGTCCTGGATCCGGCAGGTTGTACTGGGATTGCCCGAGTGGAATCGGATTGTCTGATTTCCCGGTTGTAGTTGGACATTCGGACTACAGATCTTGTCGTAGTCAGATGTCCCAGTCGTAGTCGGATATTTGGATGTCCTGGTTGCAGTATGACAGAATTCGTCTCAGTTATAGACGGATCGTCTGATGTCTCGGTCATACAAGAATAGTCAGATTATCCCGTCGTAATCAGACAGTCTGATGTCCTAATTGTAATCGAACAGATGAATGTCTTAGCTGTAGTCAGACAGTCTGATGTGCAGTAGTCTCACTGTCCGACATCCTGGACGTGTTGTAGTCGTAGTCATATTGTCCGATATTGCAGATTAACATTCGGACGTCACAGTCAAATCTGGCCGTAATCAGACAGTCTGATTTCCTGTCTTTTTCACACGTCCTGGTTGGTGATGAGTTTCTGCATCCTCTTGATCTTGCGCTTGTTTTTGGGCAGCGGTTTGTCGTACAGGCCGCTCTTCAGCAGGTGTTCTTTGCTGTGATGGACCTGAGCACCGTGCTGCAGCTGGAACGAACACAGAGCTCGCAGAGGCCTCAGGAGAACCTGAGGAACACAGGAAGCAGAACCTCAAGGATTTGTTGAGAACATGCTGATCCTTCAGCTGCGTTTTATTCCCCACCCACCTCCTGGATGGCCTGGTTCTTCTCCATGATCGACAGAGTGACAGCAGCACACTCGAGTGTGGACAGGCACATGTTGGTGGGCTGAGTGCGGATCACATACTGACTGGAGGGGGCGCTATTTAACTGCACCTGCAAAACACGCACAAACGCCGTAAATAACAAAAGAACGTCCGATACACAGGCGTGGTGTGAGGAGGCCGTACCTGTTTGGGTAAGTGGAGCAGAGCGTTTCTGAGGAACATGTCCTTGGCTTGACTCCACGTCCCATCTATAATGACGACGTTGTGGGGAGTCGTGGTGAAGTCCACGTCCATGTCCTCCAGGTTCACGGCGTCTGAGCCGGGATATAGGACGAGCGTGTGTGCGTCCCTGCACACGGCCGCTAACTCGGCGTGTCTGAGGGGAGGCGGAGTTTCAGGATTCATTTGCATCGTAACGACAGAGAGGAAGAGCGTGAGAAGACGTACCTTTCTTCACTGAAGCGTCTTCCTATCAGGACATTACACTTGCCTTTAGGTAAGCAAGCGGCCAGCAGGGGGACGGTACGCAGCACTCGGCTCTCCTAAAGAGGCGAGGCAACATGAAACAGGTGCGATACCAAATAAACCAAAAGAAGGGTTTTGAGTTTAATAAGAGGAAACAAAAAAACACATGAGCGTAAATGCATCAGTGGATTGTGACGGGGGAAAAAGTCCTGACCTCTGCAGGATGCTGAACAATGTACAGGCAGGTGGAGACGTCCAGAGGCTCGGGGGGGAGAAACGGACACAGACACACCTTCACCGGACGACTAGGAACAAAAAAACATCTCATTTTTAAGTGGTTAAAGCTTTCGACGTCTGATCATGAGTTCAAATCTCAGCACCACCAAACTATCACTGCTGGGCCCCTGAGCAAGGCCCTTAACCCTCAACTGCTTAACATGACAAATGTAAGTCACTCTGGATAAAGCAGTCTAGCAAAATGCCACTGCCTGTATTACCCAAATAGAGTCTAACAAATGTAGACTATTTAATGAAAATTTTCCATTAAATAAATTATTTAGTCAATTTAATTTGTTCCAATTTAATCAGTTATTCAAATTAAATCAATATAATAAGTGTATTGCATTCATTTGATTTATTCTATTTTTATAGATTGTATTTGTTATTTAACCTGTTATCCAAATGTTTTTTTTTTTAAATGTAAACTGTTGATGTCCAATAATAATAAATTGCGTTAATAAAAATATTTTTTACAGCATCTGAAAAAGCTCTACGCTTCTTCTGCAGTCTTGGGGTTCAGTGATTAAACACACACACAAACACACAAACACACACACACACAAACAAACACACAAACACAAACACAAACACACACACACACACACACACACACACACACACACACACACACACACACACACACACACACACACACACCTGGACTCAGGTGACTGTGACACGCTAGTCAATGAGCTAGCTAGCCTCAGGGTTAACAATAATAAATAAGAAGGCGCTCACCAGCATCGTGAACAGGTCGGTCTCCTTTCACTCACTTCTACAGGCAGCTCGGATAAATCCCCAAAACCCTGCGGTTCTTCCTCCTGCGCCAAAACGTCACCCGAAACCGGAGCGCAGGAGTCTGTTACAGCACCGGGAGAAGACGGACACCCAGACATGGCTCACAAACCGGAAATGGCGACATTTCAAAACTGTTTTCCGGTTGTCTGTTTTTAAAATTTTCGAATTTTCTCGTTATTTTGATGGGTACAAATGATACATAAATATTATATAGGTATATTTAAAAATGCAAATAGAATAATTACACAAATTATATAAATAAAAATACCGTTATCCGCACTTAAACCGGAAATGACGTAACCAAATACCGGTTTCCGTCACTCCTGTCGAAAAGTGCTGTAAACCTCATGTTTTTTTCTTCATATCTGTCATAACATGGATATAACAGAATTACATTTATTATAAAGTAAGCAGTGATTTATTTTATATATTTATAAACAATGTTGGTTCGGTTATTACTGTTTTTTTCTTTAAAATATTACTTTGCTGTTTTTAAGAAGTAGCTTAGCCGATAAGTACCTAACTAATGAGGTAGCGTTATTTCATCCATAAAATTAACAGTATATAAAGATTCGTTATAAAATAAACTGAATGTGCTGTTATTATAATTCTATGTAATATTTGGTGACTGCCTGGTGGTTAATGGTTTATTATGTTACGCTTTTATCTCCATATATTTCTAAATAGTCTGTATGGCTGCACGTGAGAGTGTGAGCGATTATCGTTAATATCGCGATCCTAATATCGTGATAATATTTTGGCGGTTTACGGTTTCATCCTTTCAACTCTGAATTCATCTGATCAGATTTGTACAGCAGGACAGTAGCCGCTGAAGGTTGTGAAGTGAAATTGCTGATTATTGTGTGATTTTTTAATCGAATAATTATCATAAAAATAAAACAGAACAATTATCGTGTTACTCTTTGCAATGGAAAGTTTAAATCTTTTTCCAGAGAAGTTTAGTTTTTATCCTAGCCATCATCCAGTTTATGAATCTTCTTCTTTTTGTATTATTTTGTCTTTAATTGGAGCTTTTAAGTCTATTTAAAATGTATTTTTTTTTTTTTATTGAAAACACTTTGTGTTTATTTGGAATTTACACAACGTTTTTACTTTCATATTTATTTTCCAGCAGTTAAAGATGATTCGCAGGTCGAGGATCAGCGTGCGGCCCAACGTGAAGCCGGTGGGCAGATCGGCAGCAACGTCTCGGGAAACTCCCCAGGAAAGCGAGACTCCCGTTGAGGTCAGCAATGATGCAGGGGTCAAAACTGGAGGTCAGGGGGTCGCCCCAGAGGTCAAAGTTGATTGTTCTGTTCCGGCTGTGGAGATGAGCGAAAACGCAGGAAGCCAGAACGGGGATGCGACCGACCAATCAGATCTCAGTGTGACTGCAGTGTGAGTTACTGAGCAGTTATCAGTCATTAATATCATTACTGTACACATAAATAAAAATGGCTAATTAATACTCAAATTACTTGTCTTTATCTTTAATTGAATGTATTATATAATAATATTGATTGTAAATTCTGCTCAATTATATTTGGGAAGCATTTTTGTTTTATAACTTTGGATGTTCAGGTTAAATCTTTTCATCACTAGTTGTGTCTCTGATGTTTTGATTGATTGATTAGATTATTGATTTGTTTATTTATTGATTGGTTTAATTTTAAAGGGACGTGTCAGACCAAAGAGCATCTGCTGGATCTTTATCTACGAGGAGAAAACGTTTTAGTGTCCTGCCCAACCTCAGTAAACCCAGAAGTACTCCATCCTCCTCCCTCAACTCCTCTAAGCACTCTAAATCTCCAGTTGGACCTAAATCTACCCCTGAAATACCCCCTGTTTCCCTTCTCAATTCCCTTGATGATAATCAGGAATCTGCACCTGAACTGCTTTCTGTCTCCACCAAATCACTTCGATCTCCTGCCCCTAAACTGCCCTCTTCATCCAGCAACAACACTTCAAGGTCCTCTACATTTCTCAATGAGGCTGTAAATACTACAGAACCTACCCCTGAGAAAACCTTATCTGCCCCAGAATGTACCCCAGAGCCGACCCCTGGTCCTATCGCCAAATCAGAAGGCAAACCAAAGCGGAAGAAACCCAAACCTGTAACTCCGACTCAGGACAGCGTAGAAACATCACCAGGCAATCAGGATCCAGCAGAATCTTCTCAGTCTGATCCAGCACCTGTTTCCAAGTCACAGAATGAACCTGTCATCCAGGATGGAAGTGAATTTAGGTCTTCAGGGAGCAGTAAGAAGCCCGAGCAGCACGTCCCCCAGGCCCTGAGGACCCTGAACGACCCAGCGGACCGCCTCAGGTTAGCGAGGGCCAAAAAACTCAGAGAGCTTCTCAAGAAAGAGATGAATAAACAAAAGGTAAGTCTTTCTGTTTCTACAGCGAGTTTGTGTTACGGTTTGTCAAGACGCTTGTGTTTTTTTTTTTTTAATGTACATTTTTTATTTTTTTTTTCTTACAGCAGAAGGAAAAGCAGCAGAGACCACAGACTGGAGGGAGTGAAATGAAAAGCACAAAAGATCACACCAAAATGACCATGAGAGACCTCATCTACTACCTTCCATCTACTAACCCAATGAAGTAAGAGTGCTGAGGCTCACTGAAGCCACGCCCCCTTTTGTTGTGACTTATAGACATACTGGCTATGCTTTTTTTTATTGAAAATGACAGATACTGAACACACACAGACCTTCATTAAGATTGATAGAAACACAGGCCACACCTCCTTCTGTAGGAGCCGAGCAAAACTTAGTCTTCTGCTTTATTTGGTCTCAGCTGCTGTTTTATTTTTTTGTCTTTTCTCTGCTCTCGTTCTTTGCAGGTCGCACACTGAAGACGAGCAGAGAGCCGAGACGGATTTTCCTTCTTCTCCAAAAGCAGTGTAAGTGTTTCTGTGCAACATCTTTTACTGAGCCTAGATATCTTTCTTTCAAATCAGAGCTCAGAGGATTAGCGTTCCTCATAAAGTACCTGAGATCAGAGCAAATATCTGAATATAAGGAATCTTCTCTCCAGTGCAGCTGTACAGTCCGCAACAGAACAGAATGCAGCGGAGCAGGAGGAAGACGAGGAGCAAGGAGGAGAGGAGGAGGAACCTATGCTGGCTCCGAGAGTGAAGGTCGCAGAGGATGGATCTCTCATTATAGATGAGGAAAGGTAAGAAAGCCTCTACTGAACATTCCCATCCAGAATTCAGCAGTCTTCCTGAGAAAGACAGAGAGAGTGTGTGTGTGTGTGTGTGTGTGTGTGTGTGTGTGTGTGTGTGTGTGTGTGTGTGTGTGTGTGTATAGTTTAACTGTACGGGTGCAGAGGATGAAGGGACCGAATCCGGTGGAGGACAGAGATCCAATATTCGAGCGTGGCTCCACCACCACCTACTCCAGCTTCAGGAAAGGCACTTACACGAAACCCTGGTCCAACCGAGGTGTGAACACAAACATCACCAGATCCATTTATCATTCAGGATGTGTCATTTTCTCACTTATACATAAAGTTTGTGTTTCTTTCAGAGACGGACATGTTCTTCTTGGCCATTAGCATGGTGGGGACGGACTTCTCCATGATCGGGCAGCTCTTTCCACATCGCGCTCGAGTAGAGATTAAGGTATGAATGAAAACGTGCTGCACGGATTTATTTTGCTCTGAACTGCAGGTTTAGTACAGGTTAGATATCTAATAAATAAATAAATATCAATTTTTCTTTTCTTCTTTCGACTTTTGACAACAGTGCAGCTGTTACCTTTTGCTGTTTCGGTGCCGTTATTATTTCTCCTGAGGACTTATTTTACTTCTTCTTTCTTCTTTTTTTTTTCTTCTTTTAGAACAAGTTTAAAAAGGAGGAAAGAGCAAACTCCTGGAGAATAGACAAAGCATTCAGTAAGTGATCAGCAGCATACAAACCCCTTTTCATCACTTCTCTCTGATCGACTATTGATTGGCTCATACCTGTACCCTCATACCTGTACCCTCATACCCCTCATACCTGTACCCTCATACCCCTCATACCTGTACCCTCATACCTGTACCCTCATACCCCTCATACCTGTACCCTCATACCCCTCATACCTGTACCCTCATACCCCTTATACCTGTACCCTCATACCTGTACCCTCATACCCCTCATACCTGTACCCTCATACCTGTACCCTCATACCCCTCATACCTGTACCCTCATACCCCTCATACCTGTACCCTCATACCTGTACCCTCATACCCCTCATACCTGTACCCTCATACCCCTCATACCTGTACCCTCATACCTGTACCCTCATACCCCTCATACCTGTACCCTCATACCCCTCATACCTGTACCCTCATACCTGTACCCTCATACCCCTCATACCTGTACCCTCATACCCCTCATACCTGTACCCTCATACCTGTACCCTCATACCCCTCATACCTGTACCCTCATACCCCTCATACCCCTCATACCTGTACCCTCATACCTGTACCCTCATACCTGTACCCTCATACCCCTCATACCTGTACCCTCATAACTGTACCCTCATACCCCTCATACCTGTACCCTCATACCCCTCATACCTGTACCCTCATACCTGTACCCTCATACCCCTCATACCTGTACCCTCATACCCCTCATACCTGTACCCTCATAGCTGTACCCTCATACCCCTCATACCTGTACCCTCATACCCCTCATACCTGTACCGTCATACCCCTCATACCTGTATTCTCATACCTGTACCCCTCATACCTGTACCCCTCATACCTGTACCCTCATACCCCTCATACCTGTACCCTCATACCTGTACCCTCATACCTGTACCCCTGATACCTGTACCCCTCATACCTGTACCCCTCATACCTGTACTCTCATACCTGTACCCCTGATACCTGTACCCCTCATACCTGTACCCGTCATACCCGTACCCGTCATACCCGTACCCTCATACTGTACCCTCATACTGTACCCTCTTATCTGTGGCCTTTGAGACGATGTGACTAAAATGTGTGATTATTATTATAATCTGTTTGGTTTTAGAGGAGAAACGGCGCCTGGATCTCGATTTCTTCAACAAGCTCCTGGCGCAGATCCTCAAAGATGAAGAAGAGAGACGCAAGAAGAAGAAGCGCACCTCTCAAATGGACAAAAAGGTTCCCTGCCGGAGACCAGGAGGCCAGTTCCACGTTTCTCTGCTCTTTTTTCCTCTCTATTGTTCTCTAATCCACTTTTTGAGGTTTGTCCTGACAGTCTGTCTCTCTCTCAATACAGAGAGGAAGAGGAAGATCTATTCATCAGACTCCGAGGAGGATGGGAGCTCAGGCAGCGACACAATTGATGGAGAGAAAGAGAAAGAAAATGTGTGTGATGATGGAGGGAGCAGTGCTTCTCCGAAGAAAAAGAGAGCAGGAGCGTCACAGAGGAGAAGTAAACATGCAAACCAATCAGGTGTGAGAGACGTTACAACATCGTCTTCCTTCTACCTGTCTATCCCTTTCCTTCTACCTATCTATCCCTTTCCTTCTACCTCTCTATCCCTTTCCTTCTATCTGTCTATCCGTTTCCTTCTACCTCTCTATCCCTTTCCTTCTACCTCTCTATCCCTTTCCTTCTATCTGTCTATCCTTTTCCTTCTACCTATCTATCCCTTTCCTTCTACCTCTCTATCCCTTTCCTTCTATCTGTCTATCCTTTTCCTTCTACCTATCTATCCCTTTCCTTCTACCTCTCTATCCCTTTCCTTCTATCTGTCTATCTATCCCTTTCCTTCTACCTGTCTATCCCTTTCCTTTTACCTGTCTATCCCTTTCCTTCTATCTGTCTATTCCTTTCCTTCTACCTCTCTATCCCTTTCCTTCTACCTGTCTATCCCTTTCCTTCTACCTGTCTATCCCTTTCCTTCTACCTGTCTATCTCTTTCCTTCTACCTGTCTATCCCTTTCCTTCTGTCTGTCTATCCCTTTCCTTCTGTCTGTCTATCCCTTTCCTTCTGTCTGTCTATCCCTTTCCTTCTACCTGTCTATCCCTTTCCTTCTGTCTGTCTATCCCTTTCCTTCTGTCTGTCTATCCCTTTCCTTCTGTCTGTCTATCCCTTTCCTTCTACCTGTCTATCCCTTTCCTTCTATCTGTCTATCCCTTTCCTTCTACCTGTCTATCCCTTTCCTTCTGTCTGTCTATCCCTTTCCTTCTACCTGTCTATCCCTTTCCTTCTGTCTGTCTATCCCTTTCCTTCTGTCTGTCTATCCCTTTCCTTCTGTCTGTCTATCCCTTTCCTTCTGTCTGTCTATCCCTTTCCTTCTACCTGTCTATCCCTTTCCTTCTGTCTGTCTATCCCTTTCCTTCTACCTGTCTATCCCTTTACTTCTATCTGTCTATCCCTTTCCTTCTACCTGTCTATCCCTTTCCTTCTATCTGTCTATCCCTTTCCTTCTGTCTGTCTATCCCTTTCCTTCTGTCTGTCTATCCCTTTCCTTCTACCTGTCTATCCCTTTCCTTCTGTCTGTCTATCCCTTTCCTTCTACCTGTCTATCCCTTTACTTCTATCTGTCTATCCCTTTCCTTCTACCTGTCTATCCCTTTCCTTCTATCTGTCTATCCCTTTCCTTCTACCTGTCTATCCCTTTCCTTCTACCTGTCTATCCCTTTCCTTCTATCTGTCTATCCTTCTTCCTTCTACCTGTTTGTAGAGCAGCATGTAATGTGTCTGTTTGGTTTATCTGTAGCTGAAGATGAAGTAGAGGAGGAGGCTGAGAAAATCGCTAATGAAGAGCCGTCACCTGTTATTGAGTAAGAGTACACACACCTACACCCTCACTCACACCTGCACACTCACACCTGCACACTCACTCACACCTGCCCCCTTACACCTGCACCCTCACATCTGTACCCTCATACATTACCTGTGTGTGTGTGTGTGTGTTCAGGTTGAACTCAGCAGAAGAGGACACAGAGAGTTTAGGTTTTAAACCAGTGCAGAGGTGGAGGAAAAGAGGCCCTGTGTTGAAAAAAGCTGAGGACACACACACCTCAGGCAGGGAGAAGAACACCAAGGAGTCTGACTCAGACGTATGACTTCATCTTCATATTTACCTTTTATACACTTTTTACACTGCAACATTTAAATATTGATCAGGATCATAGGTGTTTTCATATTGTCCATAATTCAGTTTCTCTACAAGGTTTGACAGAACAGTAGATGGATGGATGGGTAGATTACTGGATGGCTAGACGAATGGATAGATGGATAAACAAACTGGTAATGGATGGATGGATCCATGGGTAATAAATGTGTAGATGCATGGATGTAAAAATGGACATTATTGGATGGGAGGGTACATGTATAGATGGGCAGATTAATAGATGGATGGGTAGATGGGAATGGGTAGACCGACGGATTGATAAATAGGAAGGTGGATGGATACGTGGGCTGATGGATGGTAGAACTTTGGAAGGATAGGTAGATGTATTTATTGATTAATGTTTTGATGGATTGGTGGATTGACAGATTATTGAATGAATGTCTGGATTGGGTTGGGATTAAAAAATGAATGGGTATGTGATGGAGGGAGGGAGGGAGGGAGAGACGGATGTTACAGTTTTAAATCAGAATTATTTATAAATGTTTTGAACCCAAACTCGATCCAGACTCCTTCAGCGTCGGTGTGGGAGAGGAAGAGACACACTGCTGATGTCATTTTCGGTGGCTTGCAGGATTCTGAGGACGAGGAAGAGCCTGATCTCACCACCATTCAGGAGCACATCCTCAACAAGCCCACGAGGTACGGTACCCACAATGCAACTGTGACGAGTACATAATCGGGTCCATGTTATAAAGTGGACCTTTTGTTCCTGTTCTGTGAACGCTTTCAGGTCGGGTCGGATCCCCAAACTCTCTCAGCACATGATCCGTGCAACAGCAGATGAAGAGGATGATGAGGAAGAGGAGCAGCTCCCTCCTCTCCCTCATCCACCTGATGTTTGGTGTCGGGGCTCTCAGCGTAACGTGGGCAGATCGGTGCATGTCCCACGCAGGGGTAAATCCAGACTGGTGACCTTGCGTGCCTCTCCGACTGAGGATGAAGAGGAGGAATACGGAACATATCAGGATGAAGAAAACGATTTCACCAACGTGGAGGAGGAAAACCAGGCCTTCGTGCCTATGGGACTGCGCTCTGTCACTGTGGTCCAGGCTGATGTGGAGGAAACCATGGAGGAGGTGTGTGTGTGTGTGTGTGTGTGTGTGTGTGTGTGTGTGTGTGTGTGTGTGTTGACTGCCAGGTAACCCTTCATACCACTCCCATGCATATTCATAACTCATTCATAGTTTTATTATATTTTAAATCTTTGTTTATAATTAAATATTACCTACAACATTCTTTATTTATTAATTCTTTATGTTTTTATCAGGTATAGTTATTAATGCATGCTTTACCCATTACTCCCCTCCCCTCTCCTTCTCTCCTCATATCCTCTTTCATCTCTCCTTCTTTCTTTTCTTCTTCTCTACTCTCCGTACATTCTCCTCTCTCCTTTCCTCTTCTTTAATCTCTTTTCTTTTCTTTACCTTTCCTTTGCTTTCATCTTCTCTTCTCTTCTCTTCTTTCCCCTGTTCTCCCATCCATGACCCATCAGCTGGACATCTCAGTAAACGTTCCTGACATCTTGGGAATTTCCCAGAATGCCGTGTGTCCTGAGTCGTCCTGTGAGAGGGCGTTGGCCCCCATGGGCTCTGTCCCCTGCGAGCATCAGCTCAACCTGCTCGTCGTAAGTGTCCGGAAATAAAAACCTTCACCATGATGAAAACAGTTTTATAAACCAGAAGAGATTTGAAACTCCGGTCGCTTTGAAGTGGTAAAATAGTTAATAATCGGATGTGAGATCATTATCACGAGCGAGCAAACAGACTGACAGCTCTTCTGTACACTGCAGCACCCAGTCTTTCTGTTATATAATTACTCAAATTAATATTATTCTTCTGAATATTTCAGGATGTGATTGAATTTCTGACTCCGGAGCACATGGAAGGTAAAAATCTCAAGTTTAAAAAACAATTATTTATCTTTCTTTTTTCCTCTTTAAAGATCCAGCTGCTCATTCGGTTTTACTCTGTGCTCTAACGAAAACCTTTGTTTTTCAGTGTCTGAAGAAGCAGCGAGGACTCTGCTGACCATCGGGCATTCTGCTCACATCACCCAGTCTGGAGAACCATCCAGTACAGGCAAGAACTTTTTAGTCACGATGTTAGTTAGAGCCAGTGGTGATTGGCCTCTGTGCCAATTAGTTTTAGTGAAGGAGGTGTGGCCTCTGTATCAATCAGTTTCAGTGGAGGAGGCATGGCCTCTGTGCCAATTAGTTTCAGTGGAGGAGGTGTGGCCTCTGTATCAATCAGTTTCAGTGGAGGAGGCGTGGCCTCTGTGCCAATTAGTTTCAGTGGAGAAGGTGTGGCCTCTGTGCCTGTTAATTAAAGGTCTTCTCCTATAAACCTGAAACACACAAACACAAGCTCACTGGTGCTTTAAACAGAAGGGGGAGTGGCCTAACAACCCTGTATTAAATAATCGTTATTTTTTTTCTTCCCCTAGGTGATATCATCATTGTCGAAGATTCATCAAGCCATGTCCATGAAGAAGTTCTTGTGGAAACGTTGGATCAATCCCAGACTGAGTTTGAACCTTGTGTTGTTGTGACCTCTGACCCTGCCTCAGAAACCGATCCAGTCATTACAGCAGATAAAACTATAACGCCGACTCCTTCGCATGACTCCGCCTCTACGGCAAAACCAATCAGCTCTCAGGAAAGTTCAGACCCCTCTATTGAAATCCAATCAGAAACTTTAAGCATCAGCACTCCAGAACCAACATCTTCGAAGACACAGAGGAACCTTCTGCCCAAACACAAATCCAACATGAGAAAAGCTTCCAGAACCACAATAAAGGAACCTGCAGAAGCACTCGCCAGTTCTTCAGAAAAAATCAGCGCTCCAGTGAAGGGTGATGAAGAAGCAGTGGAGTCCCACTTATCAACTCCTAAGGCACCTTCTCATCCAGAACCTGAGGAACACCTCTCAGAAATCAGTGAAGAACAAGAAAAAGACAGAAGAGAAGATTGTAGCTCTGTAGTGTCACTAGAGAAAAAGATAGAGGATGGAGTAATGGGGGAAGAAACGCAAGAAACGCACAGGTACGTTCAGAAAATATCTACAATTCGAACCGTATAAAGTAATCCATACTCTATTCACGTGGAAATAGAACACGCCCACAAGCCCCGCTCTCTTTTCATGCTAAATTATTGCCGCAACATGGTATTCATTTGCATAATGAAAGCTGATTGGCTGTAATTTCTTTAGAGAGACACTAATAATGCATAATAACACTTAATATAGTCGAGCGAATTCCATGGAAATGTCTATAATTTAAAACATTTTATTTGTACATAAAGTAGCTTCCTATACAGAAGATATTACTTTTGGTTTAAACTAAATTGTTTGTGTGTGTGTGTGTGTGTGTGTGTGTGTGTGTGTGTGTGTGTGTGTGTGTGTGCTGCAGTGAGTCTATCCCAAGTTCTTCAGGTTCTGAGTGCTCTGTGAAACCCTCTCAGTCGGTCAGAAGGTGTCGAGGTCCCAAACCCAAACCTAACCTGGTGCGGAGTGTCAGAACCACACACACTGTTACACACACCACTCAGAACCTTCCAGCAGGTGAGGAGACGAATAGATAGGAGAAAAGTGATGGTTTGTAATACAGGAGGTAGAAGTAAATGAGATAATTTAAAGAATGGGTTGATTATTAAGGGTTTGTTAATTAATTGTAATTTTATTTTAATTAAATCAATTATTGATTTATGGGTTGTGTATTATTAAATAAAAATATTGATTTTTATTATGCTTGACTACTAAACTAAATGTTTTTATTCAAAAAGTAAACACGGGATTTTTCATAATGTATCACCTGAATGTGTTTTAAGTTTTTTGTCTCATGTAAAGCTGAAATGTCTTAGTAATTTAAATAGTACGGATTTGATGATGACCTTTTATATAGCTCTTATGCTAACATAGTGTTAAAGCTTAATAAACACAGAAACTAATATTTTCACTATTTATTTTTATTGACAGTTCCCAGTGAGAAACCCGCTCCTGTAAATGCTTGTACTGATATTCGGCAGCCAGAGGAGGGCGCTAACGTCATCTCTGAGCCGAAAGGAGAAACTCCAACCGACCCTGTAACGGTGAAGCTCTGATTCGACTCTGCAGAAGAAAACGAATTCAGCATTTATTACAAATATTCATATTTTTACCCAAACCATGATTTCTATATTCCATGCAGGTGATTCCTGAGGCCGATCCCGAGGAACTTCCTCCATCTGCCTGTGAGCCGGTGTTTATTCTCTCTCTCACAGAGGTCCTGCCCACTCTTACAGAAGGGGCGGGGCTTGTGGCTGATCCTCTTCCACTTTCTGCAGCACCAGAATCGCTCTCTGAACCGATCAGGTGAGTCCTGGAGATGAAATAGGGATTATTGAGATCTCTTCTTCTCTTTTCTCCTCCACTCTTCTCTCCTTTACAGAGCCACTGAAACCCCAACTGCTGATGTGGGAGGTACAGGTCCAGCCGGAGATCAGGTTTTTTCTCAGCTCCTCACCGATCCATTGATTCCAGTCTCTGAGGAGCGAGAGACTGAGAATAGAGAAAACGATTCAAGAAGAGGGAAGAAGAAGCAAAGCTCCAGCCAAGCCAGAAGAGGAGAACATTCTCCTTCAATGCTGAAAGTAAGGAAATGTTTATTTAAAAATCTTTGCATCATTGCTAACGGGAAAACTAGGGGTGTTTTGGGGACATTTGAAGTGTGTTGAAAAGATGGCAGTATAAACATCATTTGAAGAGCATCAGCTCAACATCTGTTCATGATAACCAGATTAATCAACCGAATGATACTGGATTAAAAAAAGCAAGCAAACATAACACTACGTGTAAAATATTACTGAATTATATTACAAAAATAAAAAAGGGAATTAATCATCAAAATAAAAATCTGAATATATTAATTAGTAAATATAATTTTTTTATTAATAAATAATAAATATAGCGCTCTCCGTGCAGCACGCAGTCTTGCATGTAAAAACAAACAGCATGTGGTGTCAGTGATTCGCCTCTAGAGGCCGCTCTCTTCAACTATCGGTGCTTTAGATCAGCAAAACCGATTCATCGGTCAACCTCTAAATATGACAAATAAGTTTTAAACCATGGTTTCTTTTTCCTGTTGGTCTTTTCAGAGTTCTGCTCCAGAGGAACCTGATGAACCAGCTGGTGAGACTTTTGAGCTCTGCTCTGCAGTACATTAGAGTTAACAGTTATGAAACGTTCTAACACCCCTGTTACACCACTGCATTCTGGATCATGATTGGTCAGAAGGCTTTGATTTAGTTTTCTTCTCTGTAAAGTTTTCTGTGCGGATGTATTTATGTAACGTATGGAAGGAGTCTCCAGTGTCTGTTCTTTGTAACCTTCAGAGGTAAAATTGTACGTTTTGGGATTTTTTTGTGATTTCTCTAAAGCTTTGTGTTTTCTGTAACTGAAACATGGTGATTGTAGTGTTTCTGATGGTATACATTTATATCTATGGATTCAAATGCCTTTTTTTTCTAGTGGAACCATTATCATCATCATCATCAATTCATAAGACTGAGGAGAACATCAAGGAGACAGAACTTCCAGCCAAGAGGAGCAAACTTTCTGAAAGTAGCAGAAGAGGTGAGTAAGAATGAAAATAAGCACATTTTCACATTTTTGCCTTCAGCTGCTGTACCTTCAGCTCCTCTCAGGATAGTTGGGTGAACTTCATTCATTTCTTTTTTCAGCAAAACTACAGATCAAACCAAAACAAACTCAGAAAAAACCCCGCTGTGAACTTTCATCTTCGGATGAGATGGCATCAGTACCCGCTTCCTCACGCGAGATGGCGTTAGAAGAAACGGAACCACGGCCGCTCGAATCGAAACACCTTTTAACAGAAGCTCCATCATCACACAGTTTGGATGAAAGTAGCAAAGCTTCCACTGCTGCAACAACGTTGCGTCCACATGTCAGAGCAAAGGCTCCGCCCCCTCAGACGCCGTCGTCTTCTCAAGGCAATGTAGAAAATATCAGGAATCCACACACTGGCCCTGTGGAAACTTGTGGGGTGCAGGTGGGGGTGGAGTCACAACCTGCCCAACAAAACACACACCTGGCTTCTACTGGACCTCTGATGAGGTGAGGGGGCGTGGCCTAATATTCTAATGAGCAGAATCAGAGAATTGTGATGTGAAAGCGTGATATCTGTGCTGATGCTTCTGCTCCTCTGTAGACCCGGGAGGAGACCCAAAGGCTTCCTGTCCTTCATGTCCAGTACGAGCGTGCAGAGACCCTCAGAGTCTTCACGGGTTCCTCAGAAACCCGCCGTCATCACGTCTGGTGCGGGGCGGAGACGAGCCGCACCGAGCACCTCAGCTCCGCCTCCAACTTCATCCCTACAGGTAACCACGTTTTATTCCTTTTCTAAAAAGAAAAGTCCTTTGATATTTTTCCTTGTGCAGCACGGCAGCTCCATCTAATGCTAACTGCTGTGGTATAAAAAGAATAAAACTCATTGTTACGTGTGGTGATGAGAGGAGAGATTCCTGTGAGAGAGATCCCTGTGAGAAAGATCCTGGTGAGAGAGAACCCTGTGTGAGAGATCCCTGTGTGAGAGATCCCTGTGTGAGAGATCCCTGTGTGAGAGATCCCTGTGTGAGAGATCCCTGTGTGAGAGATCCCCCTGTGAGAGAGATCCCTGTGAGAGAGATCCCTGTGAGAGAGCTCCCTGTGAGAGAGCTACCTGTGAGAGAGATCCCTGTGAGAGAGATCCCTGTGAGAGAGATCCCTGTGAGAGAGATCCCTGCGAGAGAGATCCCTGCGAGAGAGATCCCTGCGAGAGAGATCCCTGCGAGAGAGATCCCTGTGAGCTCAGCTTGTGTATATCTGAAGAGATTTTCACACCTAAATGCTTTATGTTGTATTATTGCTTTTTTTTTTTCCTTCTAAATGTAACTGTTGTTTTCTGCCCCAGATGAGCTCAGAGCCTCAGGCCGAGACTTCAAACGCAGGAGGAGAAAATCAAGAGCCCACGAGTGTCTCGGCATTCTTCTTCAACGACATCTTCACCGTAGTGGACGAACAGGAAGAAACCTGATGACACGTTACATTAGGAATAACATCAGCGATCACATGATCAGTGAAAACACCAATCAGCATGTAATCTGGCATTCGGAGGATTTTCCATTCTTCGTTTTTACCTCGAAATTCTACAAAGCACTGAAAGTTTGTCCTTTTATTTCAGCAGATTCTTGGTTTTGGGTTTTGGTTTTGCTGTGATCATCATTACATCCCTGAATTTCATTATCGCAGCTTCATTACCCACGATTCCTAAACATCTCAGCAATGTGTGGCCTGCAACATTTCTTCTAGTTGTAAACATTGTTAGAAATTTCAAATATACGAAAACAGGAACATCTGGAGAGACAGTTTCTATAGTAACACCCTGATCACAGGGATTTTCTTTACCTTTTTTCTCCTTTCCTCATATCTTCCTTCCTTCCTTCCTTCCTTTTATTTTTCCTTCTTTTCTTCTTTTCTTCCTTCCTTTCCTCCTATATAACTGACAGCATTGCAATATTTGTAATCTGTAAACTTTGAGTTTCTGGAATTTATGGGTGTGTTTTTTTTTTTTTTTTAATTTTATCAGAGAAAGTGATGAAGACTTAATTCTTTACTGCGTGACGAATGATCTACACTTCAGCCCACGCCGTGTTTGGTGTTTTGTTGGAACCACAAGGTTTCCTGATGCTCTCAGGCTTCTTAACTAGAACACAGAGATTTTCTGGTTTTTAAGTATTTTAGGTTGCACCACTGTCTGGCTCGACACATCTGGAGTAAATACGAGGTGGAATCAAAAGGTTTCGAGACGAGCTCTGTTTTTAAGAAAGTGTGGGAACGTAGATAAATAAAGTACTTTAACCTTCAAAATAGACCCCTTCCACAGTAATCCAGTGCTCCATCAAAACGCCGAGCTGGATCTTCATCTTCGGGAGAGGGAGAGTAGTGTGGGTGCGGAAGTGAGATCATGTTGTTTCCTGTATGAGGAGGAGCTCGGTGACAGAGTGCACACCAGGTCAGAACAGCAGACGTGGTAACAGCACCAGTTGCATGGCTCTCGATGTACACAGCATGATGTCTCTTGTCACACTGACTTATGAAGGTCGGTGCTCCCTGTGACTGTGCGTGCAGCCTTGTGCTGCCATCTGTTGGCGTGTAACGAAACTAGACTTGAAACTTTTTTAATAGCACGTTGTACAGTGCTGTACGTTTCTCCTCCAGAATGTAAATATGTTAATAAACTTTGATTTGATTTGATTTGATTTATGTTGTTTGCAGTCACAGATTTCTTTCCCTGGACAGTTTTTAAGTCTCAGAACACAAATACAATTATCTCTAAAAATCCAAACACATTACCAGAAGTAGTAATTACACAGAGATGGATTTCACCAGTTTAGATGTTCACCTGCGTCCCACATTTCCCACCAAACAGCCTCTAGGCTGCTCATTTTGATACTACAGGAGTCTAGGGGTGTGTGTGTGTGTGTACAGTATTGAATTACTTCCCTCCAGCTAATGAGCAGTAATGAGTCTGTCAGCCGCACCTATCTGAGACTGAACGTGTGAAAATCCTGAAGAACGGATGTGAAAAGAAAGACGACTCGAGCTGAATAGTGGTTACGAAATATGAAAAATGTAATTATAGTTTTCAATTGTCTCCTTTGATGCGATTTTAATGGATGTGTTGAAAGCAGGAAAATTAAGTGATTATTAAGATTTAAGCAACTTTCACAAGATGGTTTGGTTTGGTTCAGATCGTCTCCAGACCAGAAAATGTGGTGTTTCAGGCGTGCACTGTTTAGTGCATACCAAATGTGGCCCAGATCTGGTCAGATCTTCCAGAAGAGTGCATGTAGATTTGTTTAAAGATTGATTATGTCTCTGATAGAAAGGAGTCTGAACAGTCAATGCATGGAGATGTGTAGAGAGCAGACACAGAGCCCATGGTGAACCTGTACACCGTTTAAAGTAGCTTCAGTGGATACGTGAGCATCAGAACAGGACCATGGAGCAATGGAAGCAGGATGTGTTAAGGGAAGAAGGTGAGTCGGCAAAGGTGGTGTGATGCTCTGGGCGATGTCCTCCTGAGAAACCTTAGGTCCTGCTGTTCATCTGGATGTTATTTTGATGTTACGCTCCACCTACCTGACCGCTGTACACCTCTTCATGGTAACAGTTTTGCTGAATGGCGGTTTTCTATTTTTTTCAGAATAAAAAATACAATGTTCTTTAAACCGCTCCTACACAAAGAGTTTAAAGTGTAGACTCTCAATACAATCCAGCATCAATAGGAGATACTGGATGAACAAGTCTAATGCTCCACCTGACTATTTACAGGACCGCAGCTGCTAACATCTTGGTGCCAGATACCACACACACACCTTCAGACGTTACGTTGTGGTCTTCAGAGGTTTAATGTTACGCCTGATCGCTGTAGAGTATTTCATATATTTTATTTTAAATAATTGTTCAGCCTTTCTGAACGTTCCTATAAGATCTGACCACTGGATGTCGCTGTGTGTCTGAGGAACATCTAAAAAAAAAAAAAAACTCCAGGGATTCCAGGTTCATCATGAGCACAGGTTAATGTTAACGTATGGAGTTTCACATCTTCTCTCAGTGTCTGCACGTACATGTCTGGGTTCTTGTAGAAATTCCAAAACTTCTACATAATGTTCTTGATTCGACCACAGTATGATCTGGAACCAGTCTCGTCTCACTTCCTTTCTCACAGCTTTTCTCGTTCACACACCTTCCACTTTCTCACAGTCCACAGACATGCCTCCAGGCTTTCCCAGAAGGACACGCAGAAGAAGAAGAAGAAGTGGATTACGTGATCATTCAGAGCTTGTTGTTTCTTTGAGAGCTTCTACCTTGAAGCTTCTCATGTTGCTTGGGTTAAGTGGAGTTTTCCTTGCAAATCGTTTTTAATGGTTTCTCATCACAAACCTGTGAGAAATGTGTGCATCAGAGTAACGTACATGTGTGTAGTGTTTACTGGCACTTAGAGTGGGGGTGTGCTAACTTTTTCACTCGTCCACTTTGTGATGAGAGCTTCCATAATATGATCATTTTATGGAGAATGTAAGATGCAATGAAAAGAAAACATCTGCACTGTTAATTAAGGATTTAAACTTTCTGTTCAGAGTTTCAACATTTTATACCAGCAAGGAGAGGGGGGGGGGAGATGGGGAGTTGAACAGATAAAGGGAGAGAGAGAGAGAGAGAGAGAGAGAGAGAGAGAGAGAGAGAGAGAGAGAGAGAGAGAGAAAAAGAGAGAGAGAGAGATGGAGAGTTGAACAGATGGAGAGAAAGAGAGAGAGAGAGAGAGAGAGAGAGAGAGAGAAATAAGTAGTTGATTAACAGAAATAAGTGAATTCGATTATAACACATAATTATTTACGATAAACTAATTATTGATTATGCGTCAATTAGATGATGTCACGTTATGACTTTGTTTATTCCAGATGGCATGCACGCTATAAGAGGTGCAGCGCCCCCTGGTGTTGGAGTGTGTGTAAATTTGTTCCTCTTATTTTCTCTCTGTCTCTCTCTTTCACACACACACACACACACACACACACACACACACACACACACACACACACACACACACACACACACACACACACTTCATTTTTCTGTGTGTGTGTGTGTGTGTGTGTGAGAGTGAGTGAGTGAGTGAGAGAGAGTGAAAGAGAGCATCAGGTATGTTCACATCTCTTTATTACAGATTAATTATAGGATTGTGTGCATGCCCTGGCCTGGGATTCCCCATGCTCCTCAAGTTCCTCCAGTTCCTCATGCCATTGTTTTAACTCTCTTATATGTTCTATAAGATCAACTGCTGTAAATAGGATCAGTAAAACCTTTTTTATTTTCAAAAAGTCTTTAATTTTTGGCTTTATAATTCTCGGTTCTTCTTTCTACCTGGAAACCTTTCAGTTAGGGAACGATATTAAACAGAAATCTGTGTATGATGTTAGGCCCGTTTTTATAATGAGTCTTTTTATGTGTTATTTACTTAATGAGAGAGAGTGAGGTGAGGGAAGTGAGGGAGGTGAGTGAAGTGAGGGAGGTGAGGGAAGTGAGGGAGGTGAGTGAAGTGAGGGAGGTGAGGGAAGTGAGGGAGGTGAGTGAAGTGAGGGAGGTGAGGGAGGTGAGGGAAGTGAGGGAGGTAAATGAGATAAGGGAGGTGAGGGAAGTGAGGGAGGTGAGTGAAGTGAGGGAGGTGAGGGAGGTGAGGGAGGTGAGGGAAGTGAGGGAGGTGAGGGAGGTGAGGGAGGTGAGGGAAGTGAGGGAGGTGAGAAAGGTGAGTGAAGTGAGGGAGGTGAGGGAGGTAAGGGAAGTGAGGGAGGTAAGGGAGGTGAGGAAGGTGAGTGAAGTGAGGAAGGTGAGGGAGGTGAGGGAGGTGAGGGAAGTGAGGGAGGTGAGGGAGGTGAGGGAAGTGAGGGAGGTGAGGGAAGTGAGAGAAGTGAGGGAGGTGAGTGAAGTGAGGGAGGTGAGGGAGGTGAGGGAGGTGAGTGAAGTGAGGGAGGTGAGGGAAGTGAGAGAAGTGAGGGAGGTGAGTGAAGTGAGGGAGGTGAGGGAGGTGAGGGAGGTGAGTGAAGTGAGGGAGGTGAGGAGGTGAGGGAGGTGAGTGAGGAGGGAGGAAGTGAGGGAGGTGAGTGAAGTGAGGGAGGTGAGGGAGGTGAGGGAGGTGAGTGAAGTGAGGGAGGTGAGGGAGGTGAGGGAGTGAGGGAGGTGAGGGAAGTGAGGGGAGGGTGAGGGAGGTGAGGAAGTGAGGGAGGTGAGGGAGGTGAGGGAAGTGAGGGAGGTGAGGGAAGTGAGGAGTGAGGGAGGTGAGTGAAGTGAGGGAGGTGAGGGAGGTGAGGTGAGTGAAGTGAGGGAGGTGAGGGAGGTGAGTGAAGTGAGGGAGGTGAGGGAAGTGAGGGAGGTGAGGGAAGTGAGGGAGTGAGGGAGGTGAGGGAGTGAGGGAGGTGAGGGAAGTGAGGGAGGTGAGGGAAGTGAGAGAAGTGAGGGAGGTGAGTGAAGTGAGGGAGGTGAGGGAGGTGAGGGAGGTGAGTGAAGTGAGGGAGGTGAGGGAGTGAGGGAGGTGAGGGAGGTGAGGGAGGTGAGTGAAGTGAGGGAGGTGAGGGAGGTGAGTGAAGTGAGGGAGGTGAGGGAAGTGAGGGAGGTGAGGGAAGTGAGGGAAGTGAGGGAGGTGAGGGAAGTGAGGGAGGTGAGGGAAGTGAGGGAGGTGAGGGAGGTGAGGGAAGTGAGGGAGGTGAGGGAAGTGAGAGAAGTGAGGGAGGTGAGTGAAGTGAGGGAGGTGAGGGAGGTGAGGGAGGTGAGTGAAGTGAGGGAGGTGAGTGAAGTGAGGGAGGTGAGTGAAGTGAGGGAGGTGAGTGAAGTGAGGGAGGTGAGTGAAGTGAGGGAGGTGAGTGAAGTGAGGGAGGTGAGAACAAGGCTATTTATAGCTGCTTTAAAGTGAACCAGGACTTCACACTGTGATTCTCGACAAACTATAAATAGAGAAAAAGTACAAATGATGGTTTGTTTAAATGGCAGTGGTTTGAGATGAAACACGTTTACGACACGCTGTTACACACAAAATACACGTTTCAGAGGAGTAAAGTAATTATCAGTTATTATATAGCTGTAAGTGCAGCACACATTTAATACACTTCTTCACACGAGAACAGACAGGTGTGTGTGTGTGTGTGTGTGTGTGTGTGTGTGTGTGTGTGAATCATCACAGACAGATTGATTCCTAAGTGGTGCCTGTGAAAACTTTATTGCACCTGCTGTCAGATTCCATGCCAAAATGTCAAGATTCATCAGATCCATCGTTTACGCATCAGTGACTTTCTATATCCTGTTTTCAAAAGAACAAAAGTGTGACGTATTTAACACAGGAGCAGGAATGAATCAATAAAATGCAAAGTGTACCAAACCCATATAAAAACAAACCAGATTTTGCATACTAAACCCATAAACCCGAACCCATGAGCACGAGTGAGAGAAACAGAGAATACAGTATACATGTCTCAAAAAAGTTGGGATCTGGGAACTGAGGAGAGCAGTAGCTGAAGTCTTGGGAGAGGAATGTTGTCCAATGGTTTCTGATACAGGATTCTATCTGCTCAACAGTTCTGGGTTTCCTCTGCGTCATGCTATTGTTAAAGATGATCCTGTTAGCATTGTCCTGCTAAAATACGCAAGGCCCTCCCTGAAAAAGCTGTTTTCTGGATAAGATCTTTTGATGCTCTAAAACATGTAAATATACCTTCAGCATTGATGAAGCCTTTCCAGATGTGCAAGCTGCCCATTCTGCAGACACTAATGCACCACCATACCATCCGAGATGTTACTTTTTTGAACGAAGCACTGATAAGAAGCTGGAAGATCCCTCTCCTCTTTAGTCCAGAGGACAGGATGTCCATAGTTTCCAAAAAGAATCCAAAAAGAAGGATTTTTTTGGTAGTGTATTGTTGTGTATGGTTTTCTGTTCAGTGTATGAAGTGTGTAGATATGAATGGTGAAACCCCACATTTGTTATTCAATTTAAATCTGTAATATTGAATTACTGTTTTATTAAATATATATATATATATACACTGTATATAATATGTATATTAATATTTTAGTGTTTTTTACTCAACATCTACATTTTTTTAATTATTTGTGAGTAAAATATTCAGATATAAATCAGGGATTTAGCAGATAAATATAATCTAATGTGATATATTTGCACATAAATGTATATAACAGAGGGATTATTGAGAGCATCCTAAACAGCTGCATCACTGCCTGGTTTGGGAACTGCACCGTCTCGGATCGCAAGACTCTACAGCGGATTGTGAGAACGGCTGAAAAGATCATCAGGACCTTTCTTCCTTCCATCATGGACATTTACACCACATGCTGCATCTGTAAAGCCACCAGCATTGTGACTGATCACACACACACACACACACACACACACACACACACACACCACACCATACTCACGTCCAGACCGTGTAACAGTTTCTTTCCTCGAGCCATCAGACTCCTCAACATCAAGCGACTGGACTGACACTGGACTCGTACATTTGCTGCTAGAACATTTTGTTCATGTTTACATGTGGAGTATTTATTTTAAGGTCATTCCATTTGCATAAACCTTCTGTACGATGCTACAGTGCTGCCGTCTGCTGTCTCTTTTTCTTATGTTGTAATTTTTCTTTTTCATTAAATGTTGCACAAGTGCACTTGATGTAGTAGGTTTTGAGTTTTGAGCTCCATGTTCTGTTTTGTAGCTCCTTGGTCCTGTACTGCCTGCTATCTGGATGGAATGACAATAAAAACCTATTTGACTTTACTTGACTATAAAGAACATTTATTTTTAAAATGTAATTCATGTATTTATTTTACATTTCCTCTTGGGACGATTGCTGACTAGGATTTAAAAAATTAGTTGTAAGAACAATTTTTACATTTTAAGTGCTTTTACTTTAGTACAATAAAATTTATCCTCAATATAAGATCATTTTCTTCCCCCGATATCACCTGTAATAATCATTCTTTCTTTCTTTCTTTCTTTCTTTCTTTCTTTCTTTCTTTCTTTCTTTCTTTCTTTCTTTCTTTCTTTCTCTCTTTCTCTCTTTCTTTCTTTCTTTCTTTCTTTCTCTCTTTCTTTCTTTCTCTCTTTCTTTCTTTCTCTCTTTCTTTCTTTCTTTCTTTCTTTCTTTCTTTCTTTCTCTCTTTCTTTCTTTCTTTCTTTCTTTCTTTCTTTCTTTCTTTCTCTCTTTCTTTCTTTCTCTCTTTCTTTCTTTCTTTCTTTCTTTCTTTCTTTCTTTCTTTCTTTCTTTCTTTCTTTCTTCTTTTCTATTAAAATACATAAAGTAAAATATATATATATTTTTCACATTTCACCTCACTGTCAAAAAAACATCATAAATCAAAGCACAGGAATTTTTTATTTTTAAAATAACAGAGCAAAAAGTTCCAGGTTGGGTATCATTGTGTAATTATTACATCATGTTCAGATATTATGTTGATGATATTCCTGGAGATACACCCTGTTTCCTGTCTCTCTGGCTTTAATCATTCATAATCAGTGTAAAGGAACGGCATGTTCTCATTACTCATCTGTTTGACAGTATTTTCACTCCTGACTACAAGAACGAAGGTGGTGGGATAAAACCCTGTTCGGGTCGAGCTGTAATTTGCACGGTTTGGGTATGAAGTATTTTTATGGCTTTGAGAAAAACAATAACCGCCTAAACCAAATAATCTTGTTTACACGTTACATATTTTCCTTTTTTTTTATATTGGGGTGTAACGATACACTCTGTTCACGATTCGAGTTGGCTCACGGTGCTGGCTTTATTATTATAAATTGGCCTAATTTGATTCTCAATATATTTTTAACAAAATTTGAATAAAAATTGTGACTGAATAGATTCTTTTTATTTATTTTTTTATTGTAAACAACAGAAAACAAATGATGAAAGTAACCTGAAATTTCGCAAAAACAATCATCAATCAAAACCCACCTTATCTTAAAAATAAATAAATAAATAATTCCATAAATATTCCACCAAATATGTTTTAATTGAATGAACAATTTCTGTCAATGTAACTGAATAAAAGTCTCTGAACTTTAAAGGAACGATCGATTTAATCATAAGAAGTTCAATAAAAACAGAGCTCCAAATCGGCTAAAATGCCCGACTGCTGCTGCCTCTTTCTCAGACTTGTGTTGTTTCTATTACTTTTAATTGTTATGGTTGTAACATAGTTGTGTGAGTATATTACATATATTTTTTCACTTTTTTAGACATGCTCCAGTGATTGGAATCTCAGATGTTCAAATAGCAACTAAAAAAAACAAAACACCTCAATGACAAATCAAATTGTAAAAATTTCCATTACGTACATTGTCACATTTTTGCATCTCATTAGCATAATAATCACTAACCTAACCCTAACCCTAACCCTAACCCTAACCCTAACCCACATTTGTTTTTGTTTTTTTTTATTTTAAAAGTGCTTTTATTTTTATTACATAATAATAAAATTACTTTTCTGTATGCCCCTGTACTAGAGAGTCTCATGTTTGGGGGTTTGGGGGATTAGATGACGGCTTTTCTTTTTTCTTTTTTTATGCAGTTGAAGCTGTAAAGCTGGTTTGAAGTGACTGGAGAACTTCACCTTCAACAGAAGTCTTTGTTATCGCTTTGCTATTTGTGTATCACTGCCCAAATCTGACAGGATGGAATGTTCAGTTCATGTCTGCTCAGTCTCGCAGATGTGATCGTCTCACAATCCCTCTATGCTTCTGCATAATGATAAATGTGCTACCTGTTAGCTAGGCTTCTAGTTCATCCTAAAGGTCTTTAATAGGCCTGAGGTCAGAGCTCTAAAGCAGGTGATTCAAAATCTTCCACTCCAAACCATAGAAAGCAGAGCTTCAAAGAGCTGGATTTGTGCACAGGGGTCATGTCATGCCGGACAGGTTTGGGGTCTCCAAGTTCAAGTGAAGGGAAAAGTTCATGCTGCTGCATCTGAAGATGTCCAATACGATTCTGTTTACAACTTTGTGGGAACAGTTTAAAGAAGAAGCACATATGGCTGGAAAAGTCAGGTGTCCCAATACTTTTGGGCATATCATGTATGTGTATGTATATGTATATGTATATATATATATATATATATATATATATATATATATATATATATATATATATATATATATATATATATATATATATTTATATACACATACACACACACACACACACACACACACACACACACACACACACATGTATATATATATATATGTTTTCTAAAAGGTTGCAGTAAGACGAGTTTTTCTGCTTTTCTTCTCTTTTTTTTTTTGCACTTTTTTGTCCTTGTGTTATTGAACACCAAATTCTTCACATATAACAAACTGGAGCAATGTGCTAAGTTCACATTTACAATAAAGTAAAGTTTACAGTTTAAAATGTATTTTTTTTTTTTTGCTGAATGCAAGAGCTGGGAAAAGTTTTATTGATTAGCAAACAGGTCAACAAATCCAAACTAAAAAAACAAAAGCACACATGCAGTGGTGGTGGAACAGTAGATTCAAGTCAAGTCAAGTCAAGAGGCTGTTATTGTCATTTTTGCTATACACAGTGGTACACAGTATACAGTAAAAATGAAACAACGTACCTCCGGAACCCTGGTGCTACACTAAACAACAAAACAACAACAGCATAGAGCTACAACACAAACATAAAGTGCATCGAGTGCAACCTGGTGCAAACAGTGCAAACAAAAAACAGTACAGACAGACAGTGCAGACGGACAACACAAGACAAGACAAAAGACAAAAGACCAAGTATAGCGCCGACTAGTAAACCTGCTGTATACTTGATTATACAGTACTGTGTAAGGAGAAATGTAAAAACTATACCCAGGAGAGAAAACAAACAGAACAGAACAATGTAGTGCAAAAAACAGCAGCAAGGAGGTGCAAAGACGGCATGTAAACATTCTACTGTAGTACAAGGTGCGAGTATAAATAATAATAAATAGATAAGTGGTGGTGGAGTGGATCGAGATCAGTGATGATTGTGTTTAGTCCAGGTTGTACAGTTCAGTAACACACATTTGAGTGAGTGTGTGTGTGTGAGTGTGAGTAAATGAGTGTGTGCGAGTTCTGTTTCACTCAGTAAAATATGATTCCAGTAAAAGTAAAAGAACAAAAATGTAAATATCCAAAGTAGTGATTTATTATAACTCTAATGTTCCTGTGATCATTTTTATCACAAGATTCTTCACTTAATCCCCTCAGTTTCTGTGTAAAGACTCGAATGTGACTCTCAGCACACTGATCTATTAATAGAATGATATTAAAGACTCAAACACTGATTGATTTCTATTACAATCATCATGAACACAAAACCTTCTTTTTAACTACTTCAGTAAAAACGTGTAAACGAGGTCACGTGTGTGGTGGTGAGTTCGAGTCTGGAGTTTCTTCATCATTTATTCCTCTCTAAATGTTCTGCTTGATGTTGAACTGATGCTGAACTGTATGTTGGTGATCAGTAGATGCACCGAGCGCCGATCAGAACACGTGTAAAACAGAGCGTGCGCTCGGTCCTGATTGGTGACTCGCTGCGTGTTTCACCAGTTATGTTTTTATCCTCATTAATAAAAAGGATTGATTTCACTAAATGTAGTAAAAAGAAATATTTGACTTTGAAATGTAGAAGTTACAGTAAAAAATCTCCCCAAAAGGAAACACTTCAGTAAAGTACAGATAAAAAAAAGGTACTTGAGTTCAGGAATAATTTACATTTACTTCCTTACTGTCCATCGCTGTAATCAAAGATCCAAAATCAGAATAAGAAATGACAGTGACAGATTTGATCTTTGGGGCAGGAAGGCGGAGTGATTTTTCTTGACAGTCTGATGAAAATGATGCTCTTTTGAATAATGTGAGGTGTGAATGCTATCAGGTGTGTGTGATTAGTAATCAGGAGAATATGAACATTACACAGTGTGTTGTTGGGAAGTGTAGTCCTCAAGCCAGGATGTTAGACATTGCCTGACAGAAGTAAGTCTGAAATCTGAGCCTCTGATCCTCCACAGCCCCGAACACTGCTCTAGGTCATGCAGTATGGGAAAATATGTCACTTACATACTCAGACATCACACAGACATCACACAGACATCACACGGTCTCATGCACAACACTCAGTCTGTGTTTATTATGATCTGTTTTTACCAGACAGATGAAACTCAATCACACTGATATTTTGTGATACTGGGTTACAGTTACAGCTCACGCCTCGACACTTGTCTCCTGTCTGCACTGGGTTTTTACCAGAAAGCCAGACAGTGACGAGCAACATGCAATGAGGAAGACAAAGAGATACTGATATCCTGCTGAAATCGGAATTTCAGAACTCTGTGGCTGTGACGCAGCACCTTGCAGCACCTCGTTGAAGCTTTCACCATGTTAGTAATGTAGATTTCAGGACAACGTGGTCTATTTAATTATAAAGTGGAGTGTTCTGTAGGACAGGTTCTTCTGCTCTCTAGCTTTGATAGATCTGACCCTGGGGCAACTGTAAATGCTGTTATTGTGACATGGAGGAGGAGCAACAAGATCATAGATATGAAGCAGGAAACCAGGTTAGTGCAGGGTCTGCTGAACCCTGAAGCACACAGCCAATAAATATCACCTCCGAGCTTCATGATGTGGGTTTGCAAACAGCTGCTTCTTCATCTTCATGAACTGTATCAGTAATAGGTGTAAAATGACACACGTGATACCACCAAGATCTCATTATTAATAGCGACTCTCTATAACCATGTTATATTATATTTAGTTTATATCTATCTATTATATTATAGATAAACACAAAGCGCACAGGTTCAAAAGACTTCCTTTAATATTTATGTTTGTGTCTCGAAGATATAAGCAGGATCATGAACATGCTCTCACTCTGATCGCATAAAAGAGTAAATCATGTTTTGTCAGTCTGGAAGTTGAATTCAGAAGAAAAAAAAAACCCCATATGGACCGACAGGTTTATGTTTTTCTTCATCATGACTGTTCACTAAACCTGATACTTTTCATGAAAACAGCCAGCACATTCCTGCAGTCCTGAAAGCCAGACACCCAGTGTACTGTTACATGTTTATACGAACTTCTGCAGAAAACTACATACACAAAGTAATTAAAAATCAACTACATACACATTTTAAAATCACACACACACACAGACACACAGACACACACAGACACACACACACACACACAGAGACACACACACACACACACACACACACACAGAGACACACACACACACACACACACACACACACACACACACACAGAGACACACACACACACACACACACACACACACACACACACAGACACACACACACACACACATACACAGACACACACACACATATAGATAGAGATATAAAGTTTTATTTATATAGTGATATAGTTATATTATATATATATTAAAATTGCAGAAATTATTAAATGCATTGTCCAATTTTATCAATCTATTTTATCTAGATATTTAATTTGATCTATTGATCTATATATCAATTGATAAGAATAATTACAAATAAAATGAAAATAATAATAATTGTATTATACTTATTTTTTCATTATTGTTGTCCTCACCGGTTTTCCATCCATTAATACTAAATATATAAATAATTTAAATTGATTGCAATTCTTTATTAATTTCTATATAATATAAAAGAAATATTGAATGCATATTTAATTGAGGCACATGGACCCTGAAGACTGTATTTAATAAAGGAAAAAAATTATTATTATTATTATTATTATTATTATTATTATTACACTTATTTTCAGTAAATATGATCTGCACAAATCCATCAAATGTCACTGACGTCAAAATTATGTTTAGTTAAAACAATTAATTTGTCTTTATAAAAAAAACAAAAAACAACAACATTGAACTAAAATGAAAATATTGTTAATGTATTTTTGTAATCTTCGTGTACGGATCTTTTGATGTTGTGTGAGGAACCTGACAAATTATTAAGTGTGTTTTTCCGACATCATAAACATCTGTGTGGGTTTGTGTGTGTGTGTGTGCGCGCGTGCGTGTGTGCGTGCGTGCGTGCGTGTGTGTGTGTGTGATTGTTTGAGTGCTGTTTCATCCCCCGTTACCATGAGGATATTGGAGAGTGAAGATGAAACGTCAGAATTAATCTGTTTTTTTAATCCGATGTCATCATTTTCATAAACAACCACAAGCGCACCTGTACATTCTCACCGCCGCGTGCAACGTTTTTAAAGTGTTTAATCATCTTAATTACATGTATCAATATTGATTTTATATACATGTATACACACGTATTTGCATGCACGCGCGCTAGCTCGTGCAGAAGAAGGGCTTCTTCTCATTCCGTTGTATTCTGAATACTCTGGAGACTTGGACTGAAACAGCACGCTGTTATTTGAGGTTCACCATGTCACCTTGTTGTTTCCTTTTCATTACCTGATAAAAAGCACCTTCACGACTGGTAAAGGAATGTTCCGACAGCATGTATAGCATGTAGAAGACCTATTCTTCACCTTCTGCATCTCTCACACCTGGCGTGTCATATAGCGCACGTTCACAGGTACCCGTTAAACATTAGCGTGTCCTGTGCGTGTTGCTTGTGCGGTGCATATGATCCGTTATACATAGTTAGTATTCATATATACTTTATACACACACACTAGATAGAGTATGAACATACCAAACCCATGGTGCATCAAAGAGCGTATTGCAGAAGCCTTATCGATTTTATCTGCATGTACAGTATTTCATAGCACGTGATGAGTGTGATATGTACAGTATGCTGTTATTAATGTGACTGCATGCCAAACCCCCGACTTTCACTTCACTCCTATTTTAAAGTGTTGTGCGATAAGATCATGTCTTTATTACCTGTTCTACTCTTGAACACTGATGCTGACACGCTCTTACCCCTCTGGATTGTTCTTCATCCTGCAGAGGATGGAATAAATCTTCATTTCCAGGTGAAGAGTTCTTGCATGCAGAGATTATTTAATAAAGTCTTAAAAACATCCAAACTAATTAAAGCACTCGACTTGAATATGGAAGCAGGTGATGGGATTTGGTTTGTAATTCTTCCCTAAATTATGACGTTTTATCTGCATGAGCATGAAGTCTAAGGATCTCCTGGAGAACGTATGTAAGCGTGCACGAGCTGGAACTTTCCTGTCCGATTCTGTGTTTATACTTAATTCGTTTTATTGTTATTGATTTAATTGTGCGGAATCTTGCACTCGTTTGCTGGACCGTGTTTGATGAAAGCAGGTGGGATCTCAGGGGGTTTCTCAGCATTAAACCAGTCGTGTGGCTCAGCCCCAGGCCTTGTGTTTACACTGTAAATAGCAGAACAACCACATTTTTTCATGCCATGAAGTCGAGTTTCTTCCATTTCGATGCTTTCAATAAATTTTATTCATTGCTGTGAGTGTGAGTGAGAACACACACACACACACACACACACACACACACACACACGCGCGCGCGGCTTGTGCGTGGGCTGAAATGATAGAAGCAGTATGTTTAAGCAGATAACAATCAGCGTGCAACATTTTTGGTCACAGATTTATATGAACGATTTGCATTAACCGATTTTTTTAAAAATTAGAATAATTAATCAACATGGTCCAATTCTGTTAAATGATCTCAGTTTCTTTCACATGGACAGAAGGAGTCTCCAGTGTTCACACTTAAGGCTGTAACTACAAGTGAGCACGTGTGTTTTTTTTTTATTGCTTATAGGGTAACAATAAACAGATAAAATAAAATTTCTTATAAATAAAACTTTATTATATTTACAAATATACGGATTTTTTTTTTACATTAAATGTAATGATAAATGGATAAAAAAACACGGCTGAAGAATGGCTGTAGTTTCAACAGTAAATGTAACAATAATTGGACAAAAAAGTACACGTTTTTTTGTTTGTTTGTTTTTTTATCAATAAATAAAAATACATTTTTATCAATAAATAAAAAATGCAAATAGCTGTAACTTTAACAGTAAATGTAACAATAATGAGATAAAAAGTACACATTTTTAACAATTATTTCTATTAATTAATACAAATTGCGATCGTTTAAGACACTGAAGAAATGTCGCGGTTTTGGAAGGATGACACTTCGGGGGGATTTTCTTTATCACACACTGTGACGTTGATTATTTTCCTGTTACGGGATTTGATCCCTTACGTAAGTTACCATTAGATTTACTTCGATTTGTTTCGACATAAAGATCGTGAAGATAAAATCTTATTTGTCTTAAAGGAAGACATTTCACAAACAGAATTTTTTCTCTTAGGCGCTTTTAAGGTCATAAAAACGTGTTGTGAAATAACACAACATTGTTTCTCACTACTTTACTTGTCTTTATTATGAAGGTATGTGTTTCCTTACAGTGTAAGTAATGATATGTGATATATATATAAAACACACACATGTACACACACGTTTCTCAAACCTGTCTTCACACAAAAACACAAGAACCGGTTGTGTCTTTTTTATTGTAATAAAAAGAATTAGGAGAATATTCCTTCCCTCTGTTTACTTCTCCAACATCACACACATGACTCCATGGTGGTACGTCCCATTTTCCAGAACTATGATTCAGCTTACAGAAAGAAAATCCAAAAACCTTCATGTTCTGACAAACAAACTTTTCCTCAACACCATACGGTCCAAAGAGCTCGTTGTGGAATTCTGAAAAATCTCAAACACTTTCTCCACACATCCATGGGAGTGAAGGAGAGGCTGTCTCCAGCTTTCAGGTTCGAGCTGTGCACATCTCTGAAGATCTATCCTGCCTACCAGTACTCTTCAGCTCTGATTAAGAAAGCACAACAGCATCTATACTTCATCTACCATACAAGTTCTATGGCTGCACCAATGCGATCATACTGACCAACTCCATGTGAAATTGTTAGTGTCCAACTACCAGCCTTTGAACATCTCCACCACAGTCTATGTAGAGCGCACTATATTAACCTATTTAACCTCCTTCTATTCAGGAGGAGATCCAGGAGCTGATCAAGGAACCTTTGCACCAGAACTAGCAGGATCAGGGCCAGCTTCTTCTCCACAACCACACAACACTACACCATTCATCAGGACTCTGATGCTTTTATCATCTGTAATCATCATGCAGTTTTATTCCCTACAGTGTTTTCTGCTTTATTTCTATTCCTTTATATATCAGTCCATTTAAATATTCAATGATCTGTTTTAAATGCACCTTAAATTAATACTATTCAGGTTTTAATACTCTAATCAACATGCGCATGGACAAATATTGATGCTTTATGCAAATGTATGTTTATTATTTGTAAAACCAAATTCAACATGTAGCATGAACACTAAATATTCTATTGTAAATGTTTTTTTTAAATAATTATGGTGATTTAAATTGCGTAAATCATCAGGACACCAAATGGATCTATCTATCTATCTATCTATCTATCTATCTATCTATCTATCTATCTATCTATCTATCTATCTATCTATCTATTAGACATTTTCAGTTTATATTGTACAAAATAAATATAAACTAGAATTTTGGTAAAGTTTCTTCAGTATAGGTGTGAGGAGAAACGTATATAAAAAACTGAATAGGTGAGAGAGAGAGTGGAAAAGAGAGACGAAGAAAAAGAAGAAAAAGAAGAAGAAAAGGACATATGTACTTGAGTTGAAATCTTTTTGAGAAATGTCTTTCATTCTTCTACAGTTAGTCCTCCTGAGCCAAGATTGAAACAGTTCCAGATCCTTATTGCAGTTGTCACATCATATATTTACGGTGTGCGGTGCTGAAAATAATGATTAGAAGGAGAGAAGAATTACTGAGGAGGAATACGGAATTGTATCTGAATCCAGAATTTATAAAATTGTTAATCTCACAATATAGACAATTTACTCGAAATAATCCTCCAAATAAAAACCTGCCGTTTTGACACCTTGTCTTCTCTGACAAAGCGAGAAGGATTAGTGTGTGAGTGAAGGAAGAATGTGGTCGAGGTTGTAAGTTGGGCCTATGCATTGTGCGTTATTGTGATTTCATTGGACCACATTCCTCTCCTGGGCTGTACCAAGTCTATAGAGTAAAATAATGCCAAACTGTCAGCACCAGTCATCCGTGACTTCATTCTTTCTTTTGTGGTGCACAAACAATGTCATGAGCTTTGTATCCAGCGAGGGTGTGATGGTGGATTGTTAGGATTGCATGCTGTGATTGACAACACTGGAATAGTTATATTGTTATTGTTTCTCTATTCTTGTATAAGTTATGCCATTGTCTCACACCGCCTTCCGCACTGTTATATACATAGTTGAACTTTTAGAGCATTTTTCACCTCATAACGTCAATATGCCATGTCAATAAGCCGTACCTACAGACTATTATCTGATCTTTTTTGCACACCTTTCTGAGAGATTCAGGATCGTTATTAGTTCTCTATTGTGTTCACTGGATTCTGTGAACTGGCTGATGGTATTTGGGCTGATCTGTTAAAAGAAAGATATCCAAGCTTTTTGTCCTCTTTGTGTCTTAATATTTCTTCAGCTCAGTGACACGGTGCATGAAAATTGTAAACTGACTTTTTTCAAGAAAAATGAGAAAAAAAGAATGTAACTACATGGAAATGAGAATTGTGATCAAAGCTGTTAATAAAGTAACAGCAAAGCATTGGCTATATTCTATTAATAGCAGGTGCTTGTTTTTCTTCATGTTTTTCTTCATGTTTTTTTCCTTCATGTCAGTCCAAGTGCAAATTTCTGGAGTTTTTTCCACACCTTTATTCAGCTCATCACCCAAACACACCCTTCGTTACTCGGAACTGTTAGCATTTATTATTTATTTTGTATTATTAAATAAAATAATTTACACTGTGTACCCACCCCCCCTCTTCACACACACACACACACACACACACACACACACACACACACACACACACACACACACACACACACACACGCACACACACACACACACACGCACCACACTAAAGCCTTCAACAAATACAGAAAATTCAATTTCGAAATAAGACTCTGCGATCAAAATTTTGAGGTTTGTTATATTTCGATATTTTGCGAAGTTGATTCCAAAGACTTGCGATGCGGTTTGAGATAAAGACGGCTTTGTAAGAATCAGTGAGTTTCAGTGTGTGACGGGTGACAGGTGGTGTGTCCACTCCTTGTTTCAAAGGTAATAATAAACACAAGAAGTTTTTTGTGAAATGCAAATACACATAACGCATGCCTTGAAGAACTGGTTCATTCTGAATGAGGTTAGCATTCTTCTGTATTCTGTCAAAGATCTAACATCCACTACCAGTTTTACACAATTTCAGTATTTCTTTTTTTTTTCCTTATTTTACAACAATGTTGAGTAGTAAATGTGTACATTTTCCTTCTCTCGTCCGTGGCGTTCCTCAGGGCTCGGCCCGCAGCCCACTGCTGCTCAAATCAAATTTTTATTTTATTTGTCACATACACAACATTATGGTGTTAATGACTTTTTCAGCAGGATTCTATCCATCAGAGCAGGATCTCAGACTGAAGACATTTTCGTTCTAATTATGCTCATGTTAAATGTTAAGAAGCTAACCCAGCCATTAGGGAGGCACAAGCCAGTGCACTCTTAGTGCCGGTCCCAAGCCCGGGTAAATGGGGAGGGTTGCGTTAGGAAGGGCATCCAGCGTAAAACATGTGCCAAATCAAATATGCGGATCACAAATGAGAATTTCATACCGGATCGGTCGAGGCCCGGGTTGACAACGACCGCCACAGGTATCGTTAGCCGACAGGGTACCGGGGTAAATTGGGCTACTGTTGGCCGAAGGAGGAGAAGGAGAGGAGGAAGACGTCTACAGAGACGGCAGGGAAAGGAGCAGTGTAGGAGAGTGGAGGTTCGGGTTGGTACTTTAAATGTTGGTACTATGACGGGGAAAGGGAGAGAGGGAGCTGATATGATGGAGAGGAGAAAGGTAGATATGCTGTGTGTTCAGGAGACCAAGTGGAAAGGGAGTAAGGCCAGGAACATTGGAGGTGGGTTTAAACTGTTTTATCATGGTGTGGATGGAAAGAGAAATGGTGTAGGGGTGATTCTGAAGGAAGAGTACAGTAAGAGTGTAGTGGAGGTGAAGAGAGTTTCTGATAGAGTGATGAACGTGAAGCTGGAAGTTGAAGGGATGATGATAAATGTCATCAGTGTTTATGCTCCACAAGTTGGCTGTGAGATGGAGGAGAAGGAAAGATTCTGGAGTGAATTAGATGAAGTGGTAGAAGGTGTACCTAGGAAAGAACGATTGGTGATTGGGGCAGACTTTAATGGGCATGTAGGTGAAAGGAACAGAGGTGATGAGGAGGTGATGGGTAGGTATGGTTTTACGGAGAGGAATGTGGAAGGGCAGATGGTGGTAGATTTTGCTAAAAGGATGGAAATGGCAGTGGTGAACACTTATTTTAAGAAGAAGGAGGATCATAAGGTGACGTATAAGAGTGGAGGAAAGTGCACACAGGTGGACTATGTGCTATGCAGGAGATGCAACCTGAAGGAGATTGGAGACTGTAAGGTGTTGGCAGGGGACAGTGTAGCTAGACAGCATCGGATGGTGGTCTGTAGGATGGTTTTGGAGGCGAAGAAGAAGAGGAGGAGAGTGAGGACTGAAAGAAGAATAAGATGGTGGGAACTGAAGGAGGAAGAGTGTAGTGTGAGGTTCAGGGAAGAGGTCAGAGAGAGGCTCAGTGGTGTTAAGGAGGTGTTGGATGATTGGGCAACTACTGCTGGAGTGATGAGGGAGGCAGCTAGAAAAGTACTTGGTGTGATATCTGGAAATAGAAAACAAGACAAGGAGACGTGGTGGTGGAATGAGGAAGTGCAGGAGAGCATAAGGAGAAAGAGGTTGGCAAAACAGAAGTGGGATAGACAGAGTGATGAGAAAAGTAGGCAGGAGTACAAGGAGATGCGGCAGCAGGTTAAGAGGGATGTGGCGAAAGCTAAGGAAAAGGCATATGAGGAGCTGTATAAGAGGTTGGACACTAAGGAAGGAGAAAAGGATTAATACTGATTGGCCAGACAGAGGGACCGAGCTGGAAAGGATGTACTGCAAGTTAGAGCAGTAAAGGATGGAGAGGGAAATGTGTTGACTAGTGAGGAGAGTGTGTTGAGAAGGTGGAGGGAGGATTTTGAGCAGCTGATGAATGAGGAAAATCAGAGAGAGAGAAGGTTGGATGATGTGGAGATGTGAAGCAGGAAGTGGATAGGATTAGTGAGGAGGAAGTGAGAGCAGCGATTAAGAGGATGAAGAGTGGAAAGTCGGTTGGACCAGATGACATACCGGTAGAAGCGTGGAGATGTTTAGGAGAGATGGCAGTGGAGTTTTTGACCAGATTGTTTAACAGGATTTTGGAAGGTAAGAAGATGCCTGAGGAATGGAGAAGAAGTGTGCTAGTACCGATCTTTAAGCATAAAGGAGATGTGCAGTCTTGCAGTAACTACAGGGGAATTAAATTGATCAGTCACACCATGAAGTTATGGGAAAGAGTAGTGGAAGCCAGGCTGAGAGAAGAGGTGACCATCTGTGAGCAACAGTATGGTTTCATGCCGAGGAAGAGCACCACAGATGCCTTATTTGCTTTGAGAATGTTGATGGAGAAGTATAGAGAAGGACAGAAGGAATTGCATTGTGTATTTGTGGATTTAGAGAAGGCCTACGACAGGGTGGAGAGAGGAGTTGTGGTATTGTATAAGGAAGTCAGGTGTGTCAGAGAAGTATGTGAGGGTGGTGCAGAACATGTATGAGGACAGTGTGACGGCAGTGAAGTGTGCAGTAGGTACGACAGACTGGTTCAGGGTAAAGGTTGGACTGCATCAAGGATCGGCCCTGAGCCCTTTCCTGTTTGCAGTGGTGATGGACAGGTTGACGGACGAGGTCAGACAAGAGTCTCCCTGGACTATGATGTTTGCGGATGATATTGTGATTTGTGGTGAGAGTAAGGAGCAGGTTGAGAAGAGCCTGGAGAGGTGGAGGTATGCGCTGGAGAGAAGGGGAATGAAACTCAGTAGGAGTAAGACAGAATACATGTGTGTGAATGAGAGGGAGGGCAGTGGAGTGGTGCGGTTGCAGGGAGAAGAGCTGGAGAAGGTGGAGGAGTTCAGGTACCTGGGGTCAACAGTGCAAAGTAATGGAGAGTGTGTTAGGGAAGTAAAGAAAAGAGTGCAGGCAGGGGGGAGTGGGTGGAGAAGAGTGATAGCAGGAGTGATTTGTGATAGTAGGGTATCTGCAAAAATGAAAGGGAAAGTTTATAGGACTGTGGTGAGACCTGCAATGTTGTATGGATTAGAGACAGTGGCATTGAGTAAAAGACAGGAGGTGGAGCTGGAGGTAGCAGAGCTGAAGATGTTAAGGTTTTCGTTGGGAGTGACGAGGATGGATAAGATTAGAAATGAGTTTATTAGAGGGACAGCGCATGTAGGATGTTTTGGTGACAAGGTGAGGGAGGCGAGATTGAGATGGTTTGGACATGTGCAGAGGAGGGACATGAATTATATTGGTAGAAGAATGCTGAGGATGGAGCCACCAAGTAGGAGGAAAAGAGGAAGGCCAAGGAGGAGGTTCATGGATGTGGTGAGGGAAGACATGCAGGTAGTTGGTGTAAAAGAGGCAGATGTAGAGGACAGGGTGGTATGGAGACGGGTGATCCACTGTGGCGCCCCCTAATGGGAGCAGCCGAAAGAAGAAGAAGAAGAAATGTTAAGAAGCTGCTTATTATTATTGCTTTTAACATAACAAAGGAAGTTCAGTTGCTCTCATGTACAGTAAATCAGTTACAGACATGACAATGCAAATTTCCTTGTTGGTGTGTAACACAGTCAGCTTTTTTCTTTTCCTTTTTTACAATAGAAGCCTGTTTAGATGGAACTGGGTTAAAAATCATACACACACACATTTCTCCACCCAACATCATCCATCCAAAGTTCTCTACATCTATTTAGATCTACATTTGACATCATCATTCTAACTCTATCTCCATCCAACCTCCTTTACCATCTATCTTTCTTTTAATTCAACCTCAGCTAACATTCCTGCATACAATCCAATCATGCCAGACTACTTACACTTTCTCCATCATCCCGTTTCACTCTTTCCCCCATCTCTTCATCCAGACTCCTATCACTAACTGATCCATTAAATTGTTCCTCTAAACGGGTGGTCTCCAGTATTTAACCGTTTAACTGCATGTTGTTTTCCCTCAGTGCGTTTGTGAAGACTTGCGGCGTATTAAGACGTTTATTTCAGCACGACAATCCGATTCCAGTTTCTGTAAAGAATCGATTTTCATGTATTTATTTAAAGTATTTTTGCATGAAAAATGTTTGCTAAAAAATATTTCCTTGTTCAGGATCGTCACTTTGTGCCTACGTGAAGAATGCATGATCAGATAATTCAGGGGAGAAGCCAGAATCATTTTTACGCATGTTTGTGTTTGGGAATGTATCCGGCTTCTATAAACGGAGCTAACTGAAGCTGTTTGTTCAACAAAGAGAACTTTTTAGCTGTATATTAGAGCAATTAATTAATTATTCATGCTGTTGTGTTTTTTTGGTGTATGAATTTGCCAAAATACACAAAGAGCAGGAAATGAACATCAGTGTAGTTAATTAAACTCTTTAACAGCAAAAATGTCCACACCTTTGCTGGGGTGTACGTTAACGTTCTCCGAGGTCAGAAACGACGCTGTCCGACCCCAACACATGACCAATAAAAGTATATGAACAAATAATGCAATAAAATGGATTAGAATCATAAAGTCAATATTTACAGAAGGCAGATGGCCAGGTATATTTACATCCATGTTCGAGTGAAGCCGGGGAAAGTTCCTGATTCGGAAGAAGAAGAAAGGAGGAATAAAGGAGTGTAGAATGTAGCACCTGCTGGCATGAAAATAAATAGAGTGAATGATCATCGTTATCACCTAATCGCTCACAGACGCACTGAGCTGAGTGACACGACATGCCCTGAACCTGTCCATCTCATCCCAGGCAAATGCTCATGTTTTTTTAACATCTTACCCTGGTCCTGGTTTCCCCCATGACTCAGAAACTAATCTTTTTCTACTATGACCTACAAACTGCCCCAACATTTCATATGCACTATAAATTACCCCATGCACTGGCCCTTACAAACTGCCCAATGTTTCGGAAATTGCCCCATGTCCCCATGAGTGATAACCCATAAACCTGCTCCTACTGACCTACAAACTGCCCCAACGTTCCAAATACTCTACACTCTATCAAGTGCCCCCTGCACTATGACCAATGTTTGGATCTGCTATAAAATGCCCTATGTATTAAACTTTACAAACTGCCCCACGCATTAGATACTCCATACGTGCCCTATGCACCCTGCCTTACTAACGGCCCAAAGATTCGGATGCGTTCCAATCTGCCCCATATCTTAGATACTTAAGAAAAAGCCCCATGTTTTGGCTACTCTATAAAATACCCCATGCAATACACCCTACAAATGTCTTAATAACTACTCCCACACTGCCTCTGTGTCTCTAATACTGCATTAAATGCCCCATGCACTCTGCCCTAATAACTGCCCCATGTCTCAGATGCATGACTCATGAAATGCCTGCATATCGCAACTTACTGAACACATGCCTTTTTATCACATCTTTAAAATCGACCCAAACACACACACACACACACACACACACACACACACACACACACACACACACACACACACACAAAACTAATAACACTTCATTTCTTGCACATATTAATTAAGACACTTACATAACCGCCCTTTACAGACTGATGCAGTCATAAAAATGCCAAATATTTGAAGCTCCTCGATTTTTCGACGTTCATCTTGTTTTCAGCGTAAACCTTCAGCAAGGTTAGAAATGTTCTTCAACAATATATAAATATAGTCCAGATTCGCTGCTGCAATTATTGAATGGATCGCATTTTCAAGGGAAATAAACATGTTCTCACTCTGTTCATTTTTGTTTGCATTTTTTCTGCATGTTGAGGAAACTTTCGCTATTAGCGTTAACTAGATGATCCTGATTTCTTCTCCTGATTATCCGGATTAGAGATTCTGGGGTCAAGTCGTATCCGCTCCGCTACCACACTGTAACTGCCTGTAGGTAACCATTCATAGGGAATATTTTTAGGTTCTGATGAATTCATTAGCACACATTATCGTAATGTGAGTCATTGAACTCCACAGTTGTGTAACAGTTTTAGTGACATAATCAAATCGAATGTTTACTTCATTTTCATCAAAACGTTTATTTTAATTAACCAGATGTAAGTACTTTTCTCTTTCCTGGTGATTAGGAATGCTATAAACCAGTTATTTTTTATATTTACGGTCATAATTCTGAAGAATGTGAACAGGATGTGTGTTTTTTTTTACTTCTTGATAAAATCATATGTCGTCTGCATACTTACAAATAACAAATACCAAACAAGGGGAAATTCCCAAGTCCTAATGGATACTGGTGTGTGATGGAAACATTTACTTTCTTCTTCTTCTTCTTCTTATTATTATTATTATTCTCATAATCAGACACCATATGGCCAAAATTCATTCCCTGATGTGGTTCTTTCACAAAAATGTTGGAGCCACACAATTTTCCCTTCTCTTGAACTAGGAGACCCAAACCTTATCCAGCATGACGATGCCCCTGTGCACAAAGCAGCTCCATGAACATCTGCTTTCCATGGGATGGAGTGGAAGATCTCCTGCTACAAAACTGTGAACGCTGACTGCACCCCAGGCCTCCTCATCTCACCTCCATCAGCACATGACTTTGCTAACACCCTTGTAGCTAAATAAATCGCCACAAATCTCCATAAAATCTGGTGGAACATCTGCCCAGATGAGTGGAGCTTTTAATAACAGTGAATAGGAGTAAATGTGGAATGAAACCTAAATGATAATCTCTAACTAACTTCATTATCTGCAAGAGATAAATGTTTGTCTGCCTTTAGCTGATCACTATGGTACGAGTTGTTGCAATTTGGAAGAAATAATAAAAATGTAATGATAATATACATAAAGATCTCTTTTTCCCCAAATGTTTTGCAACCCTCTCTTTGTGAGTCACCAGCAGTGAAAAAGCGATGGACTCATTGTTCACTTGTAAGTATTCAATGAATAAAGGTATTCTAGAATTATGGGCTTAACAAAACATGCTCTGTTATTATGAGACATGACTTATAACAAAGGCGAGTGTGTGTTTCTGGTAGGTGGTTCGTCTGAAATTATGCTATGAGACATATTAGGGTGCGGATCAGGTTTTCCTCGCGTGTTCGATTTCTATGCAAATTTTTTTGTTGTGATTTGCCACCAGGCTCTTTTTTGTTGTTTAACTATAATGTTTTGTTTTTTTTCCTAAGTGTCCTGCACCAGTTTAACAGGGTTTTTTTTTTTACTCTATTGCAAAATATCTACAGTGGCTGTGAAACGTGTGGAAACACTGTGTCTTAATGGTTTTTGAGACACAAAGATGTTCCTTTTTTTACATTTAAGAAACTTTGTAAGAAGTAAAAACACACAAGAATTGGACAGTGAATGATTAGAAGAAATTTCTGTAGACAGATGAGTCCAAATGTGACATTTTTGGCTCTAACAGAAGAACTTATGTAAGATAAGATGACTGCCTTCACCCCCGTAGTTAAACATGGAGGTGGAAGATTAATGGTTTGGGGTTGTTTTGGAGCAGGGAAGGTTCTGGAAAGTAAAAGGAATCCTGAACCAACATGAACCATTCTATACTTCAACACCATGCAGTTTCGTCTGGACTTCATTTGGGGAAAGTGTAGAAAAAAGAGGTTTACAAAGAGGATTCTGAGCGAGGGTTCATTTAGAAAGAGCTTTATTTTCAGGTTTAGAAAATTCAAAATCTGTACAATATATTCTAGACTTCAGAAATCTAATAATATTGTAAAAACAATCACCAAAGGCTGCATTTAAAAAACAAACCATAATAATAAAAAAAAAAAAACATTATTTACAACAGTACAAAAACACAACAATTCTCATTTATGAATCTTCTGCATACTTCTGTTTCCTTTAAGATGAATAAAAAAATTCAATATTTACAATTTTCCTACATCGTGCTTTATCCTGAGGTGTAAAGATAAAAGGAGCGACTTCGTTCCGTGACACAGTGACGGATGTAATTGTTTGTTTTCGTACAAATGGTCCAAATGAGTCAACACAGATTATTGACCTGTTATTATTATTATTATTATAAGGCAGCAAATACGCCATTTCCTGATGATCATAATCCTTCATGAGCAGCTCTTAAATACAACTTCATGTGATCAGTTCCGTTTCTTAATTCCTGCTCATTCCTGCTATCACGAGGATCTTCGGATCCAAACAACTCATGATGCTCAGTGAGGAAATTCCAGAAGAACCGATTTCTCCTTCAATGGACGATTCGTGTTAGGAGTTTATAAGTGCTATTTAAGAACTTTTTTAATATCTGTAGCCAAATGTAAACATGTGTGCTGTAAACATTGTGTGCTGTAAACAGTGGTTGTGGAGGTCAGGTTAATGCTATAAAGCGGAATGGAGGAAGTTGTTAAATTCCTGAAATTCCCGGAATTGTCATGAAATTTGACCTATAGACGGCCTATAGACCAGCAGGTACATGGCTTTTCCTCAGTTTCACTGTTTTCTATGACATCATAACAGGGTTGTTAGCTCCAACCTGGCCTACATGTTTATTGAACCAATGGGATTTGAGGTCCTGATCTGGGATCCTCTCAGGAGTTGAAGGCACCTGCTTTGTACGCATCCTTCATTTTTCCACTCATGACCAGATCACACTTACGATTACATTTAAGGTATTTGGCAGACACTAGTTCTACAGCTGAATAATTGAGGGTTGAGGGCCTTGCTCAAGGGCCCCAGCAGTGGCATTTTGTTGGTGCTGGGATTTGAAACCATAACCTTCAAATCACAAGTCCAACATCTTTATTTCTTTCTGTCTGAAGCTTTAAACATACAGCAATGACCTGTACCAGACATATGAAAAGTTAATTTCAACCTGAGTGTGTTTTAATAGAGAAATATTACAGATTTTTAATAAATATCTATTATTTGAGGTTCTTAGCATATTTTTCCACTCTCAAGTCTAAACTGTGAGCCTGAGAACAGAAGTTTCAGATGCTCTGGATTAAGCTGGACGAAGGATCCTGAAGGTGGTTTAATTTTATCCAACGAAGGGCTGAGTGTTGTTTTCTCTGACCTCATTCCAGAGTTGATGGATCCAATCTGGCCTGCATCTCTACCATAACCTGGAAATTTAAAGCCTGCTTGATCTGGGCTTCTCACAGGAACTGAAGGAACTTGCTTTGAGTACATTTGTGGCTCCTGAAAAACTCTTGGTGGGAATTTAAGGTGAGAAGTGTGACTGTAAACAGGAAGCTTGGCTATTTCAGGTGTTTGCAAGAGCTTCAGAGAGAACGGTTTGCTCTCAGGTGCCTGGCAACCATTAACGCTCTTCCTAGCATTTATGCTGATTTCACTCTTGCTGATGTTCCTTGTTTGGTTCTTCAGGCTCAGATCTGCAGGCTGGTCGGGGTTAGTTTCAGCGGTTGTTCTTTCAGGCACCGATGGAGTTTCATTTGGTTTGGGATTTGGTTGGTGATGTTGGTGAGATGCTGTGTTCAAAATGAGACCTTCTTTGATCAAATTCTGGAGTAAAGACAACGGGATTTGGATCTCCATTCCACCATATGGGTCTGATGGATAAGCCGAGTTTGTGGGTCCTGGGTTCATCTGAGATGTGGTAGAGGAGCCTGATTTGGACACTGGGACTTGTAGACTTTGTTGTGTTGTGAGTTTAGCTTGGACTGTGCAAGGATAATTTGGCCTTTGAGGAGAGAGATGGGGAGGAGGAGGAGGAGGAGGAAGGAGATGGGAAGGAGGAGGAGGAGGAGGATGAGGATGAAGGAGATGGGAAGGAGGAGGAGGAGGATGAGGGAGATGATGAGGGGGAGGAGGACAATGAGAAGAAGAAGGAGAAGGAGTAGAAGATGGAGGAGATTTTGGAGCCACTTTCCACAAGTTTGGACTGCTAGAACAAGATGTGAGGTTGTTCACATCTGTTTCATTCCTGCTGGCCTGATTTCTGACTGTTGGTGCAGGAGCTTCACTGATTCCTAACTGATTGCCTTGTTGAAGTCGTGGAGCTTCATTTAAGAATTTGGGTTCCTTCTTTTTTGTGCTGGGGGACGTGAATGATGAAGGAATGTTCCTGGAGGTCTCCAGACTGCCCTGATTCTTGCTGAGGTTCAGAGGCTCCGTCCATCCTGAGGATGACTTGAACTCCTGCGCGAGGTGCCGCAGGTACTCCAGTGATTGTTCAACATTTCCCTTCTGTGCAGGAGGAGCAGAAGGAAGAGGTACGTAGGGCATCATGGGCCGAGCGTGAACCGGAGAGCTGAGAGGTGGGATGGAGGGCAAAGACACGGCCAGGTAGCTGGGTAGAGATATGGGGCCAGGTGGGAGGTACTGTAACACAAAAACACGAATTAAAATACAAGAAAGAAATGTTTTGCCAATTAATCTTTCAAATACATAAATAAATAAACAAACAAACAAACAAACAAATAAATAAATAAATGCATAAATAAATAAAACATGGAAGGTGATGATTCAATTTAAATTTGCAATTGATTTAATACAATTGTAAATATGATTATTATTACAATTATTACAATTGAATTAAGTTTATTCATTAATTTAACTTATTAATAAATGAATAACAAAGAAAAAGTTGGAAAAATAACTAAAAACAGATTTTAAAATTAAAATATTTAAATAAATAATGAGTAAATGTGTAAGTTAAAGTTAGGTTTATATAATTTCTAAGTAATTTATCTAATAAACAAACAAACAAACAAACAAATATATATATATATAAATTAAAATTTATTAAAATTAATTTTAACATTAATTACATAAAAATTAAAAAATTTAATTAAATAATAATAATAATAATAATTATAATAATTATAATTTACAGACAATAAATATAATAAAATTATTCCAATAAAAATATATTTTAATACAGTGTTAAGAGTGTGTGTGTGTGTGTGTGTGTGTGTGTGTGTGTGTGTGTGTGTGTGTGTGTGTGTGTGTGTGTGTGTGTGTGTATGTATATACCTGATTAAACTGGTGTAAGTGTGTGAAGTCTGCACGTTTGGAGGCCTCGGTGTACTCGTCGTCAGGGTGGAAGCGTTTGCGCTGTCGAGGTAGTGTGATGGGAATCTCGTCTCCGTATCCAGCCAAATGATACTCATATGGAAGAAGGAGTCTAAAGAACAGAAGATCAGGTTTCATGAGTGAAGGAAGAGAAACACAGACGAGTTTAAAGCTTAGGAGTCTCTCACTGCTCGTACTTTTCATAATGCCGCCGTGTGCACGTGGCTGCACTGGTGCTCCGAGGGTTTCCTCCCAGGATGTTGTAGACCTTCTTCCAGAGCTGCTGTGCGGTTACCTATCAAATCACACACACACACACACACACACACACACACACACACACACACACACACACACACACACACACACCATTAGTACAATGTATAAGCTAAATGTTATAATTCACACAAACATTTCTTACAATAATTTCTACATTTATTTATTTTTTTATTTTTTTATTTATTTTTTTATTTATTTATGTATTTATTTGTTTGTTTGTTTATTATTTTGTTTTCAAACCTAATTTAATTTCATTGTCTTTTAACATGTACTTCTGACTATGTGTTATAGTGGAGTCTGATCTTAGTCTGGTCGTCTGGATAATTTAATAAAAATTCAATAGTCTTTATTCTTTAAAAAAAAAATCTTCTTTTTTTTTATCCAACAATTAAAGTTATTGTTATAGTTATTGTTTTTTATTAAAACTTGAGCTCTTCAGACTGAAGCTAAATCTCTGCTCATATGTATTACGAGCCACATGAACCGGAACAGTGTGGCGTGATGGGATATAATTAAAGATAAAACAGATTTGGTGCTCGGTATCGGTATTACGAGTGAAAACCAGAAAAATGCTGTGGATTGAATATCAGAGAAAACGTATTCGATATTAGATCTCAAATCTCAAAGACTGGATTTTCAAATTTTCTATTTTTAGGATGAAGCAAGTGAATTTCGTGTGAAACGTGAAGAGCTTCAGTTTAAATTGTAATATTCATGCATAATTAAACTGTTCCAATAAAAACATTAGAGTTCCTGAAGTTCCAGATGAAGTCATCACTCTCCTAATAATGACTCTGATGTCTGAGACACGTCTGAGACTGACTCTGTGATGTCTGAGACTGACTCTGTGATGTCTGAGACTGACTCTGACGTCTGAGACTGACTCTGTGACGTCTGAGACTGACTCTGTGACGTCTGAGACTGACTCTGTGACATCTGAGACTGACTCTGTGACGTCTGAAACTGACTCTGTGACGTCTGAGACTGACTCTGACGTCTGAAACTGACTCTGTGACGTCTGAGACTGACTCTGACGTCTGAGACTGACTCTGTGACGTCTGAGACTGACTCTGTGACGTCTGAGACTGACTCTGTGACGTCTGAGACTGACTCTGACGTCTGAGACTGACTCTGTGACGTCTGAGACTGACTCTGTGACGTCTGAGACTGACTCTGTGACATCTGAGACTGACTCTGTGACGTCTGAAACTGACTCTGTGACGTCTGAGACTGACTCTGACGTCTGAGACTGACTCTGTGACGTCTGAGACTGACTCTGTGACGTCTGAGACTGACTCTGTGACGTCTGAGACTGACTCTGTGACGTCTGAGACTGACTCTGTGACGTCTGAGACTGACTCTGTGACGTCTACTAACCCAGAATAGTTGCCTTTTTTCATGTAGTAATTTTTGTTGTTATTGTGCTGAATGAATGAGTTGATGTTTACCTGGTGATATCCCCCCAACTCCATCACTGCTTTAAACATCATGTACAGATTAACTACAGCAGGAGAGAAAACACACACACACACACAAACACACAAACACACACACACAATGCATTAAAATCTTTCTCACCCTGTTTTTTTTTCTTTTTTCATTTCTATTATTCCTTATTTTTTTCTTTACATCTTGACCATTTCTTTTCTCTCACTCACTCTGTTTGAAGCCGAGGTGAGGGATTCTCTCTATCGGTGTGTCTCTCTGTTTCATAAAGAAATAGATGTCTTTGAGGAAGCTCTCCTCTGTCATGCTCTCTGTTCTCTCTCTCCTTTTCTCTTTCTGTTCATCCTGTTGCTCCATCGCTCCAACCTGAAAAAGATAAAGTGGTCAAAATGTCATTCTCTTCATGTTATTATAAAGAATACAGATATTATTATACAGTAATCACTTCATTCATGACCTTCTCTTTTCTGTCACTTCATTCTGATACGTTAGACCTGAAATTGGACTCGGATCCACCTGGTTGTTGGGTTTGATTTTGTTCTATTTGGTGTACGTGGCTTTGCGTGTCACAGGATAAAATAAAAGGTGTGAAATAGGATACGAGGCTGTGAGCAATCAAGATCTGATGTGCGCCGTTGTAACGAGACACTGATAATTTAACGCGATGAAAAATAAGACTGCGAGTTTCAGCGTCGGCTTTCGGGTCGATTTCAGGCCACGGCGCGACAGGTTTGGCCGCTCGGGTGTGTTTGTTGTGTGAATCAGACTTATTTATATATTTAATGAAAACCGTGGCAGGAGTCGATCCAAAACTTTGACCAAACATCAGAACAAAGGCGGCCTCAGATTAGTTTGATGAGTCGTCACATTTCTGAACCTGGTTGATCAAACAGGTCTAATCCATCTGAGAACAAGGCCTCAGTGTGGCAGGAGAGGAGAAGAACAAACACCCCATGCACTCAGAACATATTTTCAGACATTTTCTTTGTCTGAAAATCAACAGCCAAACGCAGGTCATGGTCTCAGAAGGTGCCGTGACACTGCAACGCGTCCCGCCATGAAACCGGCATGTTCGGCGATCTGAGATCGGATCTAAGATTGGACATTGTCTTGTTACATCAGGTGCTTCGTCGTGCACGTACGCATGTATACACCGTGTTCCTTCAGTCTCGGTAAACGGTGCGTTTACAGGCACCTCATACACCTCAAACCCGCCACCTGGCATTGTGAACCTGCGCAAACGCTCAGCTCTGATTTCAACTCTCATCCTGTTCCCTATAATTATACTGAATGTGCTCCGGAGCGTACAAATCTGTCTCCACGAATCGGCCCGGTTCCCTGTAGTCGCCATTGTGAAATGAAATTCATTATACAAGAGTTAAAGTGGTGGGAACGGAGTGTGACCTCGACGTGATTGTCTGTATGATTATAACACTAAGGTCCTACGATCATCATCTGCTGAGCACCGTAATCAAAGAAAAAAGGGTTTGTCAATCTCTCGAAATATTCTTGAAATATTCTAACATTCCACTTGATCTTTACTGGAATAAGGACTTTTATGTTTAGTTTTTTTTCCTGCAAAGTAAAACCGCTATAGGTAACTATAAATGGATAAAAAGTATAATTCTTTATCCCTGAATCGCTGTAACTGCTGCAGTAAAATAAGACACATCAGGATTTGCAGAGACGAAAATAAACAACTCGAAAGTTGGATTTGCTACATGCAATGTAACCATTAATGGATAAAAAGTGTTTCAGTATACAAAGAAAATAATAAGCGTCGACTGTTTTGGGACGAGGAGAGTTTTTTTTCCGTGGACGTTTTTACCGCATGAAATATAAATATAAACAAATAAATACAATTCTGTGTCGTTCCTTCATTCATGGGAATTCGTGAGAAATGGAATAATGCACTTTATAATGTCCCGTTTCAGGAAATTGATGAATCAGACGTTTTTCTTTTTTTTCCCCCCACAACCTTTAAAGTAACTATAAACAGATAAAAAGTACTCCGTGCTCTTTATATTGCAGCTGTGGGAAACTTGCTGTGGTTTAAGAGGGTTAATTTTTTTTTGCTCTTTTCAGGTTGAAGTTTCAGGAAAATGATCAACAGTTGGGTGGAAACAGTAATTCTGCGTCATTCGTCCTCAGTCATTTGTTATTCAGTGGAAATGTGCAAAAACAACACCAACACCAACAAACAAAGAAATGAAGAAAACCAATTTAATTCCTCACAGCAGGGTGCAGCACATCCTTTAGACTCTCAATGTAAAATAAATAAATACAAATTCAGTATCTGATCTGATGAATCGAGATTTTTATCTCGAGTCCTTGATAAATTTCTGATGAAAAAAGTGATATACAGATGGTTAAAAAAGGGGGCGGAGTCAGAGATCAGGCCAAGCAGGTCAAAGTCAAAGTCGTGTGATGCGGGATTTTAATCAGTTCTACCTTTTTGTGAGGTGTGTGAGGTTTTTATGTCCCAAACACACGGCTCTGTTTCATGTGTGAATCTGGTACCAGTTTATCTTCGTGCAACACACACACCTCTGATTCCTCACACACAATTCATTTCTTTACTTTTAACAGCTTATTTAAAAGAGACTCTGTGACTGGTGCAAAGCAGAAATTAATAATAATATATTTATTTATAAAATATCTCTGATCAATTTCAAATAAATGCTCAAATACCTACATGATATAATAATATAATCCATTTATTATTTTTTCATATCTAAATAAAATGTGTATGTATAAATATATACATTATATATAGAAATGTTTTTTGTATTAAATAAATAAATGGGTAAATAAATAAACAAACTGACTTCATAATGTTTCATCCTGCACCAACGTTTATCATCTCCAAATTTATAAGCATATCAACATAATAAGATTAGATTAGATTAGATTAGATTAGATTAGATATATGTGCAGATATACAAAACGTATAATTTTTACTAATTTACTGTTAGTGAAGGTTTTAATAACCAGGAGGTGGTGAGATTTAATCCCACCACAGAGAGAGAAGAAAAAGAGAGAATTTATTAATTCTGCGTTATTTATCATTAAGTCAGATTATGACGGAGATTATTCTCTCTCCCAAACACACACTCATATAAATACACACCCATATTCATACAGATATAAATATTCATATGGAATTCAAAAGAAATGTGTGGCGATACCAGTATTCACATACATTTATTAAAACAATAAATATCTCTCTCTCTTGCTCTAAATATATATATATATATATATATATATATATATATATATATATATATATATAAAATAAGCAACTTATATGGATTGTGTAAAGAATTAAATATTATTTACCCCAAAATTGTATCGTATGATATCGGATAATTTTTTTTTAATCGAATAATCGAATCATTGTGAGCGATCATTCCAAAAATTGTGTGCGACTGTATGTATAAAAAACGTAAAATTTACTTAAAATTTGTGCAAAATGAAATAAAGCACTTTACTGAGGAGTTTCTGAGGTGAAATATTTTTCCAGTAAAGATCAGTTAGATTTACAGATTTATTTGATGTGTGTAGGAATTTACAAAACTATGCGCGTAATTATACGTCATTAGTAGAATGAGTGTGCAATGAAGGACACACGTTAGCGTTATATTGTCTTTCAGCACTCTCTTACTATCAACATGCACATTACCTCGTATACCAGTGTGTGTCAATACAACTGATTTGATTCAATTCAGTAAACTGATCAAAGAGATCATCAGTGAAATGTGCACTATTGTGTTATATAATGCTTCTATAAAACACAATCTTTATAATTCATTAAACACAGTTTTCTTTAACCTTTATCCAGCATCGTTATTGATGCTAATAATCGATTATAAAGCAGCATTTTCACATGAACGATCACAGTGAACACACACATTGTCTAGTTTTTATCTTAGATTGAGGTCCTTTGTGTCTTGTGTCTTATTTTATACTCTAAATTCTTTTTTATTATTTTAGTTTTTTTTCCATCAGAAGTGTAAAATTTTGATATATAGAAATATATAATAATGATAATAGCATTAATAATTCATAGTAAACACTGGTATTAAATCATTAAGTTAATCTGTGAAGGTAAAATGATGAAAATGTTTTTTTTTTTACTGTAACAGTGTACAATTCATCTATATGACTCATATTTGTCCAATTTTAGAAATAGTAGAATAGATTTTACAATAAAGTTCTCCCTCCAGACCTTACCTTTGTGACTTCTTGATAAATTTCCAAACTCCTCAGTGAAGATCTGCACAAATCCACTGTATGTTGTCTTTAATGTGTCTGTTTATTCGGTCCCTCTTTCCGTCCTACTGTGAGAATGTGTGTGTTTCTGGCATGAAAGCACAGTTCCAAGTGTCACACACCAAACAGGACCAGCAGCACTTTTACCTGCATGACATCACAACCTGTTAGTAATAAGACGTTGCACCTTCTCTATGTGTTATAGTGAGAATTGTGTGTGTGTGTGTGTGTGTGTGTGTGTGTGTGTGTGTGTGTGTGTGTGTGTGTGTGTGTGTGTGTGAGTGTGTGTGAGTGTGTGTGTGAGTGTGTGTGTGTCTGTGTGTGTGTGAGTGTGAGTGAGGCATGAAGAATGCAAAAGCAGACTGGATTGTCCGGTTCTAAAAACGGCTCCAGAACGCGATATTAGAAATAATGAGACATATAATATTACTAATTATCTCATTATATTTTAAACGAGATTCACGTTAATTGATCGAATAACAACACCCTGATGTGAGACTAAAATGCAAACCAGAGACTGCAGAAGGAGGAAATGTAAAGCAATCAGTGTTCATGCAGGGTTATCTGAAGAGATTCAACAAACAACATATAAATAAATAAATAAATAAATAAATAAATAAATAAATAAATAAATATAAACCTCTCGTCGTAATGTGTTTGAAAAATATATACATTTTCCTAATAAACAAAACTTAAAGTGGAGTTACATAGTCTGCTTCTTCTTCTTCTTCTTCTTCTTCTGCTTCTTCTTCTTATTATTATTGGGGTTTTTTACACATCGACAAAATGTATAAATAAATAAATAAATAAATAAATAAATAAATAAACCCTGCTTTTTTTGGGGGGGGAAAGGCCTGTCTGTGTCTGTGTGTGTGTGTGTGTCTGTGTCTGTGTGTGTGTGTGTGTGTGTGTGTGTGTGTGTGTGTGTGTGTGTGTGTGTGAGTGTGTGTGAGGGTGTGAGGGTGTGTGTGTGTGTGTGTGTGTGTGTGTGTGTGTGTGTGTGTGTGTGTGTGTGTGTGTGTGTGTGTGAGTGTGTGTGAGGGTGTGAGGGTGTGTGTGTGAGGGTGTGTGTGTGTGTGTGTTATACTAATATTAATGTCCTACTTATTCCAGAAGAGAATAAACATGTTAACTATGTTATTAATATTGTTTTTTTTTAGAACATTATTAAGAAAATTAACCAAACACTAACTTTTATTCAAGATCTAATTACATCAGGTAAAATAATAATAATAATAATAATTATAGTACTACTAATATTAACAATAACAATAATAATAATAACAATAATAATAATAACAATAATAATAATAATAATAATAATAATAATAATAATAATAATAATAATAATAATATAGGAATATAAAAAATCTAAATCTAAATCTAAACATTCCACGTTTTAAATCAGCAATTATATTAAATTAAAATTTGCATTGGAACGTTAATACTTTGGTATGACATGCACGTGAACTCAAATGCACATATATACACACTTATGCAAGCACGTATTCACACACACACACACACACACACACACACACACACACAGAAAAGTATTTTTGTTTTCCACACTGCAGAGTTTGTTTGTTTGTTTGTTTGTGTGTTTGTTTGTTTACCTTTTCTTAATCTACAACCAACACAGCAAACAGCAATTGTTTTTGTTATTAAACAATATTGGGTTTTTTTCCCTGAGCGTACAGATGAACTGGCCTGCTATTCAAGGTCTAGTCTTCCCGTTGTTCCTGGTGTTCCCGGTGTCCCCAGTGTTCCCGGATTCAGATAAGATTCACTTACTTTAATGCTTTAGGTTTCACAGTTTGCAAATCAAACTGGTTACATGCATTTTGCTTGCATGCATTTCAAAATAGAGTTATTCGAGTATCTCACACACACACACACACACACACTTAAGTAATAATGCGGTAGTCCCTGCCCAAATAAGATATGTAAAGATCTCAGCCTGTCCTGAAGTTACGTCTCAATAATGACTGAATATAATAACAATTTCAGGTCTAATTGGCCAATTAACATAATCACCACTACACATTATATCATTTAAATGTCAGAACCAGTTTGTCCATCAATTCTGTCTCAATTTTGCCTCTGAGTTTGTTTTCCTTTAGATTTGATAGAACTATAAAAGATACTAATATATGAGGTATTAAAGGAATGCAAATACATTTATTTGAATTAAAACAAATTGCATTAATCAGTTGATTTCAGACGTTTTATGCCTCAGACGGATTCAAACTCTGTCCCATAAACTTGCTTTTATAAGCTTGACTTCAGGAATTGGGCCAAGCGCCATCGTTGCCCAAACAGCGCCAAAGCAGATGGTATCGTGTTTTGTCCTCGAAGAACCTGTTTTCTTGTTAAAAAAAAACAGGAAATGGAACAATGTGCCGGTTGATTAAGAGCCCACATCCTGCTTTACTTCATATATACTCAAGAATTGCAAACATTAGTGGACAAATACAAGCGTTACACGATTGTGATCAATAAACACATTTACCAGCAGGAATTCTGTTAATTTAATAGTCATAAAAAGCTTTTTCGGTCAAAATATTTTTCCAAAAGACTTTTTTAAAGTCAATACTATATTTCCCAACATGGTAGAGATTTCTTTGAGCGGTTGACGCTAGGTTTAATAGCAGCATTCTATTGCTAATGAATGGAAGCGTTTATTAGTAATTGACTGAAACATCCGAGGTAAATGGCGTGTCTCCTTTCATCTGATATTCTGCTTTCATTTGGTGAATTAGGAACTCTGAGTGGCGATGTGCTACATATGCTAGCCTGGCGATTTGTAAGCCTCAGCAAACACGTATTCCGATGTTATTCTGACAGCTATAAGTATATATTTACTTAAATAGCAGGCGTTCTTTAAGAAAATACAGTCTACATGCACACTCTACAGTATGTACCTGAAAAATAATTTGTCACTCAGATTAGCTAAAGTTTTACTAAACAGGTTGTCATGTAGAGAAAGAAGATAGATATGATCAAACTCTTGTCATGTACTTTAACACATTTTTGACGACAATAAAGATGCAAATCACTATGAGGAACTATTTAAAAAAACAACAACACATATTCAAATGCCAACAACAGGAAACATCTGCACTTCTCAGCACAGCAATTAAAATCAATTAATAAAACAGAAACCTACGAATATAAACTCGTTTGGGTTTTTCATGCATATTTCTCTTACAGAACACTTTTAAATATAAAGTTAACTGAAGTTATTTCAGGAAAAAAAAAAGATTATCGATCTAAACTTCCTGGATGGTTTCATGCCACATTGTAGATATTGTGCCACATGAAAGATTCATCAAAAACTCAAGCCAAATATTTTCTTGGTATATTTCCAAATAAAATACATACTTACATACACCCACATATACACCCACACAAACACCCATACACACACACACACCCACACACACACACACACCCACACACACACACACACACACACACACACACACACACACACACACACACACACAAACAAACAAACACACAATACACGTGTTTTAAAAGGCCGTTCCTGTATAAAACACTGAAAGAACATTTTATGGAAAGAAGTCACTCCTAATGACAATACCACGATTATGGATTTGATCTTTCCTCATCGCAACTGAATTATAATCTAACAAAAAAAAGTTTCTATTACGTGTTCCAGCATGTTCTGGCATTCCTGCCACACCGTATTCCCCATCAGAAACAAACAATCCAGCCTTAATTACGTATAATCAGACAATCTGGAAATCAATTATACCTGTAATTAAAGCCTGGATTCCTGAAACATCTTCACTGAGCATCTAGAGTTGATTATCAACCGTCTCTCTCATTCTGGTTATCAGCTTTCAACATTATTTCTAATGGATTTGGGTTGAATTTTAATGTCTGATATCAACATAAATATTTTTTTTTCAAGGTAAATCTAGTATTAATATATAACGTAATGAGGGGAGTGAAGTCATTGTGTATAATGAGGATCGAAAAACACCAAATTCAGGTACATGAAATGTATCAGGTTTTTAACAGGTTTGCCATGAAATCCATCTCATCCAGAAGAGCGCCATCTAGGAACAGCAAAAAATAAATATACCTGCCACACCCTCAAACCTGAGTGCTGAATGTTGTTCTTTTCAAAGCTCAATGTGGTATATGAGGGAAAAATGTGTGTGTGTGTGTGTGTGTGTGTGTGTGTGTGTGTGTGTGTGTGTGTGTGTGTGTGTGTATGTGTCTGAGGAAAACAGTCCTAATAAAACAATACAAAATATTTCAATATGATATTTAATGATATGATAAATTATTCAGAATAATAAAGATAAGTATTAAATATTTAAAAAATATTTATGTTTTATTTTTGCATATTGCATATTACACCAACATGGCACTAAATATTTATTTACTGACAGAATGCATCGATCTCAAGTAACAGGTTGCCTACAGGTTTTGATGATTCACAGCAAAAAAATGAATGTTCTCTGTAATAAGAATTGCATGAGCGATAGCGATCGCACAAAGCTCACACTAAATACACAAACAAGGTTTGGTTAAACAAAAGTTGCTGAAATGTTCCAGTCGTTCAAATACCTACAGCTGTTTTAATTGTTCATCTGTTTTATCTTCAAGCTAAAAGTCACTTTTATGATAATTATGAGTGATGAACGATGTAACAACAGCTTTATGTTCAAAGCGGTGAAATTTGAAGTAATAAAATGTTTCACGAGATCTCATCGATGGATCAACAAATATTAACACTTTTTCAACATATTCTATTCATTTATCATATAAATATTTGTGTTGCAGTTGTACTTAATTCAGCATATAATATTAATCTGATATGAATATCGAAAACAAAACCTTACATTTGTTTCTCTTTATCTTTATTTTAAAAAGAAAACAGGAATAGCTACGCTAGCCCCGTGACACCAGACACTCCTGCTACGTAGCTGAGTTAAAGAAGAGACACTCCAATAAAATTAAAACTTTCACTTGAGTAAAAGTACAACTTTATAAACTTTTTGAAATGTACTTAAGAATTCAAAGTACCATGATTTATTATGGCTATAATGTTAATATTATACACTCATGTTTTTATCTGCTCATAAATATGTAGTTGAGTAAAAAGTAAAAGATTTGACTATGAAATGTAGTGAAGTTAAAGTAAAAATCTCCCCGAATAGAAATACTTCAGTAAAGTAGAGATACACGAAAAGCCACTTAAGTACAGTAATGAATTGCGTTTACTTTTTTACTGTCCACCGCTGGTTATGATACTGATACTGAGGTGGGCATTTTGCACAGCAACAATCCCTAAATGTGATTATAATGTAGGAAAAAACCAAACAAACAAAAATACATTTAATGTGGGTCTGGTTGTATTTAGAGGTGCAATAATCATGAAAAAAATGTTCGGCTTTACAGGAAAAAAATAGATTACAAATATAAATGTTTAATTCATACATTTATCCCCATGAGGGAGCGAGAGGTGAAGGTGGCATTGTAAAAACTCCCTCAGATAAGAAAATACAAGGAATAAGAGGAAAAAGACCTTGAAAGGAACCAGACTCAAAAAGGAAGCCATCGTCATTCATACACTGGATGTTGATTTATTATAGTGTGATCATTGTTGAGGTTAATCACCTGTTCACTGATGATGATTTGAGTGCAAACTGTTCATGGTGATTATAGTCCTGAAACATTCTATTGAACTGTTCACATTAATTACAATTACAATTCCATGCTCATGGTTATTGAGTAGAACCATCCACTGTCATCCCATGTATCTTTAACCTGTTCATGTGGATCTTCCTCAGCAGCAGTGTGTGGTTCCCAATTTATTAGAAGTTCATCCAGAAGGGCATCAGGATGATCAGGATGGATCAGGTGCGTCCACAAAGCAGAAAGAGACAAGATCAGCAGCCCAATTTTGTGTTTTATGGCCTCCAGAAAAACATGTGCCCCAAATATAATAGTGGATGTGTTGAAATGAGAATCCCAAAGATGTTAACCAGATGCTGTATCATTTTCACTTTCAGGTTCATGAAGTGTGAATCCACTTTTTCTCCCAATACTGCCGCCGACTTCCGGCGTAAAGAATGGGTTTTTTTTATGACTGAATTCAGGCTGCAAACATGGCAGACGATTGTAATGTCAGAGCTGCACCTTCTAAACACTGACCAATGTTTTTATTGGTACTTACGTTTAATGGATTGATGTTGTGTAAAAAAAGAACCATGTTCTTCCTCAACAGTGGGATGAATAGAACAGGTCAGTATGGTTTAGTGGTTTAGTGCCTTAAATGCTACACCTTTTTTTTTTTTTTCTTTTTTTATTAAGTACATATTTTCTGTGCATAGAATAAATAAATTAAAATGAATCATAATTAATGCACCTTTAAATGGGATGCATCAATCAATCAATCAATCAATCAATCAATCAATCAATCAATCATCTTTCTATCTGTTTGTCTATGTCTGTTTGTCTGTCCGTCTGTCTGTCTATCTATTTATTTGTCTGTCTGTCTTATCTATTTGTCTATCTATCTATTTGTCTGTCTGTCTGTCTATCTATTTGTCTATCTGTCTGTCTTTTATAAACTAATTTGTAGTATTTATATGTCAAAGTTGATATTCCTTCAAATGTACAAACAAAAGCAAACACTGTTTTAAAATTAACAACAGATTGTTTATATATGTAATAAAATACAGTTTTATTTTTAATGACACACACACACACACACACACACACACACACACACACACACACACACACACACACACACAGTCATAAATCATCTCAAAACGTTCTCGCAGCATTTCCCGACTTTCTTTGCGACTCCTTTCGTCACGCAGAGAGACTCCGCCACAGCCAATAGTAATCAAGGACGCCACTCGTTCTGACCAATCAGCGCCGTTTCTGTGTTAAAGGACTTTAAAAGGGGGATATTTGAACCTAAACAGCTCAACTTCTCCTCCATCCGCGTCCCGGAGCTCGCATGTGGCTATAACGCGTTCTTATAGCCTAAAGACGTTTTAGAGTTTAAATTACAGTGTACCGGATTGAGTTTGATATTGATTCTGCATCCGGTCACGTTTTATATACGAGTTATTTTAAATTTGGCTTTAGCGTTAATGCTAACTTTGCTAGCTTGACTAGTAAGCTAGCAGCACAGCTCATCGGTTTGCGTTTGAATTTCTGAATACGATTTAAGACGCTGTAAGTATTTTACATCGTGTAAATACGCATTATTGTAAATATTATTTTAGATATTAACCGCGTATTGCTGTATTTCTTTTTATCTTTGTGTGCTTTTGGCTGCATGTGTAAAAATCCCTCCTTGTTTAAAATGAAGTGCACTTTATATATCGTGTGTACGCCGTTCACTTATATTGTATCTAGTGACCCTAAGTAGGGAATGCGCATTGATTTCGGATAAGCACACTAATTAACGGTTAACTTGTATTTTCTATCACGAAGTTATTTAACTAATAGATCACTGACTTGATGACTAGTCTTCTAACTCGCCTGTAATGCAAGTAAAGTCTAATTATCGATCATAATAATCGATTACTTCTAAAGTGTTTCCGGATGAAGCAGGTGACGTCACGGAGCTGCTGAATTCTCCATTCTGTTTAGAGTGAGAGTAGATCCGGCCGCGAGGCAAACTAGTTATATCCATGCGCCATGTTCTTACACACGTGAAGGCGCATTCATAGGTTAGATCCATGTTGTGCAGATACGATTCCACACTACAAAAGCAAAAAAAAAGTAATGTAAATGTACAACCTGAACATAACACACACTTATTTCTCCTCTCATTTATTTCTTATTTATACTTGACAGTGTTACACTGTTTACATACTGTTGTTGTTTTTTTTTGCACCACTTGACTGCTGCTGATGTTTTCAGCACTGCATAGTGTTTGTTTATTTACTCTTGGTTATAGTTTTTATAGTTCTTTCTTGTATAGTAGAAATGACAAGCTTCTTGGCTTGTTCTGAGAGAATCACTTGCAGCCAATGGGAATTGATGATGACTCTCAGTGTGGCCAATCACAAGTCTTGCCAGTGTTTAAATTGGGTTTATTTGCCCCTGGTTGTTTTTAAATTTAATTGGATATAATTGCATGCAGTTTAAGCTAGACTGTGATTGACCACAGCATTTCTGTAACCGGTTACTGTGTTTTGTGCCCATGGTAATGTAAAAAAAAAAAAAAAAATCTCCTAAACTGTTGCACTTGATGCGTTTCCTCACCGTGTGCTTCCCTGATTCTCTTTAGATTATGGATCCTGCTGCAAGGATCAGATCATCCAAGGACCTGGCAAGCCAGAGAACCGAAAAGGTAAAATGTTGTATACCGGTTTCAGTGTGACTGCACATTGTGTGTTGTTGTTGTTTTTTTAAAGTTGACCAATGATGAATGATGTGAAATCCATGTGTACATGGTGTGTTGATTTTGTCTCAATATCCCTACACCTGGTAGATATAACCATCACAGTGCTTTCTTTATTTAGCGTTTTGCTTTTTATTCCGGGTTGATTGTTGGTCCTTGGATGTGTTTTCTAAGGAACTGGAGACAATTTACCCAGCAGCAATGTTGATCTAATTCATCTGCTCATGACAGCTGGTTAAACATGTGTTCCTGTTGAGAAGAATTCCCTGACTTCTACATTTATTTTCTTTGACATTTTGTACTTTCTTCCTTCCATCCTCCTTTTATTTATTATTATTATTATTATTATTATTCCTGCTTTCCTTCCAGGTTCTAAGCACCGGGCCGAAGAGGATTCCTGTGACTCAGAGTTGCCACAAGCCGGCCCCGACTCCGACCCACACGACGGTGCTGGGTGTTACTCAGGGCCCTCAGCGCATCCAGAGGCCTCGGAGCGAACATAAAGTCCCGTGCAGCGGAGAGCAGAACATCAACCCTGCGCAGACTCTATCCAAACCGCAACCGGCACCAAGCCAACTCAAACCTGCTCCCATAACCACCACTGAGAGTGTGAAACCCACAGAGCCCAGACAGGACAAACCTCACCGTGAGTACGCTCTCAATTTCGTGTGTGTGTGTGTGTGTGTGTGTGTGTGTGTGTGTGTGTGTGTGTGTGTGTGTGTGTGTGTGTGTGTGTGTGTGTGTGTGTGTGTGTGTGTGTGTGTGTGTGTGTGTGTGTGTGTGTGTGTGTGTGTGTGTGTGTGTGTGTGTGTGTGTGTGTGTGTGTGTGTGTGTGTGTGTGTGTGTGTGTCCCCTTTACCTTGTTTTTGTTCTTTCTTCAGCAAAACCTGCCGATGGGATGACCAGCGCATCCAGCACTGAGAAGTAAGTCATGCATTCCAGAAATCTACACACCAGGGCCTCGTCCAGTCCAGGCTCATCTTATTGTTTCAGTGAATCAAAATCTTCTTTTTTCCTTAATTCTTTTTTTTTTTTTGGAGATGTTTATTTTACCCTGGGCCTCCATTTCACAGCTAACTGTGCACGTTACCTTTTGTGGGGGGTTTATATTTGTGTGTAGAGAGACATGGCAAAAGAAATATCTTTCAGTTCCAAGTGTCTTCAATTCCTTCTTAGAGGTTAAACGGTCATCAGTCACACATTTGTCCGTTTCTTCTCCTGTGCTTCAGGAAGCCGTGGAGTCTGGAGAACTTCGACATTGGCCGCGCTCTCGGCAAGGGCAAGTTCGGAAGCGTGTACTTGGCCAGAGAGCGACAGACGAAGTTCATCCTGGCCCTGAAGGTGCTCTTTAAAAAGCAGCTGGAGAAAGCGGGTGTGGAGCACCAGCTGAGGCGAGAGGTGGAGATCCAATCTCATCTCAGGTGTGTGACCCAGACCCCCGGCATGCATATCTTTTTGCTTAGTACCATACACAAGTTATAAAACTTCTGTTCCACCGCACAGGCATCCCAACATCCTGCGCCTGTATGGATACTTCCACGACTCGGCTCGAGTATACCTCATCCTGGAGTTCGCTCCGAAAGGTGAGCTGTACGGAGAACTGCAGCGCTGCAGGATGTTTGACGACCAGCGCAGTGCCACGGTGAGGACACGCGTCACCTCCGTCTGACTGTTGTGAAATCGCAGTGCACAGGAGGAACAGTTTTGTTAGAACATTTCTAATTGTCGGTTAAAAGGTGTATAAGTGGGCGGGGCTTACTTTTGTCTGTCTTTCAATTGAAACTAATTTTGGATGATTCTGATTGATGGAAAATACTCAGCGTTGCCATTGTGATTTACTAATATTCAAATTTACAACGTCACATTTGGTTTCATTCAACGTTGTCAGTGAAACGAGTTCCTGCTTATCTTCTAGCATCCATCAACAGATGCTCGTTCTCTGCCTCTTTCTCTCGGGTTGATGCAAGAATGCAGTTTATCATGTTCCTGATTAGTCACAGGAAACCTCCGCTGTATTGATGGTTGCGCGTTGGCGTAGTTTGTTTGCACCATTGAGGCCTTGCAAACCAGCCGTTACTGAAGAGAGAGAACGCGTTATTAACCTGCTCTGTTACCTCAAAGTAATGATGTCTCTCAGCCAACCGGAATCCTGATTACGGTTAAAATCGGATTAAAATGTATTGACTTTATGCCCTCGACCAGGCAGTAATTACAACCCAATGCAAAGTAGCTCATGATTCTCAGACGAAGCCGCAGAACAAACGTCTGAAGTCCGTTTCCATTATAACAGACGGGTTGTGCAGCGTAATATAAAATCCCCCTCGTGTTTTCCCTCTGCATAGTTTTGTGACAGCATGTCATTTTAAAAGCATTCTCACACACACACACACACACACACACACACACAAGGGCGTTGCCTCAACAAATAGTCAGATATTTTACACTCCGGGTCGACAAGTTTTTTCTTTTTTTATCACCTGGTGCAGTGTACAATGTTTAAATCACAGGTAAATATTGCGTTTTCATTTATTTACAATATTTCAGTCTTTTTTGAGAAACTAAGGTGTTTTTTTTTTTTTTTTAACTCTCTTTAAGATTGTAATTTTCCCATGCAAGTCCTTATTCCTGTTCACCTCCACTCTTCTGGGAAGATGTTCCGCTCCAGTACTGATGGAGAGGAGGTGTGGAGTCAGTGTTTATTCATGGTTGACGGGGTTTAGAGCTCTCTAGCAGGAGATCTTCCACTCCAACCGATGGAAAGCATATGCTATATGGACAAAAGTATTGGAACACCTGACTTTCACAAAGCTGAAGACACACAGTTGTACCTGGTGCATTTGGATGCTGGAGCAGGAAATATTCTCTTCGCTTCAACTAGGAGACTCAAACCTGTTCCAGCATGATGATGCCCCTGTGCACAAATCCAGCTCCATGAAGATCTGCTTTCTGTCTATATTGAACACCTTTGAGATGAATGTGAACACTGACTGCACCCCAGACCCCTGATTTTACTAATACCCATGTAGCTGAACGAACACAATCCTCTGTAAGCACACCTTCATCTAGAACATGTTCCCAGAAGGGGGGGGAAATATAAGAGCAAATTGGGACTAAATGTGGAAAGCGATGCTCAAAAAGCCCTTTTGACCAGGTGTCTACAAACTTTTGCCAGTAGTGTCCCTTCATGGAGCAGCTTCCTTTTGAAATATGAAAAAATTATGGAAAATGATACTTTATTTGACTCGTGAATTTCCCTCGGAGATGAATGCGGTCTTTCTGTGTTCTCCCTCCTTCTGGTTTTCCTCTGAAGAAGAGTTCCTCTGGTTGTTGTCTCAGGCTGTGTGGATGCACCTGACTGGATTTCAGTCTATTGCTTAAAGCTGAATTGTGTGTGTGTGTGTGTGTGTGTGTGTGTGTGTGTGTGTTTGCAGTATATAATGGAATTGGCTGATGCTCTGTACTACTGCCATTCAAAGAAAGTGATCCACAGAGACATTAAACCCGAGAACCTGCTGTTGGGAGCAAACGGGGAGCTGAAGATCGCAGATTTCGGGTGGTCCGTCCACACTCCGTCTTCCCGGTAAGATCTTTAACAAAAACATCATGATCAATAAACTGCTGATTCCATGACCTAAATCTCTCGGGTTTTCCGGGCCGCAGGAGGTCGACGCTGTGCGGAACGCTCGACTATCTCCCTCCAGAGATGATCGAGGGCAAAACCCACGACGAGAAGGTGGACCTCTGGAGCCTGGGCGTTCTCTGCTACGAGTTCCTGGTCGGAAATCCTCCTTTCGAGACGAAGAGCCACGAAGAGACGTACCGCAAAATCTCCAGGGTGAGGAGAGATCTCTCGTATCACGCAGGCGTGTAAAAGAGCGGGAGTTTACGGTTTCCTCTAAACAAGAATGCACCGTCCTGGTAGTGTTGCAAAATTGTAGGAATTGGAAATGTTCCATGGGAATAAATTACTTTTACAAAATTGCAGGTTTGACAATAAAAAAACTTGCAGGATAATTTTGGCTAAAAAACGTCCAGATTTTAATGCAGATTTCGGATAAATTTCTACTCCTTCATTCTGCACGTGCACACTTACTGCAGGGATCCTGAGGCCACGCCCCCTACACGCCCTGTGAATTTCTCCATCACAGAACACGCAGCATTTCTTCAATCCTGCACACAAAATCATGTACAAAAGTCCATCTGACATATTACATAAATCTGTTTAACTTCCTTAAACTATTGTGCAGCAAAATAAAATATTTAAACTGCATCATATATACATTTCCCTAAAATTTCTAATTTATTCCAACTTGGAATTTTTCCCAAATTTCCCAGATAAAGTTCAACTTGAATGTTTCTGGAAATTTACTGGGAATTGTCCACCCTTTTGCAAGTCTTCGAGGCAGGACGTTGAATTCAGGGTTGTGATTAATCTCTTGATTCTGATTGGTTAAAACATTTGATATGGTGCAAAGTTCTGTTGCGTATGGACGCAGTCTCGTGTGTGTTTTATGGTCAAAAACAATTGGCTAACGGAATTAAAAGTACAATCCGTCGTTCCTTGATCAATAAATTGGAATAATTGGAGATTAGTATTCTAATTAGAATAAAATGCAGTGTGAGCTGCTTCATCACACCACACGTGTACTTGATTTTTTTTGTCTTGTTTTTCCTTCGCAGGTCGAGTTCACGTTTCCATCCCACGTCAGCGAGGGGGCGAGAGATCTGATCAGCCGGCTGTTAAAACACAACCCCATGCACCGGCTTCCCATCCAGGGAGTCCTGACTCACCCCTGGGTTTTGGAAAACTCCATCAAGAAGCCGAGCAGCTTCACCCGAGCCGTGAAAGATTCCGAGTGAAAACTCCGCGTGACTCAAACAAACTACGGATTCGAGATTCAGAGGAAAACTGCAGCAATTCCTGAGCCTGGCTGCTTTTTTTTTTTTTCCTCTCACGTGCACGTGACATTTCCTTCCCCCGTCCAAATTTTCTCTCCTGTAAATATTTATCTGTTCAGAATTATGAAAAATGTACCTGTTATTACTTGAAATAATAAATGAGTTTTTAAGTGTTAAATGTTTTGTACAATTCGGGAGCTTTTTCTTCTCTTTCTTTCTTTTTATGGACAATGATTTATTTCACTGTTTTTTGGGCACAGTTTTATTTTTATTTTCCCCACAGACACAACAGGAAGTCGAACTAGTCATGGAATTACGATGAACACGCGACGAACAGTTTGCATTCCTGCACAAATATTAAGTGTTCAAGTGTCGTTTGTCCTCCAGAAAAGTGCAATAGGTGACTGTGATCTGCTTGTGTTCAGGATGAAGTGCTTTTGCTGGAAGATTTGTGGGTTTACGTGCCGAGCGTTTTTGTATCTTAAAACATTTCACATCACCACTATTTAAAGCTACACTGAAACAACCTTTATATGCTTGTTTATTGCCAAAATAAATAATGTTTAATATTATTCTCTTGTCTCTTGTTCGATTGATTTAAGAACCAGCAGTAAATCATCTCAATTGGAGTTGTTTGGTAGGGATTAAATATCTAAGATTTATTTTTGATAATCAGGCAATGCAGAGGGATTTAATTAAAAGACCGATAGATTATAAACCAACAATTTTTGGTTTTATCTTAAATTAGCATCAATTAAACACGTTTTTGGTCATGAGTTATATACTGCCCCCTAGTGTATACATGCTGGAAAAACATCTCAGTATAACCCAGTGGTTCTCAAAATGCGGTGCGCCTTTAGAGAGAATAAAGACGCGACAGGCGGTGGTAACGATCAGCAGGGTTTGTGTTTGTGTTTTTTATTAGTCTTCTAAAAATAAAGTTAATGCACTCAAAGCAACCACAAACAAAAATCAGGTGATTAATGCAAGTAAATGAAAACCTCAGTTTGGATACCCTACATTTATTTTCTGTTTTTGTACTTGATAAAAGTCGGGACTTGCAGATAAACCACTGGTATAGAATCTGTTTGGTTTTACAGCATAAAAATATAATCATTAAATCATATTTATACATTACTATAATAGTACATATTCTGCACTATTGTGCTTAAATAGAGTTCTAGGAGCCGTTTGTTCTCGCGCAGCAGAGTGGCGCAGCGGAAGCGTGCTGGGCCCATAACCCAGAGGTCGATGGATCGAAACCATCCTCTGCTAAAAATATATATTTTTTTTCTTCATTTAAGTATAACGTATTTTTTATATATATATATATATATATATATATATATATATATATATATATATATATATAAACGAATATAATGATTTTTCAAGTGTAAAAATAAATAAATGTGCTACTTTATTTAAATTGTATTACCACGGACGACAAACGAATTATAAAAAGCGATTATTCAGGCGTTTAAAACAGTACATAAGCGCAGCACCATCTAGCGTTCACTTTAATGTAATGTAAGCCAATCAGAACAGAGACGTCAGCTCCCCCTATGTGACGTCATCCCCACGCGACACCGGCTTCCACATTGTTGATAGACGACAGCGTGTTTGGAAGTCAGTCTTTTAAATTTCTGGCTTTTATTGAAGTCTTATCGGTTTTGTGTCAAATCACTAACCAGTGAGGTGCACTTTTACTTTTATATTTAAGGCATAAACGTTTATTTTGTTTTATTTTCGATGACAACAATCCAAAACTAAGCGAGTTGTTGTCACCGGAATCGCTGTCTGTTTGATTTACACAAAATATTTCATTATTAGAAATCTTGAATCTCGACTTCCGACATGAAGTGTCATTACGAGGTGCTGGGGGTGAAAAAGGACGCTGGAGACGACGAGCTGAAGAAGGCCTACCGCAAGCTAGCTCTGAAATGGCACCCAGGTGGGTCAGAGTTCTCCTGTGGTTCCTGAGAGCTCCTACATGATCTGTCTCGTTTTCTATATTAACAGCTCGTTCACAGGGACTTGTAGAGCCCTCAGTACACAAAAGCAGTCTGGAGAACGTGTATGGTTCTTTATATTGTCTAAGGAGACGTTTATTTCACACGAAGGAGCCTCCAGTGTCAACGTCTTCTTACAGACAGAGGCCTATTCATTAGAACAGGAAATAGTTTGTGTTGTATTGTGGACTTTTCACGACATTTAGTGTAACTAAAAATGGATAAAACGTGTGACGTTGTTTTTCATCTTCCCATAGCACGTAGTATTTTACTGTAACACAACACCCATGCAGTGTGTATAACTTTCTTGTGTTACTTTGAAGGGGGGGGGTCAAAACGTTTGAGGTCATTTAATTTATTCACTATTAACATGCTGACATTTTACATTCCACCATTTTTATACTTGTTACACTAAAGGAACTTTATGAACCCCACCTTATTTTATTCTAAGGGTGATGAAACTTTTGCTTTTCTGAGAGCCCTGACACAGACGACTGATTTCAGATAAGAACCTGGAGAACGGAGACGAGGCGGCGGAGCAGTTTAAACTGATCCAGGCGGCGTACGATGTTCTGAGCGACCCACAGGAAAGAGCCTGGTGAGCACTGCTTCGCTTCATAACACGTAATAAACATATAAACATACAATGATTGCGCTGTGTCACCTGAGCACAGAGGAAAACCTCTGACGGGAGAGTCGTTCGGGCTGAAAGTGTTAAACTGATGTTGGTGCTGAACTTTTCAGCAGGTTATTTTTTGTGGATAAATAAAATGTTATTTAAATGAAGATTTATTAAAAATCACACTTTTGTGTCTCATGTATAATTTCACACATCTGTATTTTTTTTACATAATACAGAGCCAGACTCACACAGTGCACCTTTTCATTAAAAAAAAATAATAATCCTACAGGACACATTTAATGAAACAGATCAGATCAGAACTCATTTCATTTCCAGTGAAATTATTTACCTTCAGGACTCTTTGGTTCATTTTTCATATACAGAGTTTGAAGCAGGTTGAAGAGGATTATTATATGTCCGCTATTAATTTCTTTCCTATCAGACCTCATCATGATCTTGTTCTGTCCTCTATTTTGTTTATAGGTACGATAACCACCGGGAGGCGTTGTTGAAGGGTGGAGTGAGCGGAGAGTATCAGGATGACAGCATCGATCTTCTGCAGTACTTTACAGTCACCTGTTACTCGGGTTATGGAGAGGATGAGCAGGTGAGTAAGTCAGAGTGCAGAGTTAATCAGGAACCAGTGTTGATGTTAAATGTGTTGCAGTATCACAGTCAGCCACTAGGCGCCAGCAAAAGCGCAGGATTAGACTGCAACCAAAACCAATCTGGCGGTTGTTTTATTACTTTTTTCTTTACAGAGCAAAAAGTTTGTTTTAATCGAAAATAAATTCTAGTTAAAGGAATTCTATATTTTAAACGTACAAACACTTGATTATATTCATGTCTATTTTTAATTTCAACATTTTCCTCCTCTTAATAATTTGTCAAATTTCTCATTACTGAACATCTAAAAAAAGCTGCTTGTCCCATGCAGGGCTTCTACACGGTGTACAGGAACCTGTTCGAATCCATCGCCAAGGAGGAACTGGAGCACAGTAAAGAGGAGGATGATGAGTGTGATGATTTTCCCACGTTTGGAGACTCCCAAAGTGACTACGATATGGTAACGTTTAACTGTAGTTCTCGTTATGGTGTTTCAAAATATAGTCGTTTAAATAGAATATAGAGCGTAAATGTTTATCATAGATACGTAATTGTGTCGCTATGAATCTTTAAAGTGCTACAAACCCAGAATCACGTATTGCATCTTTAATGTCATATAAAAAGTGGCCCACTGTGTGTAATATGTGTGTAACATGATCACGTTCCTGATATCAGTTGCTTTGTAGTATTTAAATGCTAATGTGGAGTTAAAGAGACGTGCTGGTGTTTCCTCTGAGCAGGTGGTGCACGTGTTCTACGGCTGCTGGCAGAGTTTCTGCACCCGGAAAAACTTTGCGTGGAAGGAGGAGTACGATACGCGCCAGGCCTCGAACCGCTGGGAGAAGAGAGCCATGGAGAAAGAGAACAAAAAGACCCGTGACAAGGCCAGGAAGGAGCGCAGTGAGCTGGTGCGCCAGCTAGTGGCCTTCGTGCGCAAACGTGACAAACGAGTGCAGGCTCACAAGAAACTGGTGGAGGAGCAGAACGCTGAAAAAGCCAAGAAAGTGGAGGAGCTGAGGAGGAAGCAGAAACTGGAGCAGGCGAAGTGAGAGTCTCTCGGTTTTTTTTATCTGAAACAGAACGTCTGATCTTCTTAACGTAACCGTCAATCCTTCTCTCTCTCTCTCTCTCTCTCTCTCTCTCTCTCTCTCTCTCTCTCTCTCTCTCTCTCTCCATCTCTCTATCACCCAGACTGGCAGAGGAATATAAAGAGCAGAAATGGTCTGCGATGGCTGGACTGGAGCAGGAGCTGCAGCAGATGGAACTTCAGTATGGACGAGAGTTTGGAGACACAGAAGAAGAGCTGGAGGAGGACGTAGCCGAGACAGGTACTGCACCTTTAATAATACAGCCCATAATATCCCATACTGCACCTTTAATAATACAGCCCACAATATCCCATACTGCACCTTTAATAATACAGCCCACAATATCCCATACTGCACCTTTAATAATACAGCCCACAATATCCCATACTGCACCTTTAATAATACAGCCCACAATATCCCATACTGCACCTTTAATAATACAGCCCATAATATCCCATACTGCACCTTTAATAATACAGCCCATAATATCCCATACTGCACCTTTAATAATACAGCCCACAATATCCCATACTGCACCTTTAATAATACAGCCCATTATATCCCATACTGCATCTTTAATAATACAGCCCATAATATCCCATACTGCACCTTTAATAATACAGCCCATAATATCCCATACTGCACTTTTAATAATACAGCCCACAATATCCCATACTGCACCTTTAAAAATACAGCCCACAATATCCCATACTGCACCTTTAAAAATACAGCCCACAATATCCCATACTGCACCTTTAAAAATACAGCCCACAATATCCCATACTGCACCTTTAATAATACAGCCCACAATATCCCATACTGCACCTTTAAAAATACAGCCCATAATATCCCATACTGCACCTTTAATAATACAGCCCACATTATCCCATACTGCACCTTTAATAATACAGCCCATAATATCCCATACTGGACCTTCAATAATACAGCCCACAATATCCCATACTGCACCTTTAATAATACAGCCCATAATATCCCATACTGCACCTTCAATAATACAGCCCACAATATCCCATACTGCACCTTTAATAATACAGCCCATAATATCCCATACTGCACCTTTAATAATACAGCCCATAATATCCCATACTGCACCTTTAATAATACAGCCCACAATATCCCATACTGCACCTTTAAAAATACAGCCCACAATATCCCATACTGCACCTTTAATAATACAGCCCACAATATCCCATACTGCACCTTTAAAAATACAGCCCACATTATCCCATACTGCACCTTTAATAATACAGCCCATAATATCCCATACTGGACCTTCAATAATACAGCCCATAATATCCCATACTGCACCTTTAATAATACAGCCCATAATATCCCATACTGCACCTTCAATAATACAGCCCACAATATCCCATACTGCACCTTTAATAATACAGCCCATAATATCCCATACTGGACCTTCAATAATACAGCCCACAATATCCCATACTGCACCTTTAATAATACAGCCCATAATATCCCATACTGGACCTTCAATAATACAGCCCACAATATCCCATACTGCACCTTTAATAATACAGCCCATAATATCCCATACTGCACCTTCAATAATACAGCCCACAATATCCCATACTGCACCTTTAATAATACAGCCCACAATATCCCATACTGCACCTTTAATAATACAGCCCACAATATCCCATACTGCACCTTTAATAATACAGCCCATAATATCCCATACTGCACCTTCAATAATACAGCCCATATCCCATACTGCACCTTAATAATACAGCCCACAATATCCCATACTGCACCTTTAATAATACAGCCCACAATATCCCATACTGCACCTTTAATAATACAGCCCACAATATCCCATACTGCACCTTTAATAATACAGCCAAATCCATACTCATAATACACCAAATATCCATACTGCACCTTTAATAATACAGCCACAATATCCCATACTGCACCTTTAATAATACAGCCCACAATATCCCATACTGCACCTTTAATAATACAGCCCACAATATCCCATACTGCACCTTAATAATACAGCCCACAATATCCCATACTGCACCTTTAATAATACAGCCCACAATATCCCATACTGCACCTTTAATAATACAGCCCAATATCCCATACTGCACCTTTAATAATACAGCCCACAATATCCCATACTGCACCTTTAATAATACAGCCCACAATATCCATACTGCACCTTCAATAATACAGCCCACAATATCCCATACTGCACCTTTAATAATACAGCCCACAATATCCATACTGCACCTTTAATAATACAGCCCACATATCCCATACTGCACCTTTAATAATACAGCCCACAATATCCCATACTGCACCTTTAATAATACAGCCCACAATATCCCATACTGCACCTTCAATAATACAGCCCATAATATCCCATACTGCACCTTTAATAATACAGCCCACAATATCCCATACTGCACCTTCAATAATACAGCCCATAATATCCCATACTGCACCTTTAATAATACAGCCCATAATATCCCATACTGCACCTTTAATAATACAGCCCATAATATCCCATACTGCACCTTTAATAATACAGCCCACAATATCCCATACTGCACCTTTAATAATACAGCCCATAATATCCCATACCGCACCTTTAATAGTGTAACCCTAAGACCCTACAGATGCATGTTTATGATGACATAAACCTATAATCCCATACTGCCCTATATTGGTACAACCCATAGTGCACATTTAATGTTCCATATATCCAGAATTGTTTAGTGAAACTTTGATCAACCCATAAAATCGCATAGTGCATCTTTAATACACTGTCCTGTAATATAAGTTCTGTACTACGAATGATTATAGTTTACAATGTTCGTTAAAAATTAACTTTTTTTATTAAGGTTGTGTGACAAATAAAAGGCTTTTGGTAATTTTCTTTCCTTCATCTGTCTGTAGCGGACCCTGTGAACGGCTCTGACGAGTTGGACGACCTTTACGACGACCTTTACTGTCCTGCCTGTGACAAATCCTTTAAAACTGACAAAGCGTTAGTACACACACACACACACACACACACACACACACACACACACACACACGTATGAAAATGCGTTTTCTCATCATTCCTTATTCATGTGTAAATTGTTGTGTTTCTCCGACCTCAGGATGAAGAATCATGAGAAGTCGAAAAAGCACAGAGAAATGGTGGCTCTGCTCCGGCAGCAGCTTCAGGAGGAGGAAGAGTCTCTGAGTCGAAACATGGCAGAGAAAGATGGCAAGGAAGAGGAGGATGGAGAACAGGAAGATGAAGATGAGGAGAGGGAGACGGACACACCCAGACAAAAGTGGGTCACAAAACATTGCATTAATCATCTCTCTGTTTCCTACTGAATTCCTGTGTTGGGGGCTAATATTTAAAATGATCTTCCTGCTAATATCACTTACTGCAGCTTTAAAGTGATATAAACCTGAAATCACTTACTGCAGCTTTAATATTATATCAACCTGAAATCACTTACTGCAGCTTTAATATTATATCAACCTGAAATCACTCACTGCAGCTTTAATATTATATCAACCTGAAATCACTCACTGCAGCTTTAATATTATATCAACCCGAAATCACTTACTGCAGCTTTAATATTATATCAACCTGAAATCACTTACTGCAGCTTTAATATTATATCAACCTGAAATCACTTACTGCAGCTTTAATATTATATCAACCTGAAATCACTCACTGCAGCTTTAAAGTGATATAAACCTGAAATCACTTACTGCAGCTTTAAAGTGATATAAACCTGAAATCACTTACTGCAGCTTTAAAGTGATATAAACCTGAAATCACTTACTGCAGCTTTTAAATTATATAAACCTAAAATCACATGGGGTCTTTTAAATATCCTTTAATTGGACAAACTCAAAACCACATACTGCTCCTTTAATATGATATGAACCTAAAATCACATATTGCATCTTTAATGATCTAAACCTAAATAATCTTTATAATATAAATATATATTGAATGAACTGAAACTGTGTTTATTTCAACTTAACACTAATGTGTGATTGCAGATTGTCAAAGAAACAGAAGAAGAAGAAGCGACAGCAGAAGAACTTGAACGTGAGTTTTATTTGTGCGTCTCAGGATCTCAGATTTCACATCGGAACTAACTGACCAATAGAAATATCTCTCAAACTCATAACGTCCGTTTTTATTTTGATGCCCCACATAAACGCTTTTTTCATTACAGAACTTTCCAGCAGAGCCAGCGGCCGAGAGTCCAGCTCCAGACTCCACAGATGACATCACCCCTCCTTCTAACCAATCAGGAGATAATGTGGCCAAGCCGGCCGGCTCAGAGGAACCTGCAGAGGAACCTGCGGAGGAGGTGAAGAAAGATGAACTGGAACCCAGTAAAAGGTGTGTGAATGATTTGTGAAATTCAAACACACACACACACACACGGCGTTTCACCTTTCTGCCTGAGTGTGTTCTCATCTCAATAAAGAACCACACAAAGGAGAACTTCCTCACTGTGGGTCTGTTCATCACTAAACCCTGCAGATCCCAAAGATTCCAGATTTAACTCCTGAAATGTTTTTTTTTTCTTTCTCAGCTCTGGAAAGACGAAAAACAAAAAAAATGGAAAAGATTCCAACAAGAGCAACAAAGTCAATGGAGCTATAGACCCCAACCAAGAGGTGTGTGTGTGTGTGTGTGTGTGTGTGTGTGTGTGTGTGTGTGTGTGTGTGTGTGTGTGTGTGTGTGTGTGCGCGCGTGCGTGCGTGCGTGCAGATGCAGTAGTACTATTTACACAGTAAAATCTAACATTCCTTAACTTTCCCTCTGTCTTTAATTCCTTTTTTCTCCCCGTCTCCCTTCTCTCATTGTTCTGATCTTTCACTTCTCTCTCTCTCTCTCTCTCTCTCTCACCCCCCCCCCCCAGCAGAAGGAGGTGAATCTGCGTTGTGTGATCTGCCATTATGAATTCGGCACGAGGAATAAACTGTTTGATCATCTGAAGTCGACTGGTCACGCCACAGCGCTGCTGTCCGACACCACCAGCAACGACAAGAGCAGGAAGGAGAAGAGGAAGAACAGATGAGCTCATGATCATCATCATCATCATTAATATTATTACTGTTAAAACTAAAGCAGCTTCTGAGTGGGACAGGTTTTATAAATAATGGATCAGTCTGTGAGTGTGTGTGTGCACGCGCGCGCGTGTGTGTGTTTTTTTCTCCAGCATGTTGCATCATATAAGCAGTTTTTGTTGTCAGGAATGTGCAGATGATCTGCAGCACACAGGACTGTAACTCGAGCACAAGTCCGTTACTCTCCGTGAGAGAAAGAAGAAATAATAATAATAAAACACTTTACACAGAAACTGTAACGTTGCTATGGAAACAAACTGAAAATCCCGTTTTGTGTTTATCTTTAGTGCGGTCGAGACGAGGGGGCGGAGTCTTAAACAGATCTGATCTCGTTTAACTCTCATTAAAAGAGTACTTATGGGAAAAACATCAGCATTTTTGTGTTTTTATTGAAAACGTGCAAATGGGACAGAAAACACGTAAAAATAATTTATATATATATTTATATTTTATACATTTTTAAATTATTCATTTTTGGTCACACACACTATTTAGTTTTGCTCCCAAACACCCACTTATACAACAGAGCTTTATTTATAAAAGTATTAAGTTTTTTTTATTTATTTTTAACAGTTTTAAAGACGCATTTTATCAACACAGCTGCTAAAAGTCTGCTCTCACTTTCTCAAGATTTAAAGGTTGTGTTATTAATATGATACATATCGGCGTTTGTATTGACATTGAACACAAAAAACAACAAAATAATCAGGAAGTCAGAGATAAATATAGAATAAAAACTATACAGATATCCATAGTTTACACATCTGTCTATAAACCTAAATCTCTGTATTTAAACAGATGCTCCCCGAGTTATTCTGGTGCAACTTGTGAGTTTATGATCTTAAAATGACGAGAGCGGAACCACAAAACTACAGTTATTTCTCGTGCAGAAGAAAAACGTACCCGCATATGTTCCAACCTCCAGCTACGAGCCAGAGTGTGAGTGTGAGTGTGTGTGTGTGTGTGTGCGCTGACTAATACAGATAAACTGTACAGTAGAGTAAATTCCACATTAACAGATGTGTTACACTGTACAACCCCTTATTACCCCATTCTTTAAGATCACATGTCCTGTGGTCATTATGTGGTCATTGTAACACATCATCATAAGTCAGGGACTATTTATACACACACACAACACACACACACACACACCGCAACGCTCAGCTTTATGTATAATTATGTCCTAAAATCAATGTAGTCCTGCATTATAACCTCCACATGAACGAATACTCCAAAGTGCCTTAATGACCCGTAGTCACACACTGCTGGGGATAAATTTAACTGGCTGTAGTAAGCTGATACACACACACACACCGTAGTGGAATTGATGAGTGTATTACATTTGGCTATAAAATCACCACATGCACATGGTCTTACGTTTGTGTGGGTTCAGAACTACGGAACTATTTTTTACTTTTCTTCATTTCAATTCTGTAGTTTGTGTGTGTGTGTGTGTGTGTGTGTGTGTGTGTGTGTGTGTGTGTGTGTGTGTGTGTGCTGACTAATGCAACAATGGTTTGTGTGTGTGTGTGTGTGTGTGTGTGTGTGTGTGTGCTGACTAATGCAATAATGTTTTGTGTGTGTGTGCTGACTAATGCAATAATGTTTTGTGTGTGTGTGCTGACTAATGCAATAATGTTTTGTGTGTGTGTGCTGACTAATGCAATAATGTTTTGTGTGTGTGTGTGACTAATGCAATAACAGTTCATGTTTGTGTGTGTGTGTGTGTGTGTGTGTGTGTGTGTGTGTGTGTGTGTGTGTGTGTGTGTGTGACTAATGCAATAACAGTTCATGTTTGTGTGTGTGTGTGTGTGTGTGTGTGTGGGTGTGTGGTTTAGATTCACAGCTATGTTGTGTGTAATAAAAGGGCAAAAGATCTATAGACCTTTAACCTTCTTCACACCTGTTCATGTTTAACACTGTGTGTGTGTGTGTGTGTGTGTGTGTGTGTGTGTGTGTGTGTGTGTGTGTGTGTGTGTGTGTGTGTGTGCTGACTAATGCAATAATGGTTTGTGTGTGTGTGTGTGTGACTAATGCAATAACAGTTCATGTTTGTGTGTGTGTGTGTGTGTGTGTGTGTGTGTGTGTGTGTGTGTGTGTGTGTGTGTGTGTGTGAATAATGCAATAACAGTTCATGTTTGTGTGTGTGTGTGTGTGTGTGTGTGTGTGTGTGTGTGTGTGTGTGTGTGGTTTAGATTCACAGCTATGTTGTGTGTAATAAAAGGGCAAAAGATCTATAGACCTTTAACCTTCTTCACACCTGTTCATGTTTAACACTGTGTGTGTGTGTGTGTGTGTGTGACTAAACTCACATTTTGACTGTGAGTTCACCCAGCAACTGTTCTATTCACACACACACACACACACACACACACACACACACACACACACACACACACACACACACACACACACACACACACAGGAACAATTGAAAGAGTGTGTTGCGTTAACAAGTTCACCTGTTCTTCTGTCAAACTCAGTGTTATAACATCAGCACATAAATCACAGTCTGAACTCCACTTTTCTGTAAGGAGTATTTCACATGTCTGGAAGGAGTCTCCAGTGTCAGAACATCCTAAAGCTGGAACTGTAAGTTCTCTGACATTTCCAGGATTTATGCTCCACACTTTCTCAATAACGTGACGAAAAAAACTCAACATTCAGATTGGACCAGGAGATGAAACTATTCGGAATCACTCAGTCGTTCTCTGTATGTACGTACAGACAGACAGACAGACAGACAGACAGACAGACACAGACAGAGACAGACAGAGACAGATAGATAGATAGATAGATAGATAGATAGATAGATAGATAGATAGATAGATAGATAGATAGATAGATAGATAGAAACCATACGTATGGGAGCGAGAGCATTAGTAATATGTAAAAAAGCCTCCTCTGTCTGAACAAGCTCCTGTTCTAGAGAATTAATCAACACCTTCTGACCAATCGCAGCTCAGAGTTGTGTGTATTTCCTGCTCTCACACACTGCACTCGAATGCGAGTCACTCCTGGAGATCTGATGGATGTGATATTTCATCACAGGGATGATGTTCAAAGCAAAACAAGTCTTCTGGACCTTGCGTGTAAATGTTTTCCAATCCTGATCCAGAGTGAAAGTAGGGCAAATATAGCCTGGGGGTGTAAAGTGCTCTGGCTCTGCACATGTCCACACTATCAGGTAACTCATTTTGTACTTACGGGGGCAAAAAAGGGATAAAAATAAGTCTTGAACCCCCAACATGTCCTGGCTTCACATGAACATACTGAGAGTCTGAGTGCTTCGTTAATCACTGATTCGGATGTGAATAAGGTATGTAATAGCGGTTGTGTGTGTGTGTGTGTGTGTGTGTGTGTGTGTGTGTGTGTGTGTGTGTGTGTGTGTGTGTGTGTGTGTGTTTAAAAAAACAAACAAATATTTGGTTAGATTTTATTGCTTAGTCACGTGACAATCGTAAAAGTTGTTGTGAGAAATGTTGTATGTCATGTAAGGGATTTTTCTGTGTGTGTAATTATATATTTATGTAACCGTAATAACCTAATTATATAACTCTCAGGTTCACGATTGGGAAAAATATAATAATAATAATAATAATAAAAAAATCATTTCTATTACTGTTTAAAAATATAAAGTTTCCAGTTGAAAAGTTTAGTCCTGTTTATTAGTGTTGCTGTAAATATTTAGTAATGCTGTCCCAAGTGACATAAAATTCCTTTCTTGTGTGTGTTTATGCTGTGTGTGTGAATACATCTTACAATGGAGCATGAGCAGTAGTACTAAAGCCTGTAAGTGCAGCTGGGTAAAACACACACACACACACACACACACACACACACACATGCTAATGCAACTGTGCTAATTCATTTACTGCTCAACTCTAATGGGGAGAAAGTGTGGACAGAATTTAAGGCTAATCCATTTTCTGTATTTGAACATTAAGGTGCATTTTATTTCTCAGTATTAGCAACTAGCATTGTTTAGGTGCAGCTATACCACGGATAAGTAATGAAATACGTAGCATTTAACGGGAGTTGACATCGTATTTAACATACACTATATAAATAATCATATTGAACGCCTGACTTTTTCAGCGATATGTGGTTTTTAGCACAAACTTGGAGACACAATTGTGTAGGACGTCTTCGGATGCACTAGCATTACATTTTCCCATCACTTTCAGCATGACAATGGCCCTGTGCACAAAGCCAGCTTTGAAGATCTGCTTTCCATGGGTTGGAAGATGTGGAAGATCTCCTGCTATAAAGCTCTAAACCCTATTGAACACCTTTGGGATTGTTGTGAACGTTGACTGCACCACAGGCCTCCTCACCTTCTCACCTACATCAGTACCCAACTATACCATCACTCTTGTAGCTGAATTAATCTCCACAAATCTCCATGAAATCTAGTGGAACATCTTCCCTGAAGAGTGGAGGGTATTATAACAGTGAATGAAAACTAAATGTGGAATAAGATGTTCAAGAAGAAGCACAAACTAATCTTGTGCTCAGGTGTCCACAAACTTTTGTTAGAAGTGTGTATTATTTTGTATTGGATACAGCTGACAATTCTGACCCAAATATTGGTGAATCAGAACCTCAGATGCAGCAACCATTTATGCTTAAACAAATCTGATAGGATTTACATTCTACTGGTGGAACTGAATCCATGACTCTAACGAGAGTGGTTTTGTTTCGGCATTATCTATTCTGTGCTTTTTTGTTTTTATCTTCCCAGATAAAGGAACCCATGCAACTTCTCCCTCTTGGTTTCTTTGTTCATGAGGACAAAAATTGTCATTTAATAAACCATACAAATAATGGAATTCTTTAAGAACAAATTAGAAGAGCAAAAGCTATAAATCTATGTTTTGTCTTGTGATTTATTTTAGTTGAATGTGAATGTGGTGTTTATATTCATTCTCACAACCTCCTCTTTCTTTTTCTTTCAGGAGATGAACATGCTGAGAGGATTAGCAAGGAACTGAAGGTGGACCAGGTTGACTTGCTTGCTGACTTTGGCAAAAAAAATAAAAGAATATACTTCAATGGTGATATTCGTTCAAAGTGCAGAAACACCTCACGGAAATGTTCTAGAGGAAACCAAAAGTGGAACCTTTTAGATAAGGCGTCCAGACACCTGTCCAGGAACTTTTGCCAGAGAGGAATATATTTACAGTAGAAGAAGAGCTGGACGCAGGTGACACCATTTTGAGCCAGAAGACTGTAAAAAAGGACAAGACAAAGTTACTGCCTCCAAGTGACCTGAAAATAAGAGCATGTCCCAAGGAATAGATGGTAATGAAGGCATTGTGGAACTGCCTAAGAATGTTGGAGTTGATGGAAATATGCCTAGCACCCACACAGAAGGTCATCAAGGTGCCAGTGTAAATCTAAATGACCATATGACATCAAAGAATGAAGAGGCTGAAGTACCTAAAAATAGGCAGTGCGGAAATACAGTACCTACAAATATACAAACTCTGGATGAGTCACCATCGCTGGAGCCCACCAGTGATACCACCACAATAGATGACATACCAAACAGTGAATTCCATCCTGACAGGATTAGCAGGACTGTTTATAACGCTGACACATACACAAATTATTTCATGGATGAAGCTGTCCAACACATCGACCCTCAAATAAAGGTTATAGCTGTAGAGGCTGCAGATGATGTTCCTAAAATGACTAATATTTTGCAGAAAAATGTCTGCCATATAGGTTTTGAAGTACATGACAAGAATCACAGGTCTGACTCTGAAATCGGTAGTATTTTAAAGAACACTGTCCAAAGAACTGACTCTGAAATTCATGGTATTTTAGAGGACACTGTCCAGACCACCACCTCAGAAGCTGGTGGTATTTTACAGGACACAAGCTCTGCCTTTGAAACTGACACTTTAAAAAGTACTGACTCAGAAATTAGTGGTATTTTAGAGGATACTGTCCAAAGTATTAAATCTAAAACTGGCATTATTGTAGAGGACACTATCCAAAGCACCGACTCTGAAATTAGTTTTTTAGAAGAGCAGAAAATCAACTCAGCATGTGGAGGCATTTTAGATGATGCTCCAGGCCTACTACTGCAACCCTTCCCACTCTGTTCCTCGGAGCTCAATAATAATAACACCCTCGAGACTGATGACAACAATGCAATGTCAGACAGTTTGACTGACTACTCAACTGCTAATTTAGTGGAGAATGACGTGACCCAGATGTCTCCTACTGTAAGACTAAAAACAGATATGGAATCAGCATCTTGTATTTTAGAGGACCTTATTTCAGACATGGTGGTGGACCAGACAACTGAAAATAACTCTGAAGTATGCCTGCTAATCTCTAGCTTCCCTCACACACCAATCCTGATGCCATCTAAGACTGAGGAAGGTGAGACATGCCAGATCACTTTCACACACTTTCTTCTGTCTGAAATACACCAGGATTCTGTGTATTGTATTAAATGCAAGTAACAGTTGGATAAAGTCTGTAGTTAAAAGTTGTCTGTAAAAAAAAAAGGATTTTTATGACTTTAGTAAAACATAATTTTAGTTGGAATTTATTGAAAATTGTCTTTCAGGAACGGAATCAGTTGACTCAGAGGTGAAACAAATGACGTACACATGTGACGTGTCTAATGAGTTGTGGGTTGATGCTTTGGATGAGTGGGGAGATCCTTCCACCTCCTTTCTCTCCCTGGCATCTTCAGATAGCACCAGAACCTCAAAAATGGGGGCTCAGACTGGTGCCTTGGAACTGCCCACTATAGAGAGATGGTCATCTACAGACAGCTGGGCCAGTGCTTTATCAGACTGGATCCAGTTAACAAGTGTCCTTCCAGAAGATTCTCCCACTATGAGAAGTTCTGAGTCTCAGCATCAGTTCTCCAAGACCATCAAGGACATGACTGAGGAGAAGACTACAGCCCTGGAAAGCTCCCTAAAATCAGGAGATGGCAATTCTGAGGGTCAAATGATGATAAAAAACTCTAATGATCTTTCAGCAGACCAGCCTTTTGTACACAGCGGGAGCGTGGAGAGAGAAAAAAGGCTTTACATTTTACATTTAGATATAAACAGGACTCAGGATTTATCAGAAGATATGGAAGGAGAGACCCGGTCAGGTTTACAGGAAGGAGCAGAAGACCCTCAGAAAGACTGTACAGAAGGAAAACTGAAGAACAAGAGTCCCTGTGTGCTGAAGGTAAACTCATTCAGTTCTGTGTAACTTTATTAAACAGATCTGAGCATGTGCTGTTTAGGCTGAGGGCTGCTTTAATTTCTGGGCCTGAAAAACAAAACCCATGTAGAAACCAGTATACAGTAAATATTGTGTAGTTTATATTAACAGTTCAGAGTAAGTGGAGGCTGCGTGTAAAAGGATTACACTTGTCGCTCCTGTGATGGCAGGTTTTGTCCTTCATACAACTCCTTACAGTTTGTAGTTTGTGTATCTCACATTGTTTCACTTTATCTGCACTTTAAAGCATCTTTCTCTCTTCTCTCTCTTTCTCTCTCTCTCTCTCTCTCTCTCTCTTGCTCTCGCTCTCTCTCGCTCTATATATATATATATGAAGCATATGTGTCTATAAATGTATTATATATAATAAAACAAGTAAAATAAAATAAGTGCTAAAAGAAATCGTTTTGCTGAGGTTCCATAATCTAAAATGTAACTGTAAATGGATAAAAAGGACAGTCTAGAAAAGAAATGGAATTGTTTACAAATTAGGTGCTATAAGAGTCCAGAGCATGTTGGGATGTGCTGTTATTGGAAAAACAGTCAACACACACACACACACACACACACACACACACACACACACACACACACACACACACACTTTTACTCCCCTGTAGTCACGTAGTTCATACACACAAATAAACACACAATAGTGACAGCGACTGCTGAGACACAAAAAGAGAAGAAAGAGAGAGAGAGAGAGAGAGAGAGAGAGAGAGAGAGAGAGAGAGAGAGAGAGAGAGAGAGAGAGAGAGAGGGTTAAAACAGATAAACACAAAGGGGTCTGATTACAGAGGGCAATAGATCAGTACATTCACACACACAAACACACACACACAAACACCCCCCCCCCCCCTTTAGGAAAAAGACTAAGAGATGGCTGAGAGGGCAGTCATGGGTGTGTCAGAGGGAAACTGAGCGATAGAGCAGCTGAAAATTGAAACACGACCCCAAGCAAAAGTCTGGAGTGAATCGGAGCACTGCCATTGGCTCGGCTCGGCTCGGCCCGGAATGCTGCGTTGCTCCTCAGGTCCCCATAATAGTAATGAACCCTGCCTTGGATAACTGTATTTACTTTGCTGGAGTGAAGAAAAATGCAGGAGGGTCAAGTGAAGTTAAATGAGGTATAAAGTTTAAAATTGAGTATGAAGGAGAGCCAGGATCAGATGCAAAGATCTAATGTTCGACACACTTCTGTCTATTTCTATCTGCTCAAGAGTCTACGTGTGCCTTTCGATTTATGACCAACCTTTTAGGGCTTCCTTAGGGCCTGACCTTTTACGGAACGTTCTTTTTCCTACAGCAGGACAGTGATGTGCTCAGGGAAGTAAAAGACGAGGCAGCCTTCGAGGAGGAAGGTGAAAAGAATCATGGGGCCTTGAGCTTCTCGTGTTACTCTATCAAGTCTGAGGTCCATTTGTTAGAAAGCTACGAAGCAGCACAGTTCGGGAGCCCCAAAGACGGAGGGTCATGTGTGTTGGCAGGAGAGGATTTTATTATGCCACTTACTCCTATCACTATTGGAACATCTTTCCTTGCTTTGAAAGAGGATCCCGGTGAATCAAGGACATCCATAAAATCTTCCCGCGCAGGGATCAGTGACGAAATTAGATTGGATGTGACACAGAGAACCAGCGGAAAATGTACAAGTGAGTCATCGGACAAACAGGTTTGCGGCTTAAAGGGTCAGGGTTCTTCTTCATCGTCTTGTGAGGACGCAAAGTACGGAACAGAGGACAGTGACGTCAGCTCCGAACTTCAGAAGGTGATCTTACCCACAGGGGAACGGTTAATGATCTGCGAAGAAAAGCATGTAGCATATGTGACTTTAGACGTGGATGACATTCTGAGCTTTAAGAACCTCCCTGAGAATGAGTCGGCTTTAAAACCGGTCAGCTGCGAAGGTTGTGAAAGAGTGGGAAAGATGCCTCATAAAACCAAAACGTCATTTGAAAACAATACGCGGTCCAACAAACACAAGGACAAATCCGGCAGTAACCAGCAGATCGACGCTTAAACCAAGAGACGAGAGAACATTCGAATAGAATCACACGTCCAAGAGTCTGGAGGCGGTGAAGAAGGTAAAGTGACCATGATCGAGACTGTTGTTATTACAGAGAAGGTCCCATCCAGAGCTCAGGGCAAGAAGAAAAAAAAGCATGGAGTACGAAAGGTCGAGAACGAACCACGACTCGAAGCGGACAACAGAGCGACGCCAAAAAACGCAAAGTCTAAAACTGAGACACCGACGACGCAAACGAGCAAGGTGCGAGAGAAACTCGCAAAATACGAGGGAAAGGAGACGAGCGGAAACGAAAGCGTGAGCGAAGAAAAAACAAAACTCAGTGCAGAAACACCGAGCAAGTGTTTGTCTGATGCAGCAGACGATGACATCATCAAACGCAGACGCATTACTGGGGACAAACCCGGATCCGTCTCGATCAGGACGAGGCCGCAGCTTCCTGCCATCTTCCAGCAGAAGAAAAAGGAAGATGTGGTGCAAGTGAAAGAAGGTACCAGAATTTAAACACTTTAGAAACGTTTATAGATTTTTTATATGAAAATTACAATCAAATCGAAACGTTTTTAGCTTTAAAGTGGAAACACAATGTTGCTGCGTAGCTTTCGATTATCACAAACTCATGTTCGTCTTTAATGTAGAATCCTGAGTGTGTTTCCACCTTCAGTTACGCTGCTGCTGGAATCCAATAGGAATCAGTGGGAATGTTACATGTTCAATACACCAGTCCAAAAATTCTCATTCAACCCTTCTGTTTGTGTATGGTGTGTGTGTGTGTGTGTGTGTGTGTGTGTGTGTGTGTGTGTGTGTGTGTGTGTGTGTGTGTATGTGTGTGTGTGTGTGTATGTGTGTGTTTGTATGTGTGTGTATGTGTGTGTGTGTGTGTGTGTGTGTGTGTGTATGTGTGTGTGTAGTCCCACGTGTTCTATCTGAGATTGACGCAGCTCCGGTGGTTGATGATCCTCAGAGCATTACTCTGTGGTGCCACTTCAGCTCCATCAAAGACGATTCCTCCATCATGTGGGTGAAAGAGGGAGCGACGCTGCACGAGGAAAAGAGGAAGTACGAAGATTTTAAAAATATTTTTAAACAAACTAACAAAACAAAAAACCTGCACCTCGTCACATTTCCAAAATAAATCCTGAAGATGTTAATAAAACGTGCTACAGCTTTTCCTCTGACTCTGACAAAGTGCTGACACTGGAGACTCCTTCCAGGTGATAATCGAGGTGTAGGTACAGGATGTTAGTGCATATTAATGTTAGGGAAGGTGAGGAAGGTCCTGAGGTGAAGTGGAGAGCATTATTATGGTGTTATGGTCTTACACCAAGCCGTGGACCCGTATCACCTTCTACCAGGGTCACCTCGTTACATCTACAATTCTGCTTCTCCGAATCACACACTCTGATAAAGTAGTGCCAGAAGATTACAGTCATTTACATGAGTTTTAATACATGGCTATTAAAGAGCGAGAGAACCTGTGTTACATCTCTACTAATGATAAATGTGTTGGAATGAACTCATCGCACTGTCACAATCCACTATTCACACCTGAACCCCTTCCAGCCAATCACAATCCACTATTCACACCTGAACCCCTTCCAGCCAATCACAATCCACTATTCACACTGACCAGGGTGTAATGTGTACTATATGAATATATAAGGTAAGTTCTTCCCCTGTGTTTCTGTTTCTGCAGAGTGGGAGATGATGCCCGAGTGTCTCTGTCGCTGCTGAAAGCCTGCAGTAAGGATTTGGGTTTTTATCACTGTACTTTGATCAGCACTCTGGGTTCGGTTTCCACCTTAGACTATCATCTCACATCAGAAGGTGAGTTCTGTTCAAATCCTGATATTAAAACTTTTTAATGTGAATACAGGAGACATCACTTTTCTCCTTTCCTCTCCTCTCCTCTCCTCTCCTCTCCTCTCCTCTCCTCTCCTCTCCTCTCCTTTCCTTTCCTCTCAGTGCTCATGGAGCTTGTCATCCCGAACCATGACACACCAGGTGAGCCTTCATTCCACCTTAACTTCCTCTAGATCCTTAAAACAGAGGGAGGGGCTACGGCTCTTTCACCGTAATCTCATTTGCTGCCACTTTCACTCTCTCCTTATCTCACCCAATCTCTTCTTATCTCACCAAATCTCTCATAATCTCTCCCATTTTTTCCCCTTCTCTCCTAATCTCTCCCATTCTCTCATAATCTTTCCTAATCTCCCTAATTCTCTTGTTTTCTTCCACTCTCAGATGAGCATAAAGTGATAGATGGCGAGGAGGAGGACGTGTCCTGCGCTCCTCTCCTCTTTAAAGACGACATCCTGACTGATCAGTATTTTGGAGAGAAGCAGCACTCCAGCATCCTGACAGAGAAAGCTCACTTCGGTGAGGGAATGCATCGGAAGGCATTCAGGACCATGATGCGCACCGGCATGACGCCGTTGTTCGACCCGGGACACGCCTGCGTCCTCAAAGTGCACAGCTCCATCGACTACGGCACCCAGAACGACGAGGAGGTCGTCCAGAAAAACTACAACCTCGCCGTGGAGGTGAAAAACAGTCGGAAAAGTGAAAATGCCCAGGAAATTCAATTGAGTAAAGAAACAAGATAAAATAGGGAGAATTCGGTTTTCCATGAATTCTAAACAAACAAACAAACAAACAAACAAATAGATAAATAAATAAATAATGACTCTGTCCTGCTCAAGGACAAGCTCAGATCATCATGTCAAAGCAATATATATTTACATTTAATTTAAATAGTACATTTATTCAATTTATTAAATCTATTTATAAAAACATAAAAAGTGTTCCCAGAGGACGATGTTTCTATCAGTGCTGCTAATGCCCTGATTGTTCTTTTCCTCAGGAGTGTTATGTCCAGAACACGGCCAGAGAATACATCAAGGCCTACACAGATGTGGCCAGGTCTGCAGAATCCTTTGGAGAAGTTCCTGAGTGAGTACAGAAACATGTTCACACTTACAGAGATGAAAAATACTGAGACACCAGACTTTTCCAGCCATATGTGGTTCTTCTCCAAACTGTTAGCATAAAGTCAGAGGCACACAATTGTATCAGACATCATTGGATGCTGTATGCCCCTGTGCACAAAGCCAGCTCCATGAAGATCTACTTTCCATGGGTTGGAGTGGAAGATCTCCTGCTATAAAGCTCTAACCAGTATCTGACTTTACCAACACCCTTGTGGCTCCTCACAATCTAGTGGAACATCTTCTCAGAAGAAGATTCACATATCAATGTTATGGTCAGCTGTCCACAAACTTTTGGCCATATAGTGTTTTATATTAAATTAGCTTTAACATTTTTATCTTATTTACTTAAATTTGAACACATAACAACCAAATAAAGAGAAATCTTTTTCCTAATCAGTTTTTATGCTAATAATAGCTACAATAACATTATCATCATGCTAGTGATTGTTAGCAGCTAAATGACCAGTGAAAATTAGCATGCTAGTATGTTAGGGCTAGTTTGCATGCTAAGTATTAGCGTTGTGCTAAGTGTGCGTTTTAGGGGCGCTAGGTATTTTAGTTATACACTTTACTAAATTGAGCTAGTGATGTTTAGAATGCTAACAGTGGTGCACTCCAGTGGAAGTTCTCCTGCTATAAAGCTCTAAACTCTATTGAACATCTTTGGGATGAATGTAAACACTGACTGCACCTCAGGCCTCCTCAACTTCTCGCCTACATCACTAACTGACTTTACTAACACTCTCGTTTCTGAATGAGCACAAATCTTCACAAAATCTAGTAGAACATCTTCTCAGAAGAGTGGAGCTCATTATAGGTGTAAATGGAGACTCAATGTGGAATGGGATGTTTAAAACGAGGCACATAGCAACTTTCTGCTCAAGTAGTGTACATGATATTTTTCAGAATCATCCCTATTTTTCTGGTGCACCGGCCCTCGAATGCCGTTCCATACGCCACGCTGGAGGAGGAACTGATCGGAGATTTCGTAAAATACTCTGTTAAGGACGGGAAAGAGATCAACCTGATGAGAAAAGACTCGGAGGCCGGACAGAAATGCTGTGCTTTTCAGCACTGGGTTTACACACAGACTGATGGGAACTTGCTGGTTACTGATATGCAGGGTGAGATCACTTATAGAGTCTTTCATCACTGTACAATACAGATGTGCTGCAGAATTTACCAATTTTTCTTAGATTTTGATCGAAAAATCCATTTTAGGACAAACAGAACTTAATGCTGAAAGAGCACCAACAAATCACTCCAATATTCCCTATGAATTATTATAGATTACTTACAAAGGTCATGTGCGGGTTCACACACATTTCACCAGATGTTTGTTTTATTAACAATTTGTCACATAAACAGCCTAATACGACATGCAGTGAAAAATCTTTAACAAGCAGCTTTTTAAAAAAAATAGGTTTTTGACTACAGTGGAATCAAATACATTCGATTTACAATATAATAAAACTATTCCTTTCTATTCTAAAACCAATGAAAAATAGTTTAATTTCAGTGATTCAAAAATGGAACTTATATAATTTATATATAGATTTATATAATTAATCTTTATTTCATTCTTTAATTTTTATCATTTATAGATTGAATTTTGAAAATAGAAATCAGATCACTTATTTATTACTGATGGGGTGCCATTATATATATGTGCAGGTGTAGGTATGAAGCTGACAGATGTTGGAATTGCCACCTGCAAAAAAGGGTAAGTTTGTAATATTTGCTATCTGATTTTATGGCAATTTATTTATATTTTTACAAGTGTGTGTGTGTGTGTGTGTGTGTGTGTGTGTGTGTGTGTGTGTGTGCGTGTGTGTGTGTGTGTGTGTGTGTGTGTGTGTATGTAGTTATAAGGGTTTTAAAGGAAACTGTTCCACGTCGTTCATCGACCAGTTTGAAGCTCTTCATCAGTGTAATCGTTTCTGCGAGCTGCTCGGCCTCACGTCCCTGCAGTCCAAACCCAAACAAGCAGCTTTACCCAAAGCCAAAGCGCAACCTGCTGGCAGGAAAAAGCCTTTCGGACCTGCTCTCAAGAGCAAATGCTGAAAGGACTCCAGACTTTAGAGCAGATTTCTGTGCAGAAATGCTGTGAGGTCACATCAATGTGTTGAACTGGATTCAAAGACATTTATGACTCGTGAATATTTGTACCTGTTTTTTGTTTTTTTTTGTATTATGTTTTCACATGTAGCCATGCCATATGCTAATGAACTGCTGCTGTGCAATATACTGATATCCAGATGTGTCATGCTGATGATATGCAGATGTTATACTGCTGCATTGTATGCTGATGCTATACAGATGTGCTATATGCAGATGTTATACTGCCGCGTCATGTGCAAATGATATATAGAAGTGCCATATGCAGATGTTATTTTCTGCATTATATGCAGATGTTATACAGATATGCCATATGCAGATGTTTTTCTGCTGCTTTATATGCTGTTAAATACAGTTGTGTTTTTTTGCATATGTTATAGTGCTGCGTCATATGCAAAACGATATACAGATGTGCTATATGCAGATGTTCCTCTGCTGCATTATATGGTTATGGTATACAGATGTGCCATATGCGGATGTTCTTCTGCTGCATTATATGCTGATGATATACAGATGTGATATATGCAGATGTATTTCGGCTGCATTATATTCTGTTTATATACAGATGTGCCATATGCAGATGTTATTCTGCAGTACTATATTTTGACAATATACAGATGTGCTATATGCAGATGTTATTCTGTTGCATTATATGCTGATATATACAGATGTGCTATACGCAGATGTTATTCTGTTGCATTATATGCTGATATATACAGATGTGCTATATGCAGATGTTATACTGCTGCATTATATGCTGATGATATATAGATGTTCTATATGCTGATGATGTACAGATGTGCTATATGTTACAACAGCGCAATACAGTATGATGAAGCATCAGTCGATAAAATGAAGTGAACTCCTCTGTTAGTCATGATGATCCAAACACACGTGTGAATTTGGTGAAAATTTGAGAACGCTGATTTTTTTTTTTGCCAAAGAACAATAAGGGTTTAGTCTGTAATGTTTTTGGTTTAAAGATTTCATCTCAGATTTTTACTAAATTCACACCATGCTCTTTGATTCTTATGACACAGGGGCGAATCTATTTTATTTGATCACCTTCTAGAGTGACAAAATGTAGTGCAATACAATGTTTTTGTACATTATAATCAGCACATGGCACAGCTGTATATCCCAAACGTGGGACGCAGATGATATGGAATCACTTTAAATCTCTGAATTTTGCTGTAGTTCATATTTATAATAATTTTCTTATAAATCGTTTATTTTCATTGGTTAATGTAAAGCTGTAAATATTTTTCTAAACTTATCTTGTTGAACTGCTGAGTAACTTTTGTACAGACTTTCTGTTTGCAAGAGAAAAAAAGTGTCCCGGTGGTGAACGGTGATAAAAACATCTCCTGCTGAGCGATGAAGTCAGCTGTCCTCCAGCCTCAGAAGGAACGTGAACCTCGGCCAGGTTTCCAGAGTCGCCTGACATCCCGAAACGTTATAAACAAACAAACACACACACACACACACACACACACACACACACACACACACACACACCTGCCACATGCAGCAGGTCAAGGAGATTCACGTGCCATCGGAAAACCAGCGGTTCTTTACAGTTTCCATGCAGATCTCCGGTCAGAACTGGTCCAGGAGGAAACACGTGCGCGAGTGGAACTGAACTAAACTTATTAATTAAAACTTGGGAATTTTGTTGCTTTTTAAAGGTTTAATTTCAACTAAATGAAATGTTATGGTTCAAAACTTTTCATCTGAGCAATGCAAGAACAAAATATTAATAAATAAATGATACAAAACCAAAAATAAATGCATTAAATAATATTAAATATTCATTTTTTTATATTCATTTTTATTTTTTTAACGTTTTTGTGAAACAATTGCATTGTGCATTAAGTTCAGGAGGCACGTCTCTGTTTAAGTTTAAATACATTTAAAGAATAGAATGAATATTTTAATTAAATGCACAGAAATATAAATGATGTGCCCAATATATAATTGTTTTATTCTAAAATGTGTTTTCCTACAAATACTTTTTTTTTATCTGTAGCTCGAGTTGTAGCATACACGATGTTCTCAAAAGTTTTGGGACTCTCTACTTCTCCAGTCATATATATATATATATATATAACTTGAACTAGGAGACCCCAAACCTGTTGCAGCATGACTACTTTCCATGGTTTGGAGTGGAAGATCTCCTGCTGTAGAGCTCTGAAATCCAAATCGCACTTTGTCAAATTCCAATAAGGATTGAAAAACTGCTGTGGCTTGATTTAGACACGCAGCTGAAATATCAGGTGTATGATATGAAGGTGGTGTATAACATGCCCTTATAGCATTGTGTTTGCAGTAAATCCGACATTAGACATTATTTTTTTTCTAAAATATTTTCTATTGTTTATTAAAGAGATAACTGCCATGACAACACATCACTGATGAGCATAAAGGTTAGGTCTCACACACACACACACACACACACACACACACACACTGATTAATCATACTATTGGTCCCCTTCATGCCATCCTGATGAGGAGATGTGTGTGGTGTGATGGTCACGCCGTAGTTATTTAGTGTGATAATGGCGTTTGATTGGACATCACACAAACACCATTGTCACACTCCATAGCTGCGGAGCGAGAGAGAGAAAGAGAGAGAGAGGGAAAGAGAGAGAGAGAGAGAGAGAGAGAGAGAGAGAGAGAAAGATACAAACACAGCCTAAAAAAAGTGAGATAGAGAGAAAGAGAGAGAGAAAGAGAAGGAGTAATAAATACAGTTATCAGACATTTAATATACAACATTCAATTATTATTATTATTTAAATGAGCATCATAATACCACACCACTGAGTTCTGCAATCTGATTGGTCAGATGTTGATTAATTCTCTGTAACAGCAGCTACAATAGGATGAAAGGTTTTTTTTTGCATGGAAATTGATGATTGTACTTAACAATAATGGAAGGAGTCTCCAGTGTCAGAAAGAAAGCTGTGATCAAGAAGTGGATCTTTTGGATTTTTGTGTTTTAATAACCAGAAGAGAGAGAGAGAGAGAGAGAGAGAGAGAGAGAGAGAGAGAGAGAGAGAGAGAGGGTGAGTGTTTATAGCTGTTATAGTTTAAGTAAATTAAATGGTGCAGTTTTTGGGAAATTGTTGTGGTTTGAGAAGAATAAAACCCTTGAGGTGGTGCTGACAGAGGAAATGAATCAACCTCAGGAGGAGAACAGTAAATCTGCTTAATCACAACACACTCTTACTGATTATTTGACTTTAACAGCGACACACACTGTGGATTATTCCGTTCTTATCTGACTGTGTGGAGAAATTCTACTCATTTCTAAAATTTTTATCATTTACTGCTTATTTGATATTTAATTTTTTTTATCCTTAAGTTAGACTCATACGAAACTTTTCATATAATTTGACCTTTGAAAATCAACCACTGGATAGAAATCTATTTTTTGGAGAAAAATAAACTACAGAAAATTTCTTCCACGTCAAAATACAAATACATCATTTAATACAAAAAATATATATAATTACAAATATCACAGAGATTTACAAATGAAAAATATTAATCAAATTGAAAATCTCAACCCACCTCAGGTTTTTAAAGATGGCGGTTAAATGTCCAGGTCTCGACTTCATGTGTGCGATCACTAAGTTAAAAAACAAAAAAAAAAGAAAAACAAAACAAAAAGGCCATAAACGCGTAGCATTTATAAAACTCCGGCACACATTACCATCTGCTCTACACCCAGTGATCTTCTGCACTCTGGGAGGAAACAGCAGCAGTTTGCTTGGGAAGATATGAGCTTGGGTTCAGATCGGTTTGCTCCCTTCTGCTCCTCTTTATGTGGCCTCTCAGGCTTTTAGTCAAACAGTAAATGGAAGTGAAAGATAAGCTGTGAGCGCTATTGATCAGCTCGCAACGTGGAGTGCAGGTCACTCACCCAAAACCCCAACCGCCAGGAGAGGAGGGAAAAAAAACCCTTCTGATATCACTCAGAGTCAAGAACTGCACATTACTCAAGTCTACTACAACAACTACTGCCCTAAAATCCTGAGCTACACAAAGTTCTCAATCTGACTGATTTATACGTCTCATCTACTGATTTACTAACATCTAGAACTATCAAATATACTGACCATAAAGTACTGACACTAACTAGTACAATACTAACCACCCCTAATATACCACTCTCTAATACTAATCTACACTCCAATACTAATCTACACTCCAATACTAATCTACACTCTAATACTAATCTACACTCCAATACTAATCTACACTCTAATACTGATCTACACTCCAATACTGATCTACACTCCAATACTAATCTACACTCTAATACTGATCTACACTCCAATACTAATCTACACTCCAATACTAATCTACACTCCAATACTAATCTACACTCTAATACTAATCTACACTTTAATACTAATCTACACTCTAATACTAATCTACACTCCAATACTAATCTACACTCAATACTAATCTACACTCAATACTAATCTACACTCAATACAAATCTACACTCTAATACTAATCTACACTCCAATACTAATCTACACTCTAATACTAATCTAACACTCCTAATACTAATCTACACTCAATACTAATCTACACTCTAATACTATTACACTTAATACTAATCTACACTTAATACTAATCTACACTCCAATACTAATCTACACTCCAATACTTATCTACACTCTAATACTAATCTACACTCCAATACTAATCTACACTCTAATACTAATCTACACTCCAATACTAATCTACACTCTAATACTAATCTACACTCTAATACTAATCTACACTCCAATACTAATCTACACTCCAATACTAATCTACACTCTAATACTAATCTACACTCCAATACTAATCTACACTCCAATACTAATCTACACTCCAATACTGATTTACACTATACTAATCTACACTAATACTAATCTACACTTTAATACTAATCTACACTCCAATACTAATCTACACTCTAATACTGATTTACACTTTAATACTAATCTACACTTTAATACTAATCTACACTCCAATACTAATCTACACTCCAATACTAATCTACACTCTAATACTAATCTACACTCTTATACTAATCTACACTCCAATACTAATCTACACTCTAATACTAATCTACACTCTAATACTAATCTACACTCCAATACTAATCTACACTCCAATACTAATCTACACTCTAATACTAATCTACACTCTAATACTAATCTACACTCCAATACTAATCTACACTCTAATACTAATCTACACTCTAATACTGATCTACACTCCAATACTAATCTACACTCTAATACTAATCTCTATAATCTACACTCCAATACTAATCTACACTCTAATACTAATCTACACTTTAATACTGATCTACACTCCAATACTAATCTACACTCCAATACTAATCTACACTCCAATACTAATCTACACTCTAATACTAATCTACACTTTAATACTAATCTACACTCTAATACTAATCTACACTCCAATACTAATCTACACTCTAATACTAATCTACACTCCAATACTAATCTACACTCTAATACTAATCTACACTCTAATACTGATCTACACTCCAATACTAATCTACACTCCAATACTAATCTACACTCCAATACTAATCTACACTCTAATACTAATCTACACTCTAATACTAATCTACACTCTAATACTAATCTACACTCCAATACTAATCTACACTCTAATACTAATCTACACTCCAATACTGATCTACACTCTAATACTAATCTACACTCTAATACTGATCTACACTCCAATACTAATCTACACTCCAATACTAATCTACACTCCAATACTAATCTACACTCTAATACTAATCTACACTCTAATACTAATCTACACTTTAATACTAATCTACACTCTAATACTAATCTACACTCCAATACTAATCTACACTCTAATACTAATCTACACTCTAATACTAATCTACACTCCAATACTAATCTACACTCCAATACTAATCTACACTCCAATACAAATCTACACTCTAATACTAATCTACACTCTAATACTAATCTACACTCCAATACTAATCTACACTCTAATACTGATTTACACTCTAATACTAATCTACACTTTAATACTAATCTACACTCCAATACTAATCTACACTCTAATACTGATTTACACTCTAATACTAATCTACACTTTAATACTAATCTACACTCCAATACTAATCTACACTCTAATACTGATTTACACTCTAATACTAATCTACACTTTAATACTAATCTACACTCTAATACTGATTTACACTCTAATACTAATCTACACTTTAATACTAATCTACACTCCAATACTAATCTACACTCTAATACTGATTTACACTCTAATACTAATCTACACTCTAATACTAATCTACACTCCAATACTAATCTACACTCTAATACTGATTTACACTCTAATACTAATCTACACTTTAATACTAATCTACACTCTAATACTGATTTACACTCCAATACTAATCTACACTCTAATACTGATTTACACTTTAATACTAATCTACACTTTAATACTAATCTACACTCCAATACTAATCTACACTCTAATACTAATCTACACTCTAATACTAATCTACACTCTAATACTAATCTACACTCCAATACTAATCTACACTCCAATACTAATCTACACTCTAATACTAATCTACACTCCTATACTAATCTACACTCCAATACTAATCTACACTCTAATACTGATTTACACTTTAATACTAATCTACACTTTAATACTAATCTACACTCCAATACTAATCTACACTCCAATACTAATCTACACTCTAATACTAATCTACACTCCTATACTAATCTACACTCCAATACTAATCTACACTCTAATACTGATTTACACTTTAATACTAATCTACACTTTAATACTAATCTACACTCTAATACTAATCTACACTCCAATACTAATCTACACTCTAATACTGATTTACACTTTAATACTAATCTACACTTTAATACTAATCTACACTCCAATACTAATCTACACTCCAATACTAATCTACACTCTAATACTAATCTACACTCTAATACTAATCTACACTTTAATACTAATCTACACTCCAATACTAATCTACACTCCAATACTAATCTACACTCTAATACTAATCTACACTCCTATACTAATCTACACTCCAATACTAATCTACACTCTAATACTGATTTACACTTTAATACTAATCTACACTTTAATACTAATCTACACTCTAATACTAATCTACACTCCAATACTAATCTACACTCTAATACTAATCTACACTCTAATACTGATTTACACTTTAATACTAATCTACACTTTAATACTAATCTACACTCCAATACTAATCTACACTCCAATACTAATCTACACTCCAATACTAATCTACACTCCAATACTAATCTACACTCTAATACTAATCTACACTCTAATACTAATCTACACTCTTATACTAATCTACACTCCAATACTAATCTACACTCCAATACTAATCTACACTCTTATACTAATCTACACTCTAATACTAATCTACACTCTAATACTAATCTACACTCTAATACTAATCTACACTCCAATACTAATCTACACTCTAATACTAATCTACACTCCAATACTAATCTACACTCCAATACTAATCTACACTCTAATACTAATCTACACTCTAATACTAATCTACACTCTAATACTAATCTACACTCCAATACTAATCTACACTCTAATACTAATCTACACTCTTATACTAATCTACACTCCAATACTGATCTACACTCCAATACTAATCTACACTCCAATACTAATCTACACTCCAATACTAATCTACACTCTTATACTAATCTACACTCCAATACTAATCTACACTCTAATACTAATCTACACTCTAATACTAATCTACACTCCAATACTAATCTACACTCCAATACTAATCTACACTCTAATACTAATCTACACTCTTATACTAATCTACACTCCAATACTAATCTACACTCCAATACAAATCTACACTCTAATACTAATCTACACTCTAATACTAATCTACACTTTAATACTAATCTATTCTCTGATACAGATGTGTGTACAACTTTGTGAAAGTTTTCGGAAAAGTAACAGTTATGGCTGGTGATAAATCAGGTAATAAAGTGTAGCCTTTATGAACATTAGCATGCTAGTAAAGAATACTAGTATTAGAGGTTATATTAGTGTGCTAATGTATGAGAATGCTAACAGTAGAGGACTTTATCATGCTAATGATTGTTATAATGCATGTAGTGCTCTTTAATGTGAAAGTAATAAACACTAGTTATATTGTAGTCATTTAAAGTTTATTACTGGTGGATTAATACGTGTAAAGTAACCGATGAAGGTTATAACAATCGCTCGTTAAACTGGAGACGCTGAAGACATTTTGCTGGAGTAAAGTTCATGGTATGAAATGATGTTCGGGCCTTTTCCCTGAAATATTCCTGAGGTTTGATTTACAGCGTTTTTGCGAGAGTTGGCGCTGGAAATGTTTGAGCGTCTGATAAAATGTCCTGAGCAGCTCTTATTTACTCGTCCTTGAAAGTGATAAGCGGCTGAGTGTCTGTGTGAATGAACTGTGTTCCCTTCAACCTACAACCTCCCTCCCTCACACACACACACACACACACACACACACACACACACACACACACACACACACACACACACACACACACACACACACTTCAAACACAACCAAGTATATTCAGAAAAAATATACAGAAAACATACATATAGAGAGAAATATAAAGTAAGTGTAGTGAGTACACAGTGCTTTGGGTGAGTTTTTTTATTTTATAAAATAATAATAAAAGGATGAATGAGTGCAAACACTTCTTACATACACACACAATCTCATTTAGTAAAAAAAAAAAAGGGGGCAAACATCTCCACAAGGCCAAAACTGTCCTGGCGTTATCATAAACCCACGCGACTGACGTGACCTCTGACCCGCACAGGGTTGATCTGGGTCATGTGTGGGGTAAAAGCTCGACTCACCCTGACATGACAGGATCTAACCTACATTTACACCATCACTTCTATATAACACTAACATACCTAAAGTCTTTCAAATCAAATCAAATTTTATTTGTCACATACACATTCGTACCCTGTATGTATGTGTATGTGACAAATAAAATTTGATTTGATTTGAAAGACTGAGTCGTCACCAGATGAGTCTCACATGAATCCATAAAGCATCTGAAATCTCTGTGCTTCTGTTAGTGACTGAACAAATTCACCTTCATGAAATCTTGTTTATCATCTGAATTTCCTGAAAAGAAAGTTTTTATAAACTCTGTATAATCTGTGTAAATCTTTAGAATCAAACAGCAAGCAGTGCAGTCACTTCATTATCATTCCCTTATTTTCTTCTACTTCTGCTACTGAATCTTCATCCCTAAAACTCCAATTTCCTGAGCAACCTCGATGATGGATTTGGACTGCTACAATGTGCTGAAGACCACAGTTTGGATGAACGGTTCTGCATCAATCACTGAACACCTCAACACTGATGGAACTGTAATGACTGGACATTCCGTGTTGAGGATGATCTTCCCTTTGAGTCTGGTTCTTCTCAATGTTTCTTCCTCATACCATCTCAGGAAGATGTTCCTTCAGCACAGTCACCACAGGCTCACTCACTCAGAGAAAACGAATTATAAAGAAAAACTTAAACGATTGTTTATTACATTATCTGTGTCAAGCTGCTTTGAGAAAATGTCTATTGGCATAAGATCTACAAATAAAAACGAAGTGAACTGAATTGAATTAAATCCGAGGTTCCCTGGGTGAGACGAATTTGATTTGCCTGTAATTACATTTTCTCAACATTTCTATTTTATGCAAAATTCTATCTGACTAAACTGCACATTCTCTCCAAAAACACAAAGATGCATCTGAACGTGTGTGTGAAGTGCAGGATGGACTTTTCTCCCTCATCACCATCGCTCCTCTGACCTGCACTGCAGGAACTCCGGAGATTGAGGTGTTTGATGGCAGGAGTCTCCAACATGTTCAGGATGGAGAAGTTTACACACTTCACACAACTCGTTTCTTAGAAACAGAAAGTAAAAAAAAAAATCCAGACCAAAAAAAAGTTTTCATTCCTCAGTTTAATTTGAACCAAGTTATACGAATCGCAAGGGTGAACATTCCCCATCGATACAAAAACAACAGGCTCTACAAAAGAGAGAGAGAGAGACAAAGAGAAAGAGAGAGAAAAGAAAGAGATAAGAACATCTGAGTGGATCAGAACTCTGCGGAATCACATTGTGAGGGGCAGAGAAGAGAAAAGAGCACAGGAACCAGAAAAAGGCTCAGAGAAACTGAATCTGAGACACTTCAGGAGATCCTGATTCAGAAAAACAACAACAAAAAAAACACCCTGAACCTTTTCACAACCCTGATCCGGGGCATTTACGACTCCGAGGGGCAGAACCGAGCCGGATCGGGTGTTCAGAGTTCAGAGCGAGATCAGACAAAAAGCAGAGAGAAAAAAAAAAAAAAAGAGGTCGTAGATATTTATAGCAAAGTCACATTCAAGTTAATATTAATAAAAGAGAAAAAAGCGTCGCCCCACGAGGCTTGCGAGCGACAGATAAAGTGCCCTTACAGCTTTTAATGATGTTAGAATGAACATAAATAATAAAAAGAGGGAGGTGTAGAGAGGGGGATGTGGGTTGGAATAAAAAGGAAAGCGTGACGGAGAGATACATTTCAGAGTTAAAGTAGTAAAAATGTGCAGCAGTCAGAACGTTCACATCTTCATTCATGCTGTTAATACTTACAGAAGCTTTAATACAGTGAATCAGTTAAACATGTTTTTTTCTTCCTCAATCCTCAAAAAAAAGTACAAACAGTTTAATAATTGCAATAATATTAATAATACACTGTTTCTCCTTTTTTTTTTTTTTTTTTTTTTTTTTTTTTAACACGCCATCGGTTCCAGAGAAGCAGGAAAACTGCGTTAATTACTACGTCCTCATATCCATAACACGACACACACACACACAGGCATGTTCATGGCACCGTCTTCAGCACTGAAACACACTTTAAACCTAAAAGTGTAAACGTGCGAGTTATTGATAGGAACGAAACGTCGAGCTGCTCGAGATCGTCTGGAGCAAAATCATCATAAAAATCTAAAAAAAAAAAAAAAAAAATATATATATATATATAATGACTGTTCCTTCTGTGTTTTGGAAGAAAATAACAATAATAAAAATACATCCCCAGCGTGGAAGAAGCGAAGAGCGGAGGAGGTGTGAGGAGGAGGAAGAGGAGCAGAAGAAAGAAGAGGAGGAAGAGGAGCGGTCTTCATCGTCTAAGGTAATCTGGTGTTTATAAGACCTGATATGGGTTTCAACAATTGCGGCGCCTTCACTACCCATAATCCTTTGTGAGTAGAGGTGGAAGAGAGGAGAGAGAGAGAGAGAGAGAGAGAGAGAGAGAGAGAGAGAGAGAGAGAGAGAGAGAGAGAGTGTTAAAGGACTGTGCCGTAGTGTAGCTTAAACTTTTAGTTCAGTCTCAATGTGTAGGAACACACACACATACACACACACACTATGTGCAAATATTCAATCGTCTGTTCAACACACACACAGAGACAGAAAAGTAAAGGTGATAAAAGGCGCCAGGCCTCAGATTTGCGTGCGTGTGTGTGTGTGTGTGTGTGTATCTAGTCGACTCCCTCGAAGCCCTGTGCGTTCTCCACAGCCATTAGCAGCTTCTCCCTCAGATCATCGAACGACTCGTACGCCGGCAGATCCAAACGATTGAAACTGCACACGGGACACAAGAATTAATATTAATATTAATAATAAACATAACAGATGAGCAGCTACGATATTTTATGGCAAATATTTCAACAGAAAACAGAGGCAGTCCGTGTGTCTGCGCTCAAACCGAGGAACAATAACATAATAAATAATAACCACCAACACCAGCTGCCTGCTTTTACACTCCGTTTCTAAAATGCACAAACAATAAAATTTCAACTTTTTTTATTTCTTTTTTTTATTGATCTTTTATTAATTTCTATTTTAAATGTTTTTAATATGATTTATTTAAGCGCATACATTATATTCATCCCTTCCTTTAATCACAGAAAAGTCCGAGTAGACGCAGTGTGTCACGCTATACACGTCTTACATCATGTTTTATGGATCAGATCATCACACACACACACACACACACACACACACACACACACACACACACACACACACACACACACACACACACACACACACAAACAAACGTTAAAAAAAAGAGTTGCTTGTAAAACATGTGCTGAAATATAGTGAACCCCTGTGGTAACAATGTGATGGTAAATTCCAACATATATGTATTAAGGAAAATGGACTATACCATGTGTGTGCACGGGGGAGTTTGTCTGGAGTCCCCCACTGCTCGATGGTAAACAACTGTGGGCCATTTGAACCTGAAAAACACACACACACACACACACACACACACACACACACACACACACACACACACACACACACACACACACACACACACACACACCTCTGCATAAAGCATGAAGAGAAACACCACTTTGAAATGATTTACCTGACATGTTTAAGTTTTAGATATTTTTAAGCTGTGAATAAAATAGAAACATCAGAACTTTCAGAAACAAAGATACTGTTAAGTCAATATTTATCGCTTGTGAACAAGTTCTCAGTGTCTGATCGGAGGTTATCTGGGGTTTTAGACTGAACCATTACTTTCACAGGGTTAATCTGAAAGTCCATTCTTTTTCCATCTTGCTTTACAAATCATTCTTAACGTTTTATGACATTCTGTATCTTAAGTTTCCTGGGGTTCCTCATGTTAGAGCAGTACAGCAGAATATTTTGGAGAACATTATATTTATTGCCTCTCTCTCTCCGCCCAAAACCAAGAACATACAGAAGATCAAAGCTCAAACAAACGCAATAATTCTTTATTAATTGTTTTTTTTTTCTATTGCAAAGGGAGAAATCATTTAGATTTTAATGTGTATTAATATTTTTATTAGAATTTTTTATTAGAATTTAAAAAACTTTCAATTAAAAAAAGAAAAAAAAAGAAACACTGTCATACTGGGTTTTCGTGTCTTTTTTTCCGTGCCAATCTTTTACCTGTGTGTGTGTGTGTGTGTGTGTGTGTGTGTGGTGTGTGTGTGTGTGTGTGTGTGTGTGTCACTTGTCTTACCATAGAGCTCAGCGAAACCGTTCATAGGAACTCTGGATGTTCCTGTGACGAACTGTAGCAGCCGAATCCTCTTTTCAGCATCCATCAACAACACGGCCTACACACACACACACACACGCACGCACACGTTATTTATATATATATATATATATCAATCAGTAAAATCAGGAGTGATGAGTTTAATTCATTTTTTTATTTCAGTGCAAAGATTCGTGTCATTACTCAGTAGGGAAGTTATAATAAAATAATACTAGCAGGAGAGTATATACCTGGTTGTGTTCGAAGTGTGTGTGTGTGTGTGTGTGTGTGTGTGTGTGTGTGTGTGTGTGTGTGTGTGGACTGATAAGGAGGTTCTGATGTGATGTTCTCATTGTGTGTTTGCTCTGATGAAAGAACCACATCAAAAAGACTTTGAACATTAGAGGAATATGTACACACACGTGTGCACACACACACACACACACACACACACACACACACACACACACACACACCACACACATACATACCTTCCAGAACCACTGTATTAAGGGGTGATTGGGGCAGTATCCGTTTTTATACACCGTGTGCTGTCTCCAGTCGTTAACGTCCACGTCACCCAGACCACACATCAGCAACTACACAACACACAACAGCCTTAATATATTACACACAAAAGTGTGTGTGTGTGTGTGTGCGCGCAAACACGTGTCTTATTACCTCCAACTCGTTCTCATCAAAGATCTTAATCAAGTCGATGAGAATCAGTTCTGTGAATCCCTGTGAAATAAAAAAAAAAAATCATCATCTTCATCCGCTCACAATCAGCTCTCGTCATTTCTGCACCTTCATACTCTTCCTTTTTCTTTTATTTCCTTTCTCTTTTGTCTTTCCTTTTATACTTCTGCTTTTACCTCTTTTATTTGGTCTACATTTATTTCTGCCTTTACTCTCTGCACATATATTCCCCCTCTCTTTTCATTCTTTTTTCTCTTTTCTTCCTTCTTTCTTTCAAACTTGTACAGTGGGATGAGAAAGAGGAACGAGGTTTATATTCTGGGTTTGAAACAGAACTGAAGATCAGGACAGGATCAAGAAACACACACTGACCCCTGGAGGTGAGAGCTGGTGTTGCAGAGAGGGACGTTCATTACCTCCATGAAGGCGTTCATCTGTTTCTGCACCCTGTTTACAAACCGCCACTGGATCACCAAACTAAGAGAGAGAGAGAGAGAGAGAGAGAGAGAGAGAGAGAGAGAGAGAGAGAGAGAGA